>SKCR01026137.1:0-84101 GCA_019454045.1 Zanthoxylum bungeanum | reverse complement strand
TTGAATCCAATCCAATTTCATGAAATTGATCATGCACAACTTCAATCATCAACATACAAGCATACTTAATAATCCAATTTAACCAAATCATGCTTCAATTGATTATCCCCAATTTTAACCCTAACTTTCTCATGCTTGATAATAGCTCTGATACCATTGTAGGTTCTAATATAGGTCCCAAGAATCATGAAATCAAGCAAGAAAACACATGAATACATCAAGGAGTAAGGCGGAATTCATACTCACATTGATGGGTTTTGACGAAATGAAGAATACAAGCCTTCAAGCTCCCTCCATAAGCTCGCCCAAGGCTTCTCCTTGCTATGGACTGCTCGGTTTTGGTGGTGGTGGTCTCCTCCATGATCGGCCATTGATGACTCCATGGAAGCTCAAAGCTTCAAGCTCCAAAAATAAATCCAAGCTCATGAAGACACTTCCCTAACACCTATGTATCACTCAAGGTGTGCTAGCACATCATCTTCTTCCTTGCTTCTCATAGATTCGGCCATCACCAAAAATGAGAGAAGAAATTTGGCTCCAAGCCGTGAGGAAGAGAAGAAGAAAAGAGAGGGAAAAAGGTTTCAACAAAAACGTAAAAAGGGGAGAGAGAGTGAAAAAGTGTAAATAAGGTTTATATTTAATTTCTAAAATTAATTAAAACTATTTACCACTTTTATTTCTAATAATCAATTCCTTTTACTTTTCAAAAAAGCAAAAGTCAAAAACCAAAAGTGCTTTTCAATCAACTATCACTATTCACATCAAGTCACTTTATTAAAGTGACAACATGTCATGTCACATCACTCAAAGTGACAAGTGATTTGACAATTGATGCGACTAGCGATTTGACGCTTGATGTGACTTGTGTGCCGCGTTCGAATTCGAAATACGAATGCGCTCGCAATCACTCTCGGGCTCGGGTTCGCTAATTCCAAATTAACGAATTATCCGTCGCGTCGTAATTAAGTGATTACGCCTAGCGAATTCACTATTCACGTCGCTAACGAATTAATTCTAAATTAATTCGTTCGCCCGAATTAAAATCCAATTTCAATTCCGCGTCGAAATCTAATTTCGTATAATATATCGAATATATTATTTTACCGATTAATTCCAAATTAATCGTTCTCTCTCTTTAAACGATATTTTATCCCAGATAAAATATCTCCGTAATTAATCCCAGATTAATTTTCTCTCTCATCGAATTAATCCCAGATTAATTTTCTCTCTCTTCCAATTAATCCCAGATTAATTAAAGTGCGAGTCATACGTCATCGGTGAATCTTCAGGAAGCGACCCATGAGATCCCCGGATATGTTGGCAGTAAATACGGTCGTCGGACTATCCGAACACGTAAGTACCTCGTACTACGTTTATACCGATTTACAAGACAAGGTTGGCTTCTAGCAAAGCGCCATGCCTACCCAATTCTCCAGAAATATTCTTACAGGAATATATAGATCTGTATCAAGCGTAGTATACCGTAGTATTGTGTATATCGGCCCAGTATCGGATAGTCACGTGCTAGGGCTGGGGCTGGATAAGTGTCTGCCCCGTCCGAAGCACATGTCGGATGTCTGGTAACTAGTCTCTATAATAAGATATTCATGACCTGGTCATAATATCATGATCGGATGCGCATCACTCAAGAGCACTAGTACCGTATCCTGCGTGACATTATCTCCACTATGACTGAAGTGATACTTCCGTCTTGACATCACACCCAATACACTACGACTCTCTGATAAACCCAGAAGTGGTGTACGCAGAACCGGTTAAAGCCCTGTACCACCAAGACCAAAGTCTACCGATTATCGCATGTATTAGCGATGTAAGTCTCAGGTTAAGACTATACACACCTACCTTGATTTCGGCCTCCCATAGACACATAGTCATAATACCAATGGGATTTCGAGGGGTCTATCCAGAGCGAAGCTGTTTCCCGTACCATCGGTGAAACACGACCTCCTATCGCACTTGCATATGTATCCGGTACTTATATATATGAGAACTATGCCATTGTGCCCTCACAACGCACACAAGTGCAATACTAGCCTATTCCGCATTATCGATGTCCAGTCTCGATAATACTCCGGCTAGGGATATTTAATGATTAAACCTTCGGGGACTGATACTGTCTCATATCATTCTCAGTCCAGGAACTAATCATAGGGACCTCTCTTCATTATATATCTATGGTGATCTTATATATATGAGAACTATGCCGTTGTGCCCTCACAACGCACACAAGTGCAATACTAACCTATTCCGCATTATCGATGTCCAGTCTCGATAATACTCCGGCTAGGGATATTTAATGATTAAACCTTCGGGGACTGATACTGTCTCATATCATTCTCAGTCCAGGAACTAATCATAGGGACCTCTCTTCATTTATATATCTATGGTGATCTAATCACAAATGATGAGAGTGAAATTTCCTTGTCACATAGTTAATTTGCTACAACAACACAATGATCTGTGCAAATAGTGACGCTATGGGTCATTTTGTCCAACACCTACTGGATCTAGGAATTGGATGAGATCCAATTGATCTTAGAGATCTACCTAGTTAAATATCATACAATTTGTTGGCCAAAGTCAAGGTTGTGTGTTATTTAACGGGATCCTAGCCCACTAGGAAACAAGGTTTCCCGAGTACTCAACAGAGGGTTAGAAGCTCGCCGAAAAATAGTGGGGGGTAAGTATTAAATTTGCAATTTCGTTTAGATACTTGCCAATACGCGCTCATTATAATTTTTCGTCAATACATAAATATTAGTTGGACTAATATCGTTGTTTTAATTAAACAGTTGGACTGTATTCAAACTACTTCAAATAATAGTTGATTATATAATTGGATTATAGTAATCAATATATTTGAATTTAACCAATCAAATTATAGTTGATTATATAGTTAGACTATAGTAATCATTATATTAAATCGTTGATTGGATAGTTGGACTATAGCAATCAAGATAACTGAAAGATTAATGTTTAAAACATAAACCTGGGTGAAATGTTATTAAACGGCTTTAATTTTCAGATTGGGAATAAAACCTCAGGATAGTCATGGGAACTAAGAAGTTACTCTATTTGATAGAGAAACCTCTTGGGCCTAAGCCCGAAGTTGAGCAAATAGTATAACATGATCTTTGGAAGATTCATGTAATGATAAATTTAGTGCTCAATCCATTTTTTCTTAATGCAATGACACTTTAATTTCGTTGTCAAAATAAAGGATTAGATCCTTATAACATGATGCTGAATTAAAGATCTTCATAGATTTACTCTTAGATCTTAGAAGTACAAATTGCATAAGAAGCTCTTTAGCTCTTGTATGTCAGAGGGTACATCTGTCGAGCACTAAGTGTCACAGATGATTGCTGACATCGATCAGCTAGGTTAGCTGGGCATTACCTACGTGGCCGAGACTACAAAAGATTTGATCTTATAGTCTCTACCCAAAAGCTGGGGCATGTTCATTGTGAATCAAGAGTAAACTCTTGGAGAGTTGATGGCTATGCTCTAGGAGGCACAGCCAGAGCTTCTAAAATGGGCAAAGGCAAAATCATCACAGTCTTCTAGGAAGACAAATGACATATCCCAAGATGTCTGCCTAAAATGTGGCAAACGGGGTCACTAGATGCGTGACTTCCGTATGGACAAGGCAGACATGAAGGAAGTGAAGGCGGGGCAAGGCTCCGGCTTCAAATATATTTGTCATAAACATGTTCGCTATTAGTTTCAAAATTGGATTTTTGATACTAGATATGGTACATTTATATGTACTGATGTGCAGAATCTGCTGATTAGCAGGATGCTGACTTCAGTTGAGATCGACCTGCGAGTAAGAAACGGGACGAGAGTCGCTATTTTAACCGTAGAAACCTAATTTTAGGAACTACCATTTGGGTGTGTACTTAAATTAGGAAACTGTTAAAGTGTACCTAGTTTGACTAGAAACATTATCTCTATATCAGGGTTTAACTCGTTGCGGGTATACCATTATATTCTAGAACACTAAAGTGTTTTATTTTATAAAGATGATATTGAGATAAACACATTAGATGTGAATAACAGTATTTATATTTTGAATATAAATGAATCTCAAACGTATGACATGACAAACAAATAGCTCAAACTGAATTAATCAGATGAGACTTATTTGTGGCATTGTTGTCTGGGACACATTAAACAAGACTCGTATATCCACACTTTTGAAGAGTGGATACTAGGACGAATTTGATCCTATTCAAATGATGTCTACGAATCTAGTTTATTAGGCAAAGTGCCTAAAACACCTTTTACTTGATAAAAGTACAAATGCCATCGATCTGTTAGCCCTCGTTCATAGTGACGTAAGTGGGCCCATATCTAGCTAGGCTAGAGGTGGATATGAACACTTCGTAACCTTTACGGATGTGGCATCACGTTATGGTTATGTGTTTCTTTAGAAACACGAATCGGAAACTTTTGATAAATTCAAAGAGTTTCGACAGGAAGTATAAAAACAGATCGGCAAGAGTATTAAAACATCACGATTGGACTGTGATGGAAAATACTTAAGCAATAAGTTTCTTAATTATTTGAAAGAGTATAGTATTCTTTCAATGAGGACTCCTCCCGCAACACCTCAATTTGATGGTGTGTACGAACTGAGAAACCAAATTTTGTTGGACATGATAAGGTTAATCATGAGTCGCTCTGAGCTACCATTTCCTTCAAGGGATACTCATTAACAGTGAAAAACTTATTTTGAATAAGGTTCCATAAAAATCTGTTTGACAGACTTCATATTAGATATGAACATGAAAGAAACTGAGTTTTCTCATTCCTGAAGATTTGGGAATGCTAGGCATATGTTTGGATGATACCAAACTAGAACCCAAATCGGATAAGTGCCTAATTTGTAGGTTATCCTAGGGAAACCAAAGTATAGTACTTATACAACTCACTAGAGAACAATGTAATTGTTGCTCGCCATGCGGTTTTCCTAAAATGAATACCTATATACAGTGGTAAGTGGGAGGAAAGTAAATCTCGATGAAAATCGGAGTAATACTATTCCAGGCACCGAACCTTAATGGAACACAAATAGTTCATCAAGGATGAAACTATACCAATAATCTTCGAATACACAAGAACCACGTAAGTTGGAGAGAGTCATAAAACAACCTGGGAGGTATGGGTTTCTGATCTCACCTCGTGAAGATGTCAATCTTATTGAGGAATACGAACTGACTACGTATGAGGAAGTGATACAAGGTATCGACTCCATATTATGGCAAAGTGCCATGATGTCCGAAATGGATTCCATGTATACCAACCAAGTTTGGACACTAGTTGATGTACCGGAAGGCATTGTGCCTATTAGTACTATATAAGTCTTCAAGGAAGACATACATGGATGGCAGCATACAACGTACTAAGCTAGGCTTGTAGCGAAAAGGTATCGTTATCAACATTGTGTCGATTACGACGAAACCTTTTACTCGTTGCCATTGTTAAATCCATTTGGATAATGCTTGCTAAAGCTGCATGTTTCATTCTTGAAATAAGGCAGCTGAACGTTTACAACATCTTGACGGTTTTGTCGTACCAAAACGAGCAAACAAGGTTTGCAGGTTATTCGATCCATTTATGGATTGAAGCAAGCATTGCGTTCTTGGAAATACCGTTTTGATGTAATCATAATGGTATATGATTTAATTCAAAAATAAAAATAATTCTTGTGTATATAAGGAGGTTAGTGGGAGCGCACTGACAATGATTGTCCTATAAAATGATGACATGTCATTTCTTGGAAATGACATTCCCATAATACAATCGGTGAAAGCTTGGCTTTCAAGAAAAATTCTCCGTAGAATTCTTGGGAGAGACAACCTTTATTCTAGGAATAAAAATCTACTGTGATAGATCTAAAAGTTGTTGGCACTCTCCGAGAACACGTACATTTAAATAAATGTACGCGACCTGGTGTCTCATATGCTTTGAGCATATGGAGTCACAATCAGGCCAATCCAAGTGATAGTCACTGGATTGATGTTAAGAACATCCTTAAGTATCTTAGATGATCTAAGGATGCTTTCTTAAACTATGGAGAAGGAGAACTTGAAGTGACTGGGTTCACTGTTGCAAGTTTCCTAACCGATAAAAACGACTGTAAGTCGTAACAAGGGGTACTATATAGTTTGAATAACGGAACAGTGAGCTGGAAATATTCCAAGCAAGATATTGTTGCCTAATAAACAACAAAAGCGGAATATTGTTGCAGCTGAGGCAGCAATAGAAGCCATTTGGATCTTAATAATCCTAATTAGATTAGGAATAGTTTTGTTAGCAGCTTAGCTAGGCTAGAGCACAGGCTAAAGAATTAATGGTCTCATCAACGATCCGAGTATATACTTCAACTGTTCATCTGATTCGTTCGGATCATACATCGTGGCGATGTGAAGATCGAATAAATCGCATCAGATGATAACTTAGCAAATCCGCTGACAAAAGCAGTTACTCAGCAGAAGTTTGAGCGAACTGTACATAGTTCAAGTGTAGGACACTTGAGTGATTGGCTATAGGCCAAGTGGGAGATTGTTGGACAATTATGACCCATAGCATCACTATTTGTACAGAACATGGTGTTGTTGTACAAATTAACTATGTGACAAAGGAAATTGCTCTTTTATCATTTGTAATTAGATTACCGGGATATATAAATGATAAAAGGTCCTTATGATTAGTTCCGGATTGAGATGATATGAGACAGTATCAATCCACGAAGGTTTAATCATTAAATATCCCTAGTCGTAGTATTATCGAGACTGGACATCGATAATACGGAATAGGCTAGTATTACACTTGGGCGCGTTATGGAAGCTTAACGGCATAGTTCTCATTTGTAGCAAAACTTTCACAAGCTAGCACTTACTAGAAATCATCTAAGGTGATAGGGAAACCTATCATTTAGCTTGGAATCAACTCAAAAGCTTTGAGCTTGGATATCATCCCCAAAGGATGAGCTTGGCCGAAACTAGGAGGAGGTAAAATGTTTGTATTTGACGCATCCAATATCCGATCAAAGTGAGTATTATTCCGCAAATTCTTCTTTGAGTATTCACATGTTTCATTGCTTAAATGATCTTGGGACATCTTAGAAACCCAACATTATTAACCTGGAACACGAAATTATGTAAAAGCCTCTTCCGATGGTCAAATATAAATACCCAGTATAACCCAATTAATCATATTCCTATGTTAACCAAGTTATCTGAATTCATTAAGATTAAGTTCCAATTATGGCTACCCCCGCCCGACAGGTATATTCCTATCCTATAAGGAAATCTATTAAAGGGTTATCTATCCTCAAGGAAGATCGTGGGCTATTGAGTCTAAGGTCTTTAACCTAAAATCACTTTTCCAAGTTCATTTTAAGTTTACCAGTTCAATTTTATTAATGGCCAGTTAATAAAAAACATTAGGATTAAGGCTCAATAAATAAACATTTATATTACCCAAACTGTAATTTAACCCCTTATAAACCGGTGATATTGGAATTCATCACAACCCCAGATAACTAACTTAGTTACGACACATAACTAGGGCTGGTAAAAACTTAAATAAAATTGTTGATGGTATTTTCAGTTCCTATGATATTTAAGCAATACGCAGGGGTAAAAAGGGTAAACTCCCTTGTTGATCGAGATCATTAATATCGACCCGACCACATGAGTTAGGGGCCGAGCACTTATGATCTGTAACCCGACCACATAAGATTGGATAACCGAGCATTATCAGATCGAAAGCAGCATTCTCAGTTCAAATGACCATCATGACCGACCTCATGAAGACCGGGAGTATGGCGGGATATGCTCAGAAGATAAGACATCCTATTCTTACGGATAATAAGATAAGTTATCCTACTTTCATGGGGAAAGGTTGATAAGTCAGTGTCCTAATAGGATATGGGAAGTGAATGTAGTTTCGACTAGGAATTCTTATGGGAAAAGGAATCTGATTTCTTCACCATTATAAATAGAATGGGAAAGTGTAAGTAAGAGAGATCAGAATCATTATCATCAGGCTTGTAAACTCGAGAGATATCGGAGAAGCATATCTCAGTAATAAAAGTATCATTCAATTTGTGCCCGTGGATGTAGGTTGGATCCGATCCGCCGAACCACGTTAAATCTCTTTTTCGATTGGCGTATTTATTTGTCTTTTGTTAAGTTTGCTTTTGGTTCCCCCATAACCAAATAAATTCACTATTGAGGGAGGATTGTCTCGGGAGTAAATATTCCAATATTGTCATGAGACCAAAATCAGCCGTCAACAGTTGGCACCGTCTGTGGGGAACTCAATAAAAAGCAGCTCGCGTAGTAAGACGATGGCAAAAGATGGAAATCACCGGTCGTCAGGGAGTTCAACAGCGGAATGGATGGAGAAGATGGAAGAAAATATGAGGAAAGATATGGAGGAAAATCAAAACCTGTTGA
Source organism: Zanthoxylum bungeanum (assembly GCA_019454045.1). Taxonomy (NCBI): domain Eukaryota; kingdom Viridiplantae; phylum Streptophyta; class Magnoliopsida; order Sapindales; family Rutaceae; genus Zanthoxylum; species Zanthoxylum bungeanum. The sequence goes on along the minus strand of SKCR01026137.1, from coordinate 75,609 downwards.
AGTCCATGATGAACAGACTGGAGAGGATGGAAGAAACGAATAATGAGAAGCTTGAAGCCGGAGCCAGTCGGAGGAGAGGCGAAATAGCGGAAGGAAAAAGGGTCGACGATGTGAGTGATGATGATGAACCGATGAGGAAGGGTCACTACGGGACGAGGTCCGTAGTGGTAGAAAAATATTTAAAAACGGAGGATATGTGGGAAGAAGAAGAGGGGAGACAGTCACCAGACTCTTCCTATGAGGGCCCCCATGACACCAGAAGGGGAGATATGAAGGATAGTGAAACCGGGCGGGAAATCTCAAGCCATGAGGAACGCCGCACCTGGGGTGACAGACGCAAAGAAAGACGCAGGAGGCGGCACGATAACACAGATAGCAGTATAAAATCTTGGTTAAGAAAAGAAATGGCCAAGTGGGGAGCGAACCTCAAAACGGACACGGGAGATACTCGGGACGACGAGGTTGAATCTCTCTTCACAGAAGAAATAAGGTCGGCAAAATTCCCAAGACGATTCAACATTCCGTCCATGACGCCCTACAAAGGCCACACTGATCCAAAATCCCATATTGAGAGTTTTGTCTATTGATGGAGGTCCAAGGAGTAGTGGGGGATGCCATTTGCAAAGTATTCCCCCTAACCTTGGGCGGGTCTGCCATTCTATGGTTCAGAAGTCTTGCCCCGGGAAGCATCAGTAGCTTCGTTCAACTCAGAAGGTCATTTGTTTGACACTTCAAGGGGGCCTGCGTCCCAAAGAAGACAATTGGGGAATTGAGGCTCATGAAGCAGGGGGACGACGAGCCCTTGAAGGCTTTCATTGAACGGTACCATAACATGGTGCTCGAGGTCGGGGGATATGAGTCGCTCGAGGCCTTGGAAAGTTTGAAGGGGGCTTTAAAGGTCAGAAAGCTGTGGACCCACCTGAGGATCCAAGATACACTGGACTATGCCACCGCTCTGGAAACAGCCCGAAAATTTGTTTTGTTGGAGAATGAAGAAAGAATCTCCCGGAGGGGGACAACCATCAGAGAACGGACGGCGAGAGCGGAAGCTCCTCGCAAACCAAACAGAGAGTTCAAAAAACCACCCCGAGGCGAAGGGAATTCAAACCGGTACCTCGGGATGACCAGGAAAAAAAGATCTCGACCCAGGTGAACCATGTGGCCAGGGAAGAGGCATACATTCCTCTTAATAGACCACTGGGGAAAATCGTCATGAAAATCCAGGGAAAAGGTCTCTTGATAGAACCTGACCTCAGGAGATTCCCGTCAGACATGAGGAATAATAAATCCTATTGCGTGCATCATAATCTTCGGGGACATGCAATGGACATATGCCAAGACCTACGGGAGCAAATGGAAGACCTGGCGCGGAATGGGTATTTGAACAATTACATTAACCATAAAGTTATGGCGGCCAGGCAGAGAGCACATGGCCGACAGGTGAATGTTATCGCAGGGGGAAAAACACTGGCCGGGGACTCTAACGGGTCAAGAAAAAATTATAGTCGGATTCAGGGGTCGGAAGTGTTGAGAACAGAACGGGCCTCAAAAATACAAGGTGGTCGGTCAGTGCCAATAATGTTCACGGATGAGGATGCTCGAGGGGTGAGTTTCCCCCACGATGATGCATTAATAATCAAGACGACAATCGGCGGTTCTGAGGTAGACAGAATCCTAGTGGATCTCGGGAGTGCGGTGGATATAATCTCTAAGGAGGCTTTGGACGGCCTTGGTGTGGAGTATTCGACTCTAACCGATGATGGGACTCCCCTATACGGTCATCCTATTGGGAAGGATACAATTGGCAATGACGATCGGAACCCGTCCCCGAACTCGAACGATTATGATAAATTTAACGGTGGTGGATTGCATGAGCAGTTACCAAGTCATTGTTGGTCGGCCTTTCATGATGAAGACAAAAGCTACAATGTCTTGCTATTACTTAAAGTTGAAATTCCCAACCCGCGAAAGGATTGGAATTGTGTGTGGAAGCCAGAAGGTGGCTCGGAGCTGTTTCGCCACCCTCTCTAGGGAGACCCTTTGCATTGAAGCAGGTACCCGGAAAAGACAAGGGAACGAAGATGAGGAAGAAGCAAGTAAAGACCCAGCTCCTCGGCCAAATAAGGCTGCCCGGCTAGGCGCAGTCGAAGAATTAGAGGTGACAGAACTTTTCGGACCTGGAAAGAATGTAAAAATAGAGAGAGACTTAGACGAGGTCCTGAAGCAGGATCTGCTGAAATGTCTGAAGGAGTGCCCGGACGACTTTGCATGGGGGCACAACGACATGCCCGAGATTGATCCGAAGTTCATCAATCATCGTTTGGCAGTAAGCCCATCACACAAGCCGGTCAAGCAAAAAAGAAGAACCTTTAACCAAGAACGGTGCATGGCAATGGCTGTCGAGGTAGAAAAACTATTGAAAGCTGGTTTCATCAGAGAAGTGAAATACCCGGAGTGGGTATCAAATGTGGTATTAATAAAGAAATCCAATGGAAAGTGGAGGATGTGTGTGGATTTCACCGACCTCAACAAAGCGTGCCCGAAAGACAGCTTCCCACTACCAAACGTAGATCAGTTGGTAGATTCAACGGCCTACCAGGGACTGCTAAGCTTCATGGATGCCTTCTCGGGATATAATCAGGTCAGAATGCATCCTGAGGACGAGGAGAAGACGACATTTGTTACCGATCAGGGGCTTTACTGTTATAAAGTAATGCCCTTCGGATTGAAAAATGCGGGGGCAACCTTTCAGAGGCTGGTGAACAAGATTTTCAAGCCACTCATCGGCACATCGATGCTGGTTTATGTTGATGATATGATAACAATGTCTAAGGAGCCAGGGTGTCACGTGGCTGATCTGAAGAAAACCTTTGAATTGCTGAGGAAGCATAATTTAAAGCTCAACCCGGAGAAATGTGCTTTCGAAGTGGCCTCGGGAAAGTTTTTGGGTTATATGGTAAGCTCTCGAGGCATAGAAGCAAACCCGCAGAAAATCCAAGCCATTCTGAACTTAAAATCTCCAAGGACGGTAAAAGAAGTGCAAAGCCTGACCGGTAGGGTGGCCGCTCTCAATCGATTTATTTCCCGAGCAACCGACAAGTGCCACCCATTCTTCAAAATCGTCAAGAAGGCAAAAAAGAAAGTCAACTGGACGCCAGAATGCGAGGAGGCCTTCCTACAGTTGAAACAATACCTGACGCAGCCCCCACTTCTAGCAAAGTTGTCCCCGGGTGAGACCTTATACTTATATTTAGCTGTTTCCGAGCATGCAGTAAGTTCGGTATTAGTACAAGAGGCCGATAAGGTTCAAAGGCCAGTATATTATGTTAGCAAAGCTTTACTAGATGCTGAGACCAGATATCCAGCACATGAGCTGGTCGTCTTATCGTTAATCACTGCGGCCCGGAAGTTACGACCTTACTTCCAGGCCCATCCTATTGGGGTTTACACCGATTATCCTTTGAGACAGATTTTGCAAACATCAGAGGCCTCTGGCAGGTTAGTGAAATGGTCAGTAGAGTTAAGTGAACACGACATTTCTTACCTACCGAGGGCAGCGGTAAAAGGGCAGGCTCTAGCAGACTTTGTTGCTGAATTCACAGAACCCCAAATTCTGACCATGGGGGAAGACAAATGGGAGATGTTAGTGGACGGATCTGCCAGCTCACAAGGTAATGGGGCCGGAATCGTGTTGAAAAACGATAAAGGTGAATAAATGATATTCGCCTTGAGATTCACCTTCGAGGCTACAAATAATGAGGCAGAGTATGAGGCAATATTAGCCGGTTTAAGGTTGTGCACGGTAATGGGCATCCAAGACGTATTTGTAAGAAGTGACTTACAGCTGGCTGTTCAGCAGCTGAAGGGAGAATTTCAAGCCAGGGAGCCGAGTATGATAGCCTATTTAGCTGAGGTAAAAAGGTTGGTGGGGAAAATGGGGAATGTGCGCTTTGAGCAAATCGGCCGGGAAAACAACTGTGAGGCAGACTCTTTAGCACGCCTCCCATCTTCAATCAAATCAGAAAATCCCAGAATAATCCCTCTAATCTGCATCCGAGAAAAAAGTGTAGGATAGCTCGAAGTAGAGGTATTGGATATGGAAAGAAAATCTTCATGGATGCAACCAATCAGGAGATATCTGGAGACCGGGGAGACACCTGAAGATAAAAAGGAAGCCAGAAAACTGAAATTCAAAAGCACCAAGTTCTCCCTAATCGATGGAGTGCTATACCGAAGGGGCTATACGGTACCCCTTCTGAGATGATTGGCAGAAGAGGAGGCTGACTATGTGCTCAGGGAAATTTATGCGGGAATCTGTGGGAGTCACGCCGGAGGACAATCAATTGCCTTTAAAACTTTAAGGCAGGGGTTCTACTGGCCGACCATGCATCAGGACGGTGTGAGGGTAGCCCGAAAATGTGAGGGATGCCAGAAGAATGCCAATATTCACCACCAGCCCGCGGAACAGTTGACCACCCTGTCCAGCCCTTGGCTGTTCGCCCAGTGGGGACTGGATATCATCGGACCGATGCTGAAGGGGTGAGGGCAAGCAAAATACACCATTTTTGCCATAGATTATTTCACCAAATGGGTGGAAGCCGAACCCCTATCCACAATCACAAAGAAGAAAGCTACGGAGTTCTCGAGAAAGAATATTATCTGCAGGTTCAGAATTCCTCGGGCCGTCATCACCGATAACAGAAAACAGTTCGATAGCAAAGCTTTCAGGAAGCTCTGCGAAGACCTCCAGATCACCTTAAGATTCGCCTCACCTGCCCATCTCAAGTCTAACGGAAAGGTAGAGGCGACAAAAAAAACCATCAAATCCAATCTTAAAACTCGGCTCGGAGCCTGCAAGATCTTATGGGTCGAGGAGTTACCGGAGGTGTTGTGGGCACACCGGACGACCTGTAAGGATTCCACAAGGGAAACTCCGTTTTCATTATCATACGAATGCGAGGCGGTTATTCCAGCAGAGATCGGAATAACTACCCACCAGGTCCGGCATTATAAGAACAAACAGAATGAAGAACTCATCAAAAGTCATCTCGATCTGATCGAAGAAAAGAGGGAGAAGTCGGCTATGAAGACAGCAGTCTATCAACAAAGGATGGCCCGTTTCTACAACAAAAGAGTTCAGACCCATGTTTTTCTTCCAGGTGACTTGATATTACGAAGGGTCACCTTGAACACTCGAAGGCCGGAGGAAGGTTTGCTAGGTGCCAAGTGGGAAGAGCCCTATAGAATTATGGAAGTAGTAAGACCGGGTGCCTATACTTTGGAACAGCTGGACGGCACACGGCTAAAAAAGCCTTGGAACGCCGAGATGTTGAGGAAGTACTTCCAATAGGTTTTTTTTTCCTTATTTCTTTTTCTAAACAACCCAACCAGGGTTAGGAGATCAAATAAACCCTCTCCCAAAATATCCCGCAAAGAGTTATAGGAAGGGCAGTAGGTCCCCAAATATGAATAAAATTTTCTTTTTTCAGTTAAGAAAATCTTCACTCGCTTTTTCCAAATTAAACTTGAAAGTCATATTCAGTATTCTGGGGACACACTCGACGTGGGGGGATGATTTGGGGTAAAAAAAAAAACACCAAACCCTTGACATACCAATCACAGGTGCTACCATAAAAACCCCGGGCAGAAGTACTCATCTTTAAGGATCAAGACTACATCAATGGATGAAGAGCATAAGGGAGCACGCAAACCCTTTCGTAGTAAAGTCAAAACCCCCGAAACTGGAGCGAAACTACCCTATGACTTGCATTCATAAGGGATATTTCGAGATGGTAATCACGAGGAGGGATGATACCCTCGTGGCGTTTGCTTGATCCAGTGTTACTGAGCATAAGGAGAAGCATTCCCTTAATGCTTCGGACACTCATTGATCCCTATTTGGTCATTTGGATCCGTGAGATGCATAGCACGAGGATGGATGATACCCTCGTGGCGTTTGCTTGCTCCAGTGTTACCGAGCATAAGGAGGAGCATTCCCTTAATGCTTCGGACACTTTTTGATCCCTATTTGGTCATTTGGATCCGTGAGAAGCATAGCACGAGGAGGGATGATACCCTCGTGGCGTTTGCTTGCTCCAGTGTAACCAAGCATAAGGATGAGCATTCCCTTAATGCTTCGGACACTCTTTGATCCCTATTTGGACATTTGGATCCGTGAGATGCATAGCACGAGAGGGATGATACCCTCGTGGCGTTTGCTTGCTCCAGTGTTACCGAGCATAAGGAGGAGCATTCCATTAATGCTTCGGACACTCTTTGATCCCTATTTGGTCATTTGGATCCGTGAGATGCATAGCACGAGGAGGGATGATACCCTCGTGGCGTTTGCTTGCTCCAGTGTTACCGATCATAAGGAGGAGCATTCCCTTAATGCTTCGGACACTCTTTGATCCCTATTTGGTCATTTGGATCTGTGAGATGCATGGCATGGGGAGGGATGATACCCTCGTGGCGTTTGCTTGCTCCAGTGTTACCGAGCATAAGGAGGAGCATTCCCTTAATGCTTCGGACACTCTTTGATCCCGACCTATTTCTTCGATCATTCGGATCCGTGAGAAGCATAGCACGAGGATGGATCATACCCTCGTAGCGATTGCTTACTCCAGTGATACCGAACATAAGGAGGAACATGCCCTTAATGTTTCAGACACTATTTGATCCCTATTTTGATCGTTCGGATCCATGAGTAGTATAGCACGGGGAGGGATAGTGCCCTCGTAGCGTATGCTTGCTCCAGCGTTGTAAGGAGGAGCCCTCAAATAATACACAGGCTTCATGGCGACCTGAAGTATAGAGGATGTGCCCTTACCATTCTAAACGCTCTTTGATCCAAATCTTGGTTCGTCGGGACTCTGAATTGAAAGATTCAGGATTGTGTTTTGGAAACCTCGGACAAGACGCTGTTTTAAGGAATCCGTGCTGATTGTTTACACTTTAACGTTTTGCTTTGAATAAGCATTGAGAAACCCCCCGTTTTTTAAATTTTAAAGTTTTGTTTTTGTTTTTCGCTGGTCTGGCAAGGGGACGCCCGTGCCAGATTCGGTAGGGCTTCCCAAGGTTGATTCACTTCCCTTCTGAACAAATCCCAAAGATTATTCGGCTTGGGGCTGGATTTCGTTCCGCCGAGGCCACTTGGTTATTCAGCTCGGGGTCGGGTTACGTCCCACCGAGTCTGTCTCTTTGGACTGGGGATGTAACATTCCCCCAGAGCCAAGTGTTTCTCCTAGCTCGGGGTTGGGTTATCGAGTCATTTTTTCGGTCTGGGGACGTAACATTCCCCCATAGCCAAGTGTTCCTCTCAGCTCGGGGTCGGGTTACGTCCCACCGAGTCTGTCTTTTCGGACCGGGGATGTAACATCCCCCCAGTGAGCCAAGTGTTTCTCCTAGCTCGGAGTCGGTCCTCAAGTGGTCGTTCTTGGGAATGCAATCGGAGCAAGTTATGAAGGAACAAAAAAGAAAAGTGGAATAAAAGTATACAAAAATATTCACATAAATATGATCGTGAAAAGAGTTATTACAAGAAAAATAAAATGTGTTCGGGATTACACAGGGCCCCATTCGGGTTACCCCCTACAGTTCAGCCCGCGCAGGGGCAATTATTTCTTCCTCAACAGGTACGGGTGGCAACTGGCTGGGCTCGACCTCGAGAGGGGGGATAATGGATTCTACAGGGACGGCCTGGGAGGCCCCGACAATTGCGGCTTCAGGAGCAGGAACATGAGCCTCATACCGAATCTCTTCAAGAGCATGAGCCTCAAGTCGGTCCTCTTCAGGAGCCGGGGTGATCGAAATGAGATCGGGATCCATCACCTCTTCGGGAGAAAGGGGTAACCATCTTTGAAACTCTTCCTGTGAAATTTCCCCTTTACAGAAGTAGATGGTCGCGTGGATAGGCCCTATATCCAAGTTGGGCAGTACCATCGGGATGATCTCGGCGCAGTCCCTGACCCCCTCAAGATGGATTGCGTCTCTCTCGGCCTCCAGCTCAGCTCTCTTCATCTTAAGCTCATCTCGGGCCCGTACCAGCTCTTCATCTTTGGCCCTCAGCTTGGACTCAACGCTGCGCACTTCCACCTGAAGGATCCTGTTGTCGGCCTGGGCAGCCTCCAAGTCCTTCTTGGCAGCATCAACATTTTTCCTCTCTAGAGAGGCAGCAGCCCTGAGAGCTTTATTTGTGATATGGGCCTCAACAACGGCCAGTTCCAGATTCTTTATGTTTTCTTCTTTACGGGCCAGCTCGGCCTCCATTTCACTAAGCCGGTTCTAGAGCCTCTGGGCTTGGCCACCCTCGGATAAAAGACTCAGGAGAAGATCCTTGTTCTTGGCCGTCAGATAGGTCGTCTGCCAAGAAGAAATAGAAAATCAGAAATCAAACTAAGTTATGAAACTCACGGCGGGATTAAGGGAAGAGCAACTACCTTTGCCATCTGGGAACACAATATTGTAACCACATCCTCAGGAGAGAGATCTTCGTATCTCGGAATCTTTGCCGGAGGGACTGCCTCGGCCAATTCGTTGATTGCCGGCACTAGATGAGAAGTAGCCTCCCGAATGTCCTAACCGAGGTCTTCTACGCCAAGAATCACGGCGCCTTTCTATTTTTTGGAGGAACCCTCTGGTATTCTCTTCTCTTTCCGAACAGGCTGCCTCTTGCTCAGGACCCGTTCCTCCTCCACCTCCCGAGTCAGCTCGGCTTCCTCTGCCCCGAACAGATGCCTCCTTTTTCTGGTGGGTTTCGATGGGCTGGCGGGACGAGCGGAGACTGTTGGCGATACTCTAGTAGGGGGAGATAAGCTTTGGGTAGCTAACGGGGCCGCCTCTTCAGTCAGTTTTCTGGCCTCAGCAGTCGCTGGCCGTTTTCGAGAGGGCCCGGCCCCAACCTGGCCGGTTTTCTTTGTTGCACCAGCCAGTTGATCAAGGTATTTTGGCCTTTTTGACATACCTGCAAAAACAAAAAAAGTGGTCAGCCCAGAATCTGAGCAAAATCAAATCATCATCATGCCAAGCACACAAGGGGATTGGTTAGAGGGTTAGTGAAGCCTACCTATCTGCCCCGAGACCTTCGGAGGAGAAGTCCGAATCAGGCCCGACTCAACAAAAACCTCGTCGTTAACCAATTGCTTCCAAAGATCGGCATATCGCCGAGCCCAGCGCACCCGCGCCCAGACCTGGTGGTAGACCTTGGGAGCATCCCTCCAACAAGCTGGGAAGATTCAAAGAAGTTAGAAACCTATCGTAAAGTCAAGAGCAGGAATAATAAGGGTTAGATTCCTAACCTCCCGCTCTAAAGATATCCGGGACGGAAACCTCCTCTTCATAAGATCTCAGGACCCACCCCCAATCTACTGTGGCCCAGAACCATAAATCTTTGAAGTTTTTATTGGAGTCGGGGAGTTTGCCGACGATGTTTGACGAGTTAGCATAGGCAGAAAGGTAGTACCAACCATGGTGCGTTCTTGGGTTGGCCTTCAGTCAATACAACCTCTTCACTTCTTCGAGGCAAGGTTCGCCGAGCCCCGCCCGACTCCAAATCACATATAGCCTGGCCAAAATCCTCCAGCTATTCAGGCTTAATTGGCAAGGGAAGATCTCCATCTCGGCCAGTATCCAGGCGAAATAACGTTGAATTGGCAGTCGAAGTCCACACTCAAAGAAAGCCGGGAGAAGAGCCACCGAACCGTCATCAGGTTGACTAGCACGATCCATTAGCCCGGGGACTTCAAGAGCAGTGCTAGGTCGTCTTCAGTTATCTTGGAAGGACGGTCCATATCCAAAGCCGAGCAGTCAAAATCACCGGGCTCAGGATCCTTCCGAGGAATTCTCTGATGGTAAGTATCTTGTTCAGCCTCGGAAGGGGTGGGGGTAGTGTCGAGGTCCTCTATACTTGGTGCCCCCGAGCTCGAGGAGATCTCTTCAACAGGGGGAGTCGGAGGTTTAACAGGGTTTGCAGAGGAAGACCTGGTGTCAGACATTCCTAACATCCGAGAAATAAAAGAAAAAGGGGGGAGGTCAGTCTATGGCTAATTTCTGAAGTTAAGCTTGTGGGTTCTAATGCCCTAACGACATCAATCAAGCCATAAATCTCTCCATAGCAACACAAAGTCAAAACACACCAAAAAAGAGAGAGCAGGATCTGCAACTCATGAAAACCAAAGCGGGGAGGTCGTTCGGAAGACTTACTTGTTTCTTTCGGAGGGATTGGAGATTGCTCGGTACAATTTAGTTGTTCTTTGAGTTCACTAGTCACAGTTGAAAGAGAAGAGTTCTCGCGGTTGGGAAAGATCGAAAAGTTCGTGAAAGAAGGGAAATAGTGTTTACTCCATTTTGTTATAGTCTGTTCGGTGCATTTGTGGCCGTTGGATCGAACGAAAGCATCAGATATACGCCACATGTCGCTTTTTAAAATGATCTTTCAGAATTGGATGGACGGCTGAGATTAGGCGTCTTTTGAATTGACAATGACGATCAGATTATTTTGCTTTTTGGCGGGAGAACGACGGATGGTTGACAAGTGGCAGGCTCCCGTTAAACCCTAGAAGTGATCCGATGGGCATTTAAGAGGATGTGACGGTTACACGTCTCGAGGGACGGTTTACAGAAGGGCAATAAAGGAATTTCGTATTGGTAGAAAGAAAGACAGGACGAACACCTGAGTCAGACCGAGGATGAGATAAGTGTAGGCCGACGAATTTTCTCCTTCAAAGATTGGCCACCAATTCACCAGCAAATACCACTCTTTTTATATAGTTCCCGGCACCAACTCGTACACTTGTTGGAACCGAGAACTAGGGGACAAATGTTGATGGTATTTTCAGTTCCTATGATATTTAAGCAATACGGCAGGGGTAAAAATAGTAAACTCCCTTGTTATCGAGATCATTAATACCGACCCAGCCACATGAGTTAGGGGCCGAGCACTTATGATCTGTAACCCGACCACATAAGATCGGATAACCGGGCATTATCAGATCGACAACAACATTTTTAGTTCAAAAGCCCATCATGACCGACCTCATGAAGACCGGGAGTATGGCGCGATATGCTCCAGAAGATAAGACATCCTATTCTTACGGATAAGAAGATAAGTTATCCAACTTTCATGGGGAAAGGTTGATAAGTCAGTGTCCTAATAGGATATGGGAAGTGAATGTAGTTTCGACTAGGAATTCTTATGGGAAAAGGAATCTGATTTCTTCACCATTATAAATAGAAGGGGAAAGTGTAAGTAAGAGGGATCAGAATCATTATCATCAGGCTTGTAAACTCGAGAGATATCAGAGAAGCATATCTCAGTAATAAAAGTATCATTCAATTTGTGCCCGTGGATGTAGGTTGGATCTGATCCGCCGAACCACGTTAAATCTCTTTGTCGATTGGCGTATTTATCTGTCTTTTGCTAAGTTTGCTTTTGGTTCCCCCATAACTAAACAAATTCACTATTGAGGGAGGATTGTCTCGGGAGTAAATATTCCAATATTGTCCAGAGACCAAAATCAGCCGTCAACAAAAATAAAAGACATAAAGTAAATTGCTGGAAATTAAATACTGAAAAGTAAATTGCTGAAAAGTAAATTGCTGGAAAGTAAATTGCTGAAAGGTAAATTGCTGAAAAATAAATTGTTGAAAGTAAATTGCTGAAAAGTAAATTAAGTAAAAGTACAATAAAAGAAAATGTTGGGGGTTAGAAGATCCACTTTTATTACTACTATTTTAGATATCTCCATTAATATAATATATTAACTTTGCGTGATAATTACATGTTGGACAATTATGACTCATAGCATCACTATTTGTACAGAACATGGTGTTGTTGTACAAATTAACTATGTGATAAAGGAAATTGCTCTTTTATCATTTGTAATTAGATTACCGGGATATATAAATGATAAAAGGTCCTTATGATTAGTTCCGGATTGAGATGATATGAGACAATATCAATCCACGAAGGTTTAATCATTAAATAATCCATAGTCGTAGTATTATCGAGATTGTACATCGATAATGCGGAATAGACTAGTATTACACTTGTGCGCGTTGTGGGAGCACAACGGCATAGTTCTCATATATTTAAGTATTGGATACTTATGCAAGTGTAATAGGAGATTGTGTTTACAGATGGTACGGAAATAGCTTCGCTCTGGATAGACCCCTCAGAATTCCATTGGTAGTATGACTATATGTCTATGGAAGTCCGAATCAGGGTAGGTGTATTTGGTCTTAACCTGAGACTTGCACCGCTAATACTTGCGACAATCAATATACTTTGGTTTTGGTCATCCAGGGCTTTAACCGGTTCTGTGTACGCCTCTTCTGGGTATATTGAGAATCGTAGTGTATTGGGTGTGATGTCGAGATGGAAGTATCACTCCAGTCATAATGGAGATGATGGTCACGTAGGATACAGAACTAGTACTCTTATGTAATGTAGTCATCAGGATAATACGACTAGGTCATGATTATTCGATTATAGAGACTAGTTACCAGAGATCCGACATATGCTTCGTACGGGGCAGACACAATTCCAGCCACAGGCCTTGCATGTGACATCCGATACTGGATCGCAATACGTTATACTACGTATACTACGCTTGATATAGATTACATATTCCTTTAAGAATATTTCTGGAGAATTGGGTAGGCACGGTGCTTTGCTAGAAGCCAACCATATCTTGTAAATCGGTAAAAATGTAGTACTAGGTACGTACGTGTTCGGATAGTCCGACAATCGGATTTATTGCCAACATATCCGAGGATCTCATGGGTCGCTTCCTGAAGATTCACCGATGACGTATGACTCGCACATTATTAATCTGGGATTAATTAATTGAGAGAGAAAATTAATCTGGGATTAATTACGGAGATATTTTATCTGGGATAAAATATTATTTAAAGAGAGAGAACGATTAATTTGGAATTAATCGATAAAATAATATATTCGATATATTAAAAGAAATTGGATTTCGACACGGAATTAAAATTAGATTTTAATTCGGGCGAACGAGTTAATTTAGAATTAATTCGGTAGCGACGTGAATAGTAATTTTGCTAGGAAAAATTATTTAATTAAATTTGATTTAATTACATCGCAACAGAAAATTCGTTAATTCGGAATTAGCGAACCCGAGCCCGAGAGTGTTTGCGGACCCACTCGTATTTCGAATTTCAGTACGGCCCATAAGTTACATCACGCGTCACATCATTAGTCATTCTTGTGATGGAAGTCACATCAACTTGGAGTGATGTGATGCCAGTCACTATTCATTAGTGATGTGAGTGGTTGAAGGCTTTAATGCTTGTACCATTTTTGGAAAGCTGTAAATATGAATTTTCTTAGCGGAAATTAATTACTGAAAGCTGTAAATAAACAAATAATATACAATCTTCTTAGTTATTCTTAAGGAATTTCAAAGAAGAAAATATGAATTTACAAATGAAATGGCTTGGTATTTATAGGTAAAATTTTACCTCCATCAAATCATCCACCAAATCCATTATTACGTGATCCATTAATCGCTCCACTAATTGCTCTACTAATTGCTATCATGTTTGGTGGGAGCTTGACTACTTTTATTTATTTATTTATTTATTTGCATTGAAAATGACTTTAATAATTACGCATAACACACTTCTGGATGTTTTATCACTTTCGGTCATGAAATCTCCAGCATTCGAAATTATTTTGTTATTCAAAGTTGTAGATCCTTGAGTCTTCTTTAGTATGAAACTTGAATCAGCTCAATCCGAGATCGGAATACAAAGTTATACCTGAAATGCGACAGTTGCGCAAAACTGGAATTTCCGAAACTGCACTTCGTTAGAACGCCCTTTCAAGTTTCCAATCTCCAAAATTAATATGTCAAGTCCAATTTTTGCCCTTATTTGATCCACATTTCGTCCTAAATGATTTCATTGAGTCCCAATATTATTTTATCTGCAAAATAAATTAAAACACATCAAAATATTCATCAAACACGAGAAACTAAACAAAATATTAAGTAAAATGAGCGGTAAATATTGATATATTTTTCGCTCATCACACCCCCAAACCTAACATTTTGCTAGTCCTCGAGCAAAACAATAAATAAAATACAAGAAACAATTAAAATTAAACTAAGCCACTTTCGTATGGATCAAGGTTGCATTTAGCATATGCAACAAGCCTTTAAACTCCTAGGTGTCCGTAGTGGACGAGTTGAAGTCTCGTGAGGGCTTACAGTAACGATACCCACAAACATTTGATAAAAGTAAAAAGATAGTAAAACTAATGCACACAAAAATAAAGACAAGAGAAAATAGAATAAAGAAGTTAGTGACTAAACATGTGAAACTTCTTAGCCAAGTTAATAGTTGTTTTATTTCTTTCTAAATTACTGAATAAGTGAATTCTCCGATTATTTTTTTACCATTCTTCATATACACAGCCAACAAAATATTAATCAACTCATTTTTGCCCACAATAGTCACAAGTGCAGTTGAGAAGAAAGTAATATTGTTGTCATAAAGTTTTTAGCAATGGAATATTTTTCTGATTTTTTTTAATTTTGTTTCTTATTTTTATATACAATATCTTCCATCTATGTAGCGAGCTTTGGGCCAGTGACTCCTAAACCAGTTGGTTTTAGGGCACTAGGTGTTAAGACACCCCTACGGACTTAATTACTCAGACTTCAGATATATATATATATATATATATATATATATATATATATATATTGCAACATCTTTGATCCATGTAGCAAGCTTTGGGCCAGTAGCTCCCAAACCATTTGGTTTTAGGGCACTAGGTGTTAAAACACCCCTACGGACTTAATAACTCGGATCTCAGACGATTTTTTTTATCCCATCGTTTTTTTATATACTTCCTCCAATTAAACTATAGCACTGAATATTACAAACTCGTCAATTACTTTTCATGTACGTATGTTACCATGCAAGTTGATAATATTTGTCAACTGAGCATATGAAGATTCATTTTAATGAGTTTTATAGAGAATTTACTAATTAAATAATTCAAAATGAAATAAACAAAAATTAACTTGTTTCGAAATAGGTTGAGATATGTCTCAGGAGTGAAAATTCCTTACTCGGCTATCTTTTACACCAATTTCACCCGATTAATCAAATTAAAAACACAAAATATTTTTTTGATTTTTGTAAAATTTTACATTTTTTTGTATTTTTTCGAAAATTTTGGACTAAAAATAAAAACAACATAAAAATAAAATACTACAACTATTCCCCACCCCCAAACCTAAATGAGACATTGTCCCCAATGTCTTAAAAAGTAGAAGATGAGTTTAGAAGATAGTACCTGGTTAGCTGAAATTTTATATCTAAAATGGAAATTAAAGGTTAAGATCCAAATTGCATGGGTTGCCTCCCTGCTAGCGCTAAGTTTAAAGTCGTCAGCTAGACATGACTGCCCGAACGTTAGGCTGGATCTAAAAGTGTGACAATTTCTTTTTGTCGCTCAATTGATTCTCCCCAGTATTGCTTGACACGCTTGTTTTTAACCTTGAATGTTTTGTTGGAGTCGGGATCATGTAACTCAACGGCTCTATCTGGTAAAACCCTGGTGATTAGGAATGGACCTGACCACCGAGATTTTGGCTTCCATGGGAAGAGTTTCAACCTCGATTTGTTTAACAGTACCTTCTGCCATGGTTCCAGTTGTATGCGCACTATCTTCTCATCATGTTTCTCTATGGCCTTTTCTTTGTATAATTTGACATTCTCAAAAGGCTGAATGTGAAATTCCTCCAATTCATTGAGCTAGTGGAATTGTTTCTCTTCTGTTGCTTGTAGTGCAAGAATAGGCTTTTTCAGTACGCAGTAAGCTTTATCTTCAGGCTCCATAGGCAATTGACATGCTTTAAGTTTGTCAGCAGAACTTTGCATTGCATTGGAGATCTTGATGGTACTATTTATCACATCAAGTCTGAAACATTCCTCATTCTCGTCATTCGGGAAATTCATGGCTTTAAAAACATTGAATGTTACTTCTTGGTCTTGTACCCTTATGGTTAGTTCTCATTTTTGTACATCAATAATGGTTCGACCTGTAGCCAAGAATGGTCTCCCGAGTATGATCGGCACGTCTTCGTCTTCCTCCATATCAAAGAAAATAAAATCTTCTGGGAAAATGAATTTGCAAACTTTGACCAGCACATCTTCAACTACACCTCTCGGAAATACGAGCGTTCTATCAGCAAGTTGTAGAGAGACTGAGGTGGGCATTGTTTCTCCAATCTGTAATTTCCTAAAAATAGAAAAATGCATCAATTAACACTCGCACCTAAATCACACAAAGCCTTACCGAAGTCATGATCTCCTATGGTGCATGGAACAGTGAAACTGCCAGGATCTTTCAATTTTGGGGGAAGTTTCCTCTGAATGATAGCGCTGCATTCTTCGGATAATGTTATTTTCTCGTAATCTCACAATCTTCACTTTCGTGAAAGAATGTATTTCATGAATTTGACATAGCTGGGCATTTGTTCCAACGCTTTTGCAAATGGAATGTTGATATGCAGCTTTTTAAAGATCTCCAGGAACCGAGAAAACTGATTGTCTAGTTTATTCTTCTGGAGACGCTGTGGAAAAGGTGGAGGTAAAGTAATTATTTCTTGATTTTTTTCCTTTGCTACTTTTTCCTCCATCTGTGGAACTGCATCTTTAGGAACCTCTTCAATTGTTTCCTTGATTCCAACATCTTTGTTGATTTCAGTACCGCTTTTCAAAGTAATGGCTTGGCATTGATCATTCCCTCGGTTCCTTGGGTTTGGTTCTGTGTTGCTAGGAAGGTTCCCTGACAGTCTGTAACTCTGAGCATTGGCCAGTTGTCCAATTTGATTCACCAGTGCTTTAATGGAAGCAGATTGGCTTTGAAAAATAGCATCATATGCTGCTTGTTGCTTTTTGAACATCTCTGCAATCCATTCTTTCATTTCTGGTTCTTTTTCAACTCATGGCTTTTATTTCGTTGCTGAAATCCAGGTGGTGGATTGTTCTTTTGCCCTGAATTGTTGCTCCATGAACAATTGGGATGATTCCTCCACCCTGGATTGTAGGTGTTGGAATATGGATTGTTCCCATGTCTGTTGAAATTGTTGACATAATTCACCGTTTCTTTATGTTAGTTTAGTTCTAGTGCCCCTCCAAATGGTGAATTTGTGGCTCTGGCGATGTTTACAACTTGCGTGCTAAGTGTTTCCAGGCTTTTGCACATTTGCTCCAACTTAGTATTCACTGCTGAGTTGGCTCCATCTTCATAAATTCCTGCAATTCGTTGAATCATGCTCATTTCTGTTGGCCACAATGAATTGTTGTTAGCCATTTCTTCGATTAAGTCTCAGGCTTGATCTTCTCCTTTTGCCATCAAAGCTCCTCCAGCAGCAGCATCAATTGCGGTTCTCATCAGTCCAGAAAGTCCATTATAGAAAGTTTGGACTTGAAGCCATTATGGAATCTCATGGTGAGGACATTTCCTGAGCAAATCTTTGTACCTTTCCCAAGATTCGTAGAGAGTTTCCGAGTCAAGTTGTACAAAGGATGTGATGTCATTTCTCAGTTTTGCTGTTCTGGTTGGTGGAAAGTACTTTGCAAAGAATTTGGTGGCTAGAGTGTTCCAAGTTGTGATGGAACCTGCTGGTAGTGAATGTAGCCAAGCTTTTGCTCTGCCTTTCAAGGAATATGGAAAAACTCACAGTCTCATTGCTTCTTCCGATGCTCTATTGTAATTGAAAGTGTCGCAAACTTCTAGGAAGTTGTTGATGTGGGCATTAGGGTCTTCAGTTGCATTCCCCCCAAACTATACTGACTGCTGAATCATCTGAATGCATGTTTTGATGTCACACGCATTTGCTGGTAAGAGAGGAAGTACAATACAGAAAATGAGGCCGTCCACCACTGGAATGGTTCTGTCTCGAATGAGAATTGGTGGTGCAACTTCTAAAGGTTCAGGTTCAATGTTAACGATTGCTTTTTGGCCCTCTCGTCTTTCCCTTCTCAACTGTCTGATGGTTCTTTCAATCTCTCAGTCAAGCGGTTCGAGTTCAAAGCTTCTGGTTCGTCCCATGTAGTGTCTGAGAACCTGAAACACAAGAAAACAAAAATAATAAGTAAAAAGAAATTAGATACAAGTAAAGTATCCAACCCCAAAACTAATAGTGAAAGATAAATAAGTCCCCGGCAACGGCGCCAAAAACTTAACAGGCGTAATCACACGAGTATAACGCAAGTGCATGTATCGTTCAAGTAGTATAAAAAATATATATCCCACGAGGACTTAAAACCTTTTGTTATCAATTTATGAAGTTAAATGTTTACAAGTATCTAATGGATTGATTGTTTGATTGGGTGGTAGGGTGTGCATCGGTCGTTCGGTCGGTTAATTCTTGATTTTTTAACCGTAACCGAAATTTTTGGTTAAATAAAAGTGTGACCGATTTAACCAATTTATGACACACAACCATTATATTTCAGTCGGTTATGGTTAATTCGGTTATTAACCAATCCAATAAATTAAAATTTAATATTTTTTTATAATTTTTAATTAGTAAAATTATATATGATGTAGGTCGGTTCTACTGATATTTTCGGAACGTTTCAACCAGTCGAACCACTGACACATTAAATTTTCTGGATCACTAATTCGATCACATATTCGATTCTAAAAATACCGATTTTAACTAACATTTGATTAAATATATCTATATTTAATTACATGCGAGAGAAATATTTTTTAAACCCTCGATGATTGTCACAACCTCAGATTTCCTTCCAAACCTGCCATGTTAGAAATTTTAAGGGTCACGAATCCACCACGATGCAAAATCTACACATTTGAAATTTTATGTATTTTTACCTTTAAATTCTTGAGAGAAATTAAAAAGAGTCAAAATCAAGCTGTTAATGCAGCTTGTCATTTGAATTTTATCAATTTTATTTTCGGGTAGCATTATCAAATCAATATAATTACAACCAATTGAGAGTTTACATGCAGACTATCTTAACTCTAAAAAATTAAAGGATTCGCACGCGCTAATATATATATATATATGGTTTAATTTCGGTTAATCGGTCGGTTCGGTTATACGAATCTCATAACCGTAACCGAACCGAATAACCGAAAAAGTTAAAAAATTTAACCGCAATAACCGATTTAACCGATTTAACCGAACCGTAATAAAAAAATGGGTCGGTACGGTTCGGTTAATCGGTTAAAACCGATTAATGCACACCCCTATTGAGTGGTGACTTTAAAATTAAAACAAGTAAATAAAATTACTTGAAAGTATATTGAAGAAAATTCAAAATTATAAAACTATCCAGGGTTGTGAATCATTCCAATATCTTTTTAAAAGATGAAGTGATTATTTTACGTTTGTGTAATATATTGGTTTATTAACCTGGAATACGAAATTATGTAAAAGCCTCTTCCGATGGTCAAATACAAATACCCAGTATAACCCAATTAATCATATTCATATGTTAACCAAGTTATCTGAATTTATTAAGATTAAGTTTCAATTATAGCTACCCCCGCCCGACAGGTATATTCATATCCTGTAAGGAAATCTATTAAATTGTTATATATCCTCAAGGAAGATCGTGGGCTATTGAGTCTAAGGTATTTAACCTAAAATCTTTTTTCTAAGTTCATTTTAAGTTTACCAGTTCAATTTTATTAATGGCCAGTTAATAAAAAGCATTAGGATTAAGGCTAAATAAATAAACCTTTATATTACCCAAACCGTAATTTAACCCATTATAAACCGGTGATATTGGAATTCATCACAACCCCAGATAACTAACTTAATTATGACACATAACTAGGGATGGTAAAAACTTAAATAAAATAAAAGACATAAAGTAAATTACTGGAAATTAAATACTGAAAAGTAAATTACTGAAAAGTAAATTGCTGAAAAGTAAATTGCTGAAAGGTAAATTGCTGAAAAGTAAATTAAGTAAAAGTACAATAAAAGAAAATGCTGGGGGTTAGAATATCCACTTTTATTACTACTATTTTAGATATCTCCCTTAATATAATATATTAAATTTTAGTGATAATTACCAACCAGCCATATATGCGGTATCCTAATTAAGTCAAATTAATAATTAATTACCAACCGACCAACCAGGCGGTATACATGGTTAGTCAGGTTAAAACCAATTTACAATTAATTACCAACCGACCAATATGGCGGTATCCTCGTTAAGTCAGATTTTAAATAGTTATTATATTATAATTAAGAGAGATTAATCTAAATAGCAATAATAAAAGCTTTACCTTTTACCCCAGCAAAGGGGAGTTACCTTCTCATTGCGTAAAAAGTAAAAAAACTGAAAAGTAAAGAAAGGAAAGTACTGTGCGTAAAAATAAATTACGGAAAGTAAAGACTGAAAAGTAAAGAAAAGAAAGTGCTAAAGCGGAAATTAATTACTGAAAGCTGTAAATAAACAAACAAGATACAATCTTCTTAGTTATTCTTAAAGAATTTCAGAGAAGAAAGTATGAATTTACAAATGAAATGGCTTGGTATTTATAGGAAAAATTTTGCCTCCATCAAATCATCCACCAAATCCATTATTAATTGCTTCACTAATTGCTCCACTAATTGCTATCATGTTTAGTGGGAGCTTGACTGTTTTTATTTTTTATTTATTTATTTACTTTGAAATTGACTTTAATAATTACTCATAACACACTTTTGGATGTTTTATCAATTTCGGTCATGAAATCTTCCAAATACGGAAGTTGCGTAAAATTGGAATTTCCGAAACTGCACTTCGTTAGAACGCCCTTTCAAGTTTCCAATCTCCAAAATTAATATGTCAAGTCCAATTTTTGACCTTATTTGACCCACATTTCGTCCTAAATGATTTCATTGAGTCCCAATATTATTTATCTGCAAAATAAACTAAAACACATCAAAACGTTCATCAAACCCGAGAAACTAAACAAAATATTAAGTAAAAGGGGCGGTAAATATTGATATATTTTCCGCTCATCAAGTAAGAATCATATTCATTAAATAATTTTAGAACTTATTGCCATAAATTCATCAGTCTGATCATATCAGACATCTATGAACAATTCAAAAACTCACGATGAATTTTAAAGATACAGTTTTCAAAACTTCATATCGAAATTCTTTGAACCTGTCAAAATATTTGATCCACGTTTCATTAGAACAGATTGAAATTTCTCAAACCTTTTCAAGACGTTCAATATGTTCTCTTTCAGAAACATGTAACTAAGTCATGACAACTAATTAACTAAGTTACGAAGTAAAGAAAACTACCTTAGGTAATTTATAATTCATTAAATTACATACATCCAATGTATTAGTTTAATAAATATGTGATCCAATGACAATCATTGGTTAAATGAGATTTTAATCACATTCCCTGAATACAATATTCATTAAATAGATATGGATATTGGTGTGATCTCATATCAGACCATCTTTTACCATGCGAGATAAACATCTAATGCTTATGTGATAAAACTTCATAAACTATTGTTCTAAGTTATTTACGTGACCAAATATATTTCTTAATATTTATCTCTACGTCAATGATTTTACTAGTCGTATTAAAATATGAAACAATTATTTATAAAGAACAATTAACTTTCCAATTTTCGCAAGTTCTGATATCAAATATCAAAACAATCATTAAACAATATTTTAAATAACTAGAGGGAGATCTGGTATCCAATACCTATAGTTATCGTGTTGTGAGAATCGATATTCTCTACACAAAACTATACACATCTCCTTTCTTTATCTTTAATAATTTTCCTTCAACTATTCACAACAATTGCAAATAATTGATTAACAAACAGTGTCTGACACTTGACCTCTAAAGGTCACTTAAGGCAAGAAACGTCATTATCAAATAAACAAATACCTAATATGATTTTTCTTAATGCTAGTAAAGAATCTCGAGACATTAACCAATTCATGTCAATCCTTACTGCATAAGAAATTATTCTCTCTAAAAATAATATCCAAAACTAGTCTTCTCTAGAACCCATTCTAGAAATCTATAACATAAAGTGAAGTTAGAAAATATACATCAAATAAGCATGCAATGGATAAGAAGTTAAAATCTATCTACATGAAAAAATAAAGAAAATAGTAGCAGATAATTTTCATAACATTACACACTGTGTCATTTATGGATTTTTTAACCTAATAGTGTCTCCAACCATTTTACGTAATACCGCAATCCTCAACGGAAAATGAGAATTCAATAATTAAATCGAATTCCATAGTGAGAAATGAACCCCATGAATATATTTCGACTCACATGTTTGACACGTTCTGGCCTACGTATATTCATAGGTATACAACTCGTTGTTAATCATATTCAATGTGATTCCTATTTTTGGTCCTGACCGTTTCTCATTGTGATAACTTTGGCACATTCACAGGAGGCGTATCAAGGCTACACTTTTCAATGATAAACTCAAGCTACCGATGTAGTCCTGACAGTTTTGGCACGTTCAAGATTTCCACTTTCGCTTGAATTTGTCTCTTATCATATAAGTTCTACCAGCGCAAAAGAACTACCATCAGCCATAACTGCACAACTTTGGCACGATATAACTACAACATCAAGAAATCATTCACATCCATACTGACAAGGCGGACCAAGAAATAAATATTCCTAATACTAGTTAGTATAAAGCCTTATTAAGCGGGGATATTTCTAAAGTGGGTTTTACTCTACACCAAATGCAGATATTTAATCTAGACCAATTTCTCAACAGTTTAATTATACTCCGGGAACCATAACTTAACTTAACCATTAAATCTCAGTTACGTTTCTTGTTAGCGTAGAACCGAAAAATCAAGAAACATCTAGATTACAAACATATGCAAATATCAAAATTGGATTATATATCATATATCAAGCATGAAATATGTGATGGATATAGGATCTTACCCACTTTGATATCATTTTGAAGGGGTTATATGCGGCGGAAACGCGGTTCCGACGAAATCATAATTTTAAAACTTTTAAAGTTACTGAATAAATTATTCGATATCATATATTTATAATTTAATCATATTTCACCTAAACATATTATTCGATATCATATAACGACATAATTAATTATGAAAATACCGCGAAACGTTTACGAAAATGATTTAACGCAAAATGGCATAAAACACGTTTTCGACTGAACGGACCAACCGAAACCACAAGGGACTGCCCAGGTCACCCCCTATAATATTTGATCAATCTATGGGCTGCCCAAATATTGACGAATTCACTATTTATACAGTCTTTACCCGGTTACACATCCAACACATCCAAATGACATATTTTTCATCACATAATTTCTAAAATTTTCAGGTCTAAAACAGTGAACGAAAATTATCATTTTTCATACTTTAAATTCAATTTTCCCAAGATTAATAAAATTAATCCAAACACCAATTGAAGCCATCAGAAGTGAAGAAATCTAGAACAATTCTAGGCATAACAAGAGTGGTCATTACACTTTATACTGATAACTAAGTTGTCCAACAACAAATTGAACATAAATTACACTAATTTAGTTCAAAGTATATCTACACATGCTCAAAGCCACTCAATCCATTATCCAAATCAAAATGTCCCAAATTTTGAGATTAAAGAACAATTCTAGAAAATCAAGAACAAGAAAACAAATTTTCTAGCTAAAGGAAATAAAATTATCTCACAAATCATCAAAAAATCCTTAAGCATTTTCTTGGTTTAAACACTTTCTTTCTTGTCTCTCTCAAGAATATTTTGAAGCTCTAAAAAATGGAGGAGATTTTCGGCCGTACCACTTCAAGGAGAAAGAGAAAATATTTTTCTTTTTATATTTGGTAGTGGATTTAGTTGGAGGCTATTTTGGTCAAAGGAGAAAATAATTTTAATAAACAAAATATACTTGACAAAAAAGCTTTACACATGACAAATATTTAACCATAGACTATATTAATACTTATTAAATAAAATCCATGCCTTACACATGTAAAGTTAAATAACAAAAAGTCAACATTACTTTAATAAAGATAAAATTTATTTACTCTACATGTGTCATCAAATAATTTGTCAAATAACGTGTATCTAATCTAATTATGTAACAAATACAAATACACATTAGAATGACCAAAGAATACCCTGACATGTGTAAACTCGTTTATCGATTAAACGATTCGAATTAACTAATTTAACTCAATAAAATATTATGAATAATCAGTATTATTCATAATGCGTTGCCCAAGTGCTTAACGGGTACACTTCATATTATGGGACTCTCTAAGTTCAAGTACATCTGTCACGAAAACTAATTTCGTGTCCATAATTCATCCACTAGTAAATCATGACGACTACAGATTATCTTGTTGAACTATGCAAGTTGAGATCATCGCATATGTATAATCCCTCCGTCACAGGCTATCCATATTATATCGAGAAATAGATAGGAACGTCAAATCCCTAAGGTATAATATAGTTGATTTACAAATTTACGATCTATAAATAACACTCGGAACTCGCTTACACAGTGTACCACGACCATGGATTTAACGGATCGTAAACACATGTTAGATACCTATGCCATGTACACATGACTGACATATTCTATCTTGATACACACCAGATATCATGAGCATCAGTCCACACCCAACGAACATGCGGAAGTTTGACTTAAATATTTCGTTGACGTGATTGTCATCAAAGTGTGGATGATAACTCATATATCTACTGTGGTACTATGGTATCTCAAGTCTAAGGACCACTATGTTAATCGATTCGAGAATATTCCTATTAATGTTGGTGTATCATATATTAGGAAATATTCGGTGAGTTGTTCAATGTTTATCGAATAGACACCTACATGTCTATACGTGTCTCCAAAGACTCATGGATCACTGGGACAAACCATCGGACCAAGTCTTCATATACGACATGTACTGATCTCGACAGATTTTGCTAACCGACCTGTGTCAATAAATCTTGACCAATAACTTTATTTGAGAATATACAACTTATAATGACTTTTCCCAATGTCAATTACAACTTACGTTGTAATTGCGCATTACGTTGTAAATCATCAGGTCTTTGTCTAATATATATATATATATATCACAAAACCAGATTTAGTTTCAATATAATCAAATTAGATCGAATATATAAAAAAGACAAGAAGTGCTACCATAAATACGTTATAATATGGAAAAATGAATTATTTATATTCATGAACCAAACATAAATACGATCCGGATTACGCTTAGCACCAACCCTAATAGTACCGGATCCCTCCAGTTCCTTATTTTCCATACGAAATTGTATTTTCCTTGTAGAAGATACTTTGAACAATCTTTTATTCATAACACCCACAGACCCACTTGTTAAAATTTTAAAATAAACTTTTATTGAACACTGTTAAAATTACCAAAACAGCCCTATTTTGACCTCTTCAAAGTTCAAATTTCATACCAAAAATTTATTCAATAATAATCTCAAAATTTTATAGGGTTCATCCAAGACGACCCAATAACGATTTTATAATAATTGGGAATTTATGTTTTTTGGGACAATCCCAAAATTTTTTTTAATCAAATTTAGTCATGTAAATTTTTTCTCTATATAAATGAGCAAATACACCCCTTTTGTACAAAACACCCATTTCCTTCATCTAATTTTTATTTTACTCTTTTCTTCAATTTTTTTTTTATTTTTTATTTTTTGCAAATGGAAATGACAGCTTCCATGGCAACGAAAGGGAAATTACTCCTCCCCTCCCTGCAACTCCATTCCCTTTGTCCCCTTGCGATTTTACCACAATACCCCTCCCTTTATGTTAAATCACTCCCTCAATTATTATACATGACTGTTGACGGCTGATTTTGGTCTCAGGACAATATGGGAATATTACTCCTGAGACAATCCTCTCTCAATAGTGAATTTGTTTGGTTATGGGGGACCAAAAGCAAACTTAGCAAAAGACAAATAATACACCAATCGACAAGGAGATTTAACGTGGTTCAGCGGATCTTGGTCCGACCTACGTCCACGGGCACAAAAAGGATGATACTTTTATTACTCAAACAAGCTTCTTGGCTCTGCTTCTGGTTTTTTACAAGTCTGATGGTAATGATTCTGATGCTGATATTGGTTCTCTTTCTATGCTCCTCCCCTTAAGCATACTCTACCCTCCTATTTATAATAGTGCAGAAATCAGATTCCTTCTTTTACAAGGGTTTCCTAGTTGAAACAATTTCCCTTTCCCATAAGGATTCCTAGTCAAAAACTACCTTCACTTCCTTTATCATACTAGGACATTGACTTACTAGTTTACCCCATGAAAGTAGGATAACTTATTATCTTATCTTGTATGGATAAAATGCCATATCTTCCCGAACATGTCTTGTCCTATGCTCGGTTTTCACGAGGTCGGTCTTCATGTGGTCGGTCATAATAGTCTTTTGTACTAAGAATGCTGCTGTCGACCTGATAATTGTCCGGTCATCTTGAACTCAAGTGCTCGGTCACTAACCGTAAAGTTCCCGGCCCCTTACTGTTGACTCTTTAGTGGTCGGGTCGGCATTAATAATCTTGACTGAGAAGTGAATTACCTTTTTTACCCCTGTCGTAAAGCTTAAATAACATAGCACCTGAAAACACCATCAACATCCGTCCCCTAGTTCTCGGTTCCAACGAGTATGCAAGTTGGTGCCGGGAACTATATAAAGATGGTGTGATGATCGCCTTGCTGGTGGTCGCTCCAGAAATCACAGAGAAATTGCCTTCGCCATCAACTAAGTCTTCTGTTTCTATCTCCATATCCTCGGTTTTGGAGATGCTGACCCGATTCAGAATGATTCTCCACCTCAAAGCAAATTGCTTACTTGGGTCGTTCCATCAGGAGATGAAGTTCCTCTTGTTGTCCAAACTAAAAATGACTCCTCCTCTGTAATATATGTACCAGAGATTTACAGGTCCTGACCCCTGACTGATCCAATCTTGATTGTGAGGAGAAAATTTTGCCTCTGAGCTAACGATGATGTGCTCGGTGCCATGTGATCCTGTCTCGAGCTGTGAGAGATGCTCGGACATGGGGGAATGTTACGTCCCCAGTTCGAAGGGCTGATTCGGTGGGACGTAACCCGACCCTGAATGAAGAGAGGCACTTGGACCTGGGGGAATGTTACGTCCCCAGTCCGAAGGACTGACTCGGTGGGACGTAACCCGACCCCGAATGAAGAGAGGCGCTTGGACCTGGGGGAATGTTACGTCCTCAGTCCGAAGGGCTAACTCGGTGGGACGTACCCCGACCCCGAGCTGAGAAAGGCACTTGGACCTGGGGGAATGTTACGTCCCCAATCCGAATGAGCCGATTCAGTGGGACGTAACCCGACCCCGAGCTGAAACAAACATCGATCTCGGTGATACAAGAGCAGACCCGAGCCGGAAAGAAAACATCTGACCTCGGCCGAACGAATCCAGCCTTGAGTCGATTAACCAAGCGGCCTCGGCGGAATGAATCCAGCCCCGAGATGATTAATCAAGTGGCCTCGGCGGAACGAATCCAGCCCCGAGCCGATTAATCAAGTGGCCTCGGCGGAATGAATCCAACCCTTAGCTGATTAATCAAGTGGGACTTATTCAGAAGGAAAGTGAATCAACCTTTTGAAACCATACCGAATCTGGCACGGGCGTCCCCTTACCAGACCAGTGAAAAACAAAAACAAATCTCTGGAAAATAAAATTAACAGGCGGGGGCGACTTATCGCTTATCCCAAAACAAAACGTTTCGCAAGTATAAACACAACACGGATGCCTCAAAACAGCGTCCTGTCCGAGGTCTCCAAAACACAATTCTGAATCTTTCAATTCAGTGTCCCGGCGAACCAGGATTTGGATCAGAGAGCGTTTAAAATGGTAAGGGCACATCCTCTATACGTCGGGTCGCTGTGGAGCCTGTGTATTGTGTGAGGGCTCCTCCTTACCACGCTGGAGCAGGCACATGCTACAGGGGCACAACGCCTCCCCGTGTTGCGCCTCTCTTGGATCCAAATGATGAATGGATCAAAGAGTGTCCGAGATACTAAGGGCACATTCCTTCTTAGGTCCGGCATCACTGGAGCTAGAAATCGTCACGGGGGCATCATCTCTCCCCGTGCTATGCTTTCTCAACGGATCCATTACATCAGGTAAGTATTCCTCCTTATGTTCGATAACACTGGAGCAAGCAATCGCCACGGGGGTATCATCCCTCCCCGTGCTATGCTTCTCACGGATCCTATGCATCGAGTATGTCCCTGAATATTCTGAGGACCCCGAGCTAAAGAGACATTTGGTTCTGGGGGAATGTTTCGTCCCCAGGCCAATAAGCACGACTCGGTGGGACGTAACCCGAACCCTGAGTCGAATAGTATAGCAGCCTCGACGGAACGAGATCCAGCCCCGAGCCGATGAAGAGGCCTCGGTGGAACGAACTCCAGCCCCGAGCCGATTGTTGAAGTGGCCTCGGCGGAACGAACTCCAGCCCTAGCCGATTGTTGAAGTGGCCTCGGCGGAACGAACTCCAGCCCCGAGCCGAATAATCAAGTGGCATCGGCGGAACGAAATCCAGCCCCGAGCACCGGTTGCACACAGAGGCCTCGGCAGGACAAACCCAGCCCCGAGCCTACACTACGAAACCTCAGCCTGTAAAATGTCAGCCCTGCCAAAATCTGGTGGACCGGAAGCTCTTGATTCCGGTGTTTCCAAATCATACAAATTTTTCCCGTTTGAATCACCACTATTGCCCTCCTGAGCTTTGGTGGCCTGGTGGTGAAAAAATCCTCATGTTTCAACTTTCCTTTGATGGCTTCGATGTGCTCCAATTTGATCAATGTCACCTATTCTCAACCTAGTACGGTTGATGGAAGCATCGGATCCAGGATCCGGAGGTCTCGAGCCGGAAGTCACGTCCTCCACAAGATGACGTGTTTTCTAGCCTCTAGCACCTTGGTTGACCCTGTTGAGTCCAAATCCAGCTATGGTCGAATTCCAACTGCCTTCTTCCGGATCTCCCCACCGGTGGTGACTGCTAGGGTTGGGGTGGGCTTGTTGGCTCGGATCCGGGTCATCTTCATGATCGGTTCACTAGAGTTACAGTTGTTAGCACGACGCCCATTTGTAAGGGATGATTTTGTTTTTCACCCAGCATTATGTTGATGTAGTCCTCAGTATTATCAACGTACTCCCTCAATATAGATGGCTTGTTCAATGTACTATCAATTTGCACAAAGTATGCCTCTAGAAGCATCTCTATCTTTTTCAACATCGGGGTGCTTGCTTATAGCACTGTGAGCGGTACTAGTACGCGTCTCATGGCTGCCTCGGCCAAGTAAATTTTGAGTAAACAAATTATCATGGGTGTGCTCTGTGTTTAGAAGATCTACTTCATGGCTAGTCGATCCCCTAACTGCTTCCAATGAGATTTCAGCGGCATTCATGTCATTCTTATTTGATTGAAGAACTTCATCATCCATGTCGACTGACTTGTTGTCATCATCACTTGAAAATCTGCTAATTGTTTCAACAATTTCTTCAATACCTGCGTCTTCAGCACGAACTAAGAGCTCCCTGAATCTTTCAGCGCACTTTGATATTATATTGTCAATGTCTGTGGAGCTGGTCACTACCCGCTCGCTTAAGATGGTTTGTCGGCACACAAGAATGTCATTGGAGATTACAATAATCTTTTGAATTTGAACCTGCACAGCCCTCAACCTCGGGAGGTTGAGCATCAAAGTTTCGGGCAAAGCTTCTTGTGATAGACCGGTTATTGCACTTACTAACTTCAGCAATCCAAGCCTCACCAACAAATCAAGTATTTCACCCTTGCATTCCGGCTGCTGGTTATCTGTAATATTTGAAGTGTCAGAAGTTTGAGATGTGATTTGGTTTCCTCTCGTTTTGACTCGAAATCTTCTTCCAGTTCTAAGGGTGGTAGAAGGCAGCTGCGATCCAGATGAACTTTCATGGGTCATCAAAGCTGAAAGAGAACTCTGTGTTCTTCCCATTCCTGATCTTTGCAAGTCCATACAGATGAAAGCCACCGCAAAGTCCACGGTAGAGAGGTCTGCGAGTCAGATGACGATCTATAACGGTCAGAAAAACCTTTTCTAAGGTACTCCAAACCAGCATGCCCCTTCAAAAAGAGTTCCATCATCCTCATACGTGCTCTGATTATCTCTTGCTGAAGAGCCTGTAACTTTCAACCCGAATATGTTCTAGAACAAAGCGCAAACCCTTGATCATTGCCATGACATGTGAATAGTTCGATTCCTCATTGGCCTGACATATCTCAGCTAACTCTTTCAATAACTTCTGGCGATTAGCCTTCATTTCATCATCATTGGCTGGGGCAGAAAGTTTCTGCAAAGTGGTCAATGCAAACTCTAGAATCCTTCCAAGGTAATCAATGTCCAGGTTCCCTGAACTCAACACCTGAGAAAGAATTTCCAGATCAATAGCTTCAATAATCTCTTCTTTCCAGCTTTGGGGAGCCATCCTGCAAATTTCATCCCTCACTTCCCTCACAAGTTGAATAATCCGGTCATAGTTGGGCTCATCATGTTTCACGGATTCTGCAATACCATCCCAAAACGCCTTCTCCATTGTTTCTCTTATCTTGGCCTTGATAATGTTTGGATTTTTTTGAACCTTGTGCTTCTCATCTTCAGGATCAACGCGAATAGTACCAGTGGGTTTGATCCAATCATAAATAGCATTCTAAATAGCTGACATTCTACATCTTAAAACTATAGAGAACTTGGGCGGAAGGGAACCCTCGACGTCTTCAGCACGGCGTCTGAACATAAAAGGCTCCAATATTTGATGAAGACGGTGGATAATGATGACCTTCTTTTCAGTCTCAAGCCAGTCATCCTCTGTATTATGTGCAAGACCTTCCTTTTGAGATGGTTGTGGAACCAATCATGGAATGCTTTCCGATTATCAAATACTTCGGGAGGAAGTAGATTTAAGAGCGACCAAAGTTCCTTTAAATCATTCCGTAAAAGGCGTCCCTGTCGAACGGTGATTTCCACCTTCTGCCATCGTCTTACTATGCGAGCCGCTTTTTGTTGAGTTCCCCACAGACGGCGCCAACTGTTGACGGCTGATTTTGGTCTCAGGGCAATATGGGAATATTACTCCCGAGACAATCCTCCCTCAATAGTGAATTTGTTTGGTTATGGGGGACCAAAAGCAAACTTAGCAAAAGACAAATAATACACCAATCGACAAGGAGATTTAACGTGGTTCGGCGGATCTTGGTTCGACCTACGTCCACGGGCATAAAAAAGATGATACTTTTATTACTCAAACAAGCTTCTTGGCTCAGCTTCTGGTTTTTTACAAGTCTGATGGTAATGATTCTGATGCTGATATTGGTTCTCTTTCTATGATCCTCCCCTTAAGCATACTCTACCCTCCTATTTATAATAGTGCAGAAATCAGATTCCTTCTTTTACAAGGGTTTCCTAGTTGAAACAATTTCCCTTTCCCATAAGGATTCCTAGTCAAAAACTACATTCACTTCCTTTATCATACTATGACATTGACTTACTAGTTTACCCCATGAAAGTAGGATAACTTATTACCTTATCTTGTATGGATAGAATGCCTTATCTTCCCGAACATGTCTTGCCCTATGCTCGGTTTTCACGAGGTCGGTCTTCATGTGATCGGTCATAATAGTCTTTTGTACTGAGAATGATGCTGTCAACCTGATAATTGTCCGGTCATCTTGAACTCAAGTGCTCGATCACTAACCGTAAAGTTTCCGGCCCCTTACTGTTGACTCTTTAGTGGTCGGGTCGGCATTAATAATCTTGACTGAGAAGTGAATTACCTTTTTTACCCCTGTCGTGCTGCTTAAATAACATAGTGCCTGAAAACACCATCAACAATGACAAAATTTATATATTTACATATATTAATTTAAAAATAATTATATACTAATTATAACTCCATTTGCCATTTTATTAATTATTATTTTTTTTATATAATTTTTTGATTTTTTGATTTTTGTTAATAAAATTTCAGATTTCGTATTGATTTATCATTTATTTTTTTGATTCATTTTAATTTAATTAATATTACTTATGTATAAAAAAAATTAAGCAAAAAAAGTTAATTTATAAATAAATTAAAATTTATGTTTAATTTTGTTTTTTATATTTTTAAGAGTAACTTTTTATGTTGTTATTTGTACTATTTTTTAATATATATTTTCTAATATACATGAGAACATTTTTATAATACATAAGTAGTGTTAAATAAATTAAAAAAGAATCATAAAAATTAAATGAATAAATAAACACAAAATAACTAATAATAAATATGAAGTTTGTAATTTTTATTAAACAAATAAAAAAAATATAATTTTTATTAAACAAATAAAAAAGAATATATATATATAAAGACCAAAAAATATAAATTTAAAAAAATTATAAAATTATAAAATAAAAAATTTAATTAATAAAATATATATATATATATATGGATATATTTGGTTTATTGGAAAATGAAATTTTGAAAAAAGAAATGGGCCATTTAAGGAATTTCAGGGGAGACAAAAAAGAAGGGCATGACGTAAAGATGGATTTTGTAACACTCATTGTATGTATCGAAAAACCAATTGATGAGTGTCACAAAACCTATCTTAAAATTAAAGAAAATTGGGGAGTCTATTGTCATTTTCATGTCATCTAGTTCGCTTCAATTTTCTTGTAGAGTAAAAAAAATAAAAAATAAAAAAATAAAAAAATTAACAGGTTTAGAAGAATGATAAGGGTTCATTTTTATCTTAAATTGTGAACTTGCCCATTTCTAAAAAGAAATACTTTAATTGCCTAAATTTAATATTTTAAGTTTGGGAAAGTCTAAAATTAATAATTTTCTAAAAATATTGGACACAATTAAATGGTTTCTTGCCCCTTTTGTCCTTACATGGCTCCGTCTATGCCACTGGCAAGCTAAGTAAATGATTATTATTTTATTTTATTTTTCAAAATTTAAATGTTTTTAATACATTTTAAAAAGATTATTTATATTTCATTATTAAACTTATCGCAAAATAATAATTTGATAATATAAATTTAGAAATATTATATTTTACTACTAAACTTATAATAAAACAACATTTTACTACTTTTTCATCAAAATCTTTGTTGACCATTAATCAACCATCAGATTTTAATATTAAGGTCAATTAAGTCATCTAACATTTAAATAACGATCAACTAACGGAAAAGTAGTAAAATATTAGATTTTATGATTAGTACTAAAATATTATTTTACTATAAATTTAGTAGTAAAATATAATATTTTAAAATTCTTAACAAAGTGTGGGACAGTCTTTAACAAAGTGTCCCATTTGACCATACTGATAGCATGCTCCTGAAATTTTCCTACACTCCCCTCGGTGAGTGTAGGACACAGAAATCGGCGACGCTGTTCCAGGCTCGCGGCCTAGTCGGGAGTACGGAGTAGCTCACGGGGGAACTAAACCGGAGAAATAACATGGAGTCGCCACCCGGTGTGAACCGGGAAAATGATTTAAGGCCGCACTCACCCCTCGCAAGGGAAGACCTCAAACCGTTGGGTTCAGAATGGTCTCTTACTTATGCCACGTGTAATGAACGGATTTGTGTAATAATATAACCGAGTCTACGCAACAACAACCTACATCTAAGTTTGCATGTGTAAAAGTAAGTCGGAATAACGGCAAACACACATAATCGTTAAGCATGGCAATGTAAATAAATAATAACCTAAACATAAACGTAGAAGAGACATAATCAAGTTCCTAATGCGAAAGAAATAACTAAATCATGCTTGGGAATAATCACTAAATCATGCATAAAAAAAACATACCAAACCACCTCTCAATGCATAAAAGTAACATGTTAAACAACCTAATCATGCATAAAAGATAACATACTAAACAACCTAATCATGCATAAAAGTAACATGTTATTTCTAACAAACAACCAATAACATAAGATCGGATGAACGAAATATGTGTGTCTCTCAAGCGGTACGTGGCAGTGTGAGGGCTATTCAAAGGGTGTTTTTTGGCGATATAAGGTGCATTGTAGGGGCTGTTTTCGGTGGTTGCTGGGTTAATTTTTAGAGGCAGTTTCGGTGATTTAGAAGAGAGGGCTGTGTTACGGTGATATAAGGGGCTTTTATTGGACAGTTTCGGTGAAGGAGGAGGCTGCTGGATGGCGGGAATGTGAGGGTTGGCTTGAAGGCTGTTTTTGCGGCAATTGCATGGAGAATTTATGTATGTTATGCGTGAATGTCGTAGGGTCCTGAAGAGTTGGTTTTGGCTTCTTTTTATAGGCAATGGTTGGGGTTTACCTTATGTGAATAGGGAAAGAATATTGTGTAATTATGGAGGGATATTTTAATTAGTGTGCTATAAGGAAAAATCTATTTAATTAGGGATATGATTTGGTTTGATTTGATCTGATCTCTTTTAATTAGGAATATGATTTAATTTGATTTGATTTGATTTCTTTAATTTGGGAAGGTGATTTATCTTGATTTTAGCATGTGTTTAATGTGTGATTTATTATTTTGGAAGCTTTGGGCGTGGGGTTTGGTCTATTTGGGCGTGAGTTTGGTTAGTTTTGGTGGGCTTGGTGTGTGGTTTGGTGATGTATGGGCTTGATGTGTGACTTGCGGGGGTTTTGGGCTAAGGATAAGTTTAAAACAGAGGTTTAACGAGCAAACCCGAAGCTAAGTAAACGAATTAAATCCAACAAGGTGTCAATTTCTGACTCTTCCATTCCGACGTCTGTTTCCCGCGACTTCCACATCTTAAAGAGGTAGTGTCTCCATGTGAGACTCATCATCATGACTTATATGCAAAAATACAGTGCCTACAGTCGCCCCCACTTTGATGGGACTTGTGCAGTGTGTGACAATGACAATCCTATCAAAGTTATGCAATGCATTTTTACTTACCTGGCTCGCCAGCTGCCACATGACTTGCCTGCTGCTTCGAACTGAGTTGATGACGCAATGGGCCTCGACCCTGGGATGCATCCCGGAACTGTAACTGATGATGTAGTGGGTCCTCGACCCTGGGACGCATCCCGGAACTACAACTGTTGATACAGTGGGTTCTCGACCCTGGGACGCATCCCAATAACTGTAACGGACAACGGGGGCCTCGACCCTGGGATGCATCCCAATACCGCTGACAATGTGGGCCTCGACCCTGGGACGCATCCCAAAACTGATGGTGTAGTGGGTCCACGACCCTGGGATGCATCCCAGAACTACAACTGATGACGCAATGGGCCTTGACCCTGGGACGCATCCCAAAACTGCTGACAACGGGGGCCTCGACCCTGGGACGCATCCCAATACCGCTGACAATGTGGGCCTCGACACTGGGACGCATCCCAAAACTGATGATGATGCGGGCCTCGACCTTGGGATGCATCCCCAAACTGATACTGATGCTGATGTGGGCCTCGACCCTGAGACTCATCCTCAAAACTGATATTGATGCTGATATGGGCCTCGACCCTGGGACTTATCCCCAAAACTGATATTGATGCTGATGTGGTGTTGCATACCAACATACTGTACTGCCTCTCACGAGATAATCCCGGTAGCTAAACATATTTTTTTCCTCAACGGATGCTTCGTGTCGAAACCAGAGAACCTTCAAAGTACTTAATACACTCAAATCCGCTCGTCTGAATGAGTGATCTGAACTAGACTCCTAGTGTGTGTGTGCCAAGGCTCTTTCGCAGCTTAATCCTTAAGTAAGCCAACTCGATGATTTTGTCTCAGATGATTGGATCAGTGGGTCTAACCAACCGAGATGTCTTGATCATACTCTGTGATTACTTCCTCGTACTCAACATGATATGATTTTCTTCTTTTTTCCTTTTGTCTCTTTCTTTCCTTTCTTTTCATTTTGAATTTTCTTTTTCTTTTTCTCTTTTCTTCTTTCTTTCTTTCTTTCTTTCTCTTTTCTTTCTCTCTTTTTTTTCGACACACCTACCCTCTAAGGTAGCATTTCTCCTCATGGTGGTCCTAATACTCGCCCATGGGTAGCTTCACGCTTATCAGTTATAGGTGGTCTATTTTTTTTTCTTTTTCTTTTCAGACTTTTTCTTTGTTTCCAACCATATCATATATTGTAACATAAGTAAACCAGGATGGACATCTAGGCAAACAGTCATTCACTGATCCGTCATCTCTTCAACTAGTCATTTCGCCAACTACTCAGGCTTCTACTGCTAAGATCCTGTAATCAAGTGCTCGCGAGTCTAGCCGAGATCAACCACTCAGAATACCGGATGAGAGCACATCTCGCACTTATCGTTTCTAAAGTTTCACCCTACAGTAAACAATTTCATCACCGGACATATGCTTAGCCATCAATGACTTCTCTCTCTCCCCTTTTTTTTTTTCACTTCACTGGAATTCTTCAACCGCTAGTAATGTGGGCTTCGCCCCCTGGGATTCATTCTCAAAAACTGCTGGTAGCGCGGGCCTCAACCATGAGGGTTCATTCCCAAAACTGATGATTATGTGTGGGCCTCAACCCTGGGGATCCATTTCTGAAAACTGTTGATACTGTTTTGTTGCTCTCTTGCTTGTATTTTGCCAATTTTCCTTCTTTTCTTCGAGACCTGTGAACACAAACAAAACAACATAATAAAAACGCGTGCATGCGATGTGTATGTATGTATGTGTGGAGGTACTCCCTGTTCCTGATGGGTTAGACCCTCATTGTGCTCATTGGCGCCATGTGCCTACGCATGTCTCTGATCGCCCCTGGGTCTGCTTATAGTTTCCTCATGCCGGTTCTCTTCTGGTATTGTGCAGTTCTCTTTTGTCTGAAACCTGCAAACACAGAACCAACACAAAAATTGCAAGTACGTTACGTGTATGCATGTATGCATGGATGAATTTCATATCCAGTGGGTTAGGTCTTCTGCCAGTTCTCCCAGTAATTGCTATGTCTCTTCTTCCTTAGGCGAAATATTGCTTCAGTCTGTCCACGTTGATTGGCTCGACGAACTCGTTCCCTTCTAAGTCTGACAGTCTCACTGCCCCGTTTCCTATTACCTTCTTGACTACGTAGGGCCCTTCCCAATTAGGTCTGAACTTTCCTCTCGGGTCCATCTTTAACGGCTTTGACTGCTTAAATACCAGATCCTCATCTCTGATCTTAGTAGGACGCACCTTTTATCGAATGCACGGGCCAATCTCTTCTGGTATAACTGCATATGATGTAAGGACTTCATTCTCTTCTTATCGAGCAATACCAACTGTTCAAATCTCTGTGAGGCCCATTCTTGTTCAGGCAACTCTGTTTCTGCTAATACCCGTATAGACTGTATCTCAACTTCCACTGGCAATATTGCTTCCATTCCGTAGACCAAAGAGTAAGGTGTTGCTCCCGTCGCCGTTCTCACTGAAGTTCTGTACCCCTACAGGGCGTACGGCAGCTTATCGGCCCAATATTTGTAGTTCTCCGTCATTTTGGATAACATTTTCTTTATTGTCTTATTGGCTCCCTCGACTGCTCCATTTGCCTGCGGTCGATAAGGTGACGACTTGTGATGTCCTATCCCGTACTTCTGTAGCATTGCCTTTGTTTCTCCTTGAAACTGGACTCCATTGTTTGTTACCACATGATGCAGCATTCCATATCGACATATGAGATTCCGGGCTATGAACTTTGCCATCGTCTTTGCTGTAACGTTGCGAAACGATTCAGCTTCCACCCATTTTGAAAAGTAGTCTACTACCACTACTATGAAGCCATATCCATTCAATGCATACGATCGAATCTCTCCGATCATGTCAATTCCCCATGCTGAGAAAGGCCACGTCTCTGACAGCCCATGCAACTCTATGTGCGGCAAGTGGTTCAAATTACCGTGTGCTTGGCAATTGTGACAATGTTTTACCAGCTTCACGCAGTCAGCTTCCATGGTCGACCAGTAAAAGCCTTGTCTTACTATCTTGTGAGACAAATTCAACCAATTCATGTGCGGTCCACATACCCCGGCATGTACTTCTTCCATTGCCTTCTGAGCCTCTTCTTTTCTTAAGCACTTCAACTGAATGCCATTCGCTTGCCTCTTGTATAGTTCTCCCTTCAAACTCACATACTGAGCATCTAATTTCTGAATGGCTATCTTGTCTTTCTTACTTGTTTCTTCTGGGAATTCCCCGCGTTATAAATACCGTTGAATGTCTTAGTACCAAGGTTTCCCATCATCGACTTCTACATCCAAGATTCTTTCTATCTCATAAACTGGTTTGCTTGCCGTTGTTAAAACCAGAGGTCTCATCACCAACTTCTCCGGATTTTCCCAAGTTGCGGCAAGTGTAGCCAATGCGTCTGCCATTTGGTTCTCTTCTCGCGACAAGTGCTGGAATTTACAATCAGAGAGGGCCTGTGCTAGACTCCTGAAGTGGAACAAATAGGGTTTCAACCGTTCTTCCTTCAATTCCCATTCTCCTTGCAGTTGTCGGACTACTAACATCGAGTCTCCATATACTTCCACGCTCTTAGCTTTCAAGGCTATCAATGCCGTCAATCTGAAGGCGCATGCTTCATACTCAGCCCATTGTTGGTTACTCCGAACATCAACCTCTTGGCCATAGGCAGGGTTTCTTTCAGGGGTTACTATCACAATTCTGATTCCGGCTCCTTTGCAGTTCACTGCTCCATCGAAGTACATCTTCCATCATTGGACTGTTATTGCCTGGATCTTTTCGTCTGGGAATTCAAACTTGTATTGATCTCCTTCTATCGATTGTAATGCCAGGAACTCCGCTACGACTCGACCTTTGATTACCTTAGAAGTGAGGTACTCGATATCTAACTCTATCAGCAATACCAACCATCTGCCTAACTTCCCAACTAGTGAAGGCACTGAATGCAGATACTTTAAAGGATTCTCATTTGCTACCACTTGGAACTTGTAAGATTGGAAGTAATGACGCAACTTTCTGGACGCCCACACTACTCCCAAACAAATCTTCTCTAC
This sequence comes from Zanthoxylum bungeanum, assembly GCA_019454045.1. Lineage (NCBI taxonomy): Eukaryota > Viridiplantae > Streptophyta > Magnoliopsida > Sapindales > Rutaceae > Zanthoxylum > Zanthoxylum bungeanum. Next base: position 36,496 of record SKCR01026137.1, on the reverse strand, counting down.
TTCTTGATAGCGAGCTTCGTACGGAAGCATATTCTTACTGAGGTAGTAGACTGCATGCTCTACCCATGTCTCATCTGCTTGTACCATCTTTGCCCCCAGCGCTTCGGGTTCAATGGCCAAATATAATACCAAAGGTTTGCCCAGTCTTGGAGGTTTCAAAACAGGAGGTTTCACCAAATATTCTCTGATCTTGTCGAAGGCTTCTTGGCATTGCTCATTCCATTTCACTGGTTGGTCCTTTCTTAGCAATTTGAAGATAGGCTCACATACCGACGTCAACTTGGCGATGAACCGACTGATGTACTGAATGTTCCCGAGGAATGCTCTAACTTCTTTCTCTGTCTTCGGTGCAGACATTTCTGTAATCGCCTTGATCTTCTCAGGGTCTACTTCTATTCCTCCCATTCCAACTGTGTGTCCTAGCAGCTTGTCTGATGTTACCCCGAACACACACTTCTTGGGATTTAACCGTAAGTTGTATTTGTCGACTCGTTCAAGGAACTTCTCTAGTGCTTCTAGATGTCCGCTTCTTGTCTCTGATTTCACCATCATGTCGTCCATATATACTTCAATTTCCTTATGCATCAAATCATGGAATAACGTAGTGGCCATCCTCTGGTAAGTGGCTCCTTCATTCTTAAGCCCAAACGGCATCACCTTGTAGCAATACGTACCCCATTCAGTAACAAAGACAGTCTTATACTTGTCTTCTTCAGCCATAAGAACTTGATTATATCCTGAGAACCCATCCGCGAATGAGTACATGGCAGATAAAGCCGCACTATCAACCAATACGTCTATATGGGGTAGAGGAAAATCATCATTCGGGCAAGCTTTGTTGAGGTCTCTGTAATCTACGCACATTCTGACCTTTCCATCCTTCTTCGGCACTGACACGATATTTGCCAACCACTCGGGGTACTTCACTACTTCTAGAAATCCCACATCTATCTGTTTCTTGACTTCTTCTCTAACCCAACGGATATCTAAGATGGCTTTTAAGACACAAGGGTTGACATGATGCGTGTATGCATGAGATGCGTGCAATATATGGAATATATAAGTCGGCCCATTATCATTTTAAAGCATTCAATCATACTATTGCGCGGTGCAAACTTGTCCCAGTTGAAAAGGCCCAACAGGTTTACACTTTTGCGATAACATAGCTAAACAACTTCAAATGATGAGGGGCCTAAACATAAAATGGCCCATTGGTATTTTAGAAGCTTTTGGCCCAATCGTCATAAAGAACGGACTCGTCCCAGTTTAAATGGCCTAACAAGCCCATACCTCATGACAAAAAGTCCAACTGAATCCAAATGACGATAGTCCTAAACGCAAGCATAAAGTAATAGTTTCTATTGGTCCTACAACTACAGTTCATATGCGGGTTTATAGGGGTATAGACAAAGGCTGTCGTCGGTGAAAGATTGCCCACAACTAGGTCTCCCCACTCAAGGGTTCGAGCGAACAAGTGAGCGCACCATTTTTATACCTTAAGGTACATGCCAACGAGTTATGGTGCGTGACTAACTGTCAAATGGATTTCCTATTGTAGATTCCCCAGAGGGAGGGTGAAGCAAACTCTCTTAAATACCCAAGCCTCTTAGGCTCTTATCGCCTTGGTGACATGAATAAACAACAAGTCCTCCAAATTAGTCTGTCACAGTGAGCTGCGGGTAATGATTATTTAGGTGCCTTCACAGCTTTTCCTTATAGAAAGGTAGCGAATGAAGGAAGATACCAAACCATTAGCTTTAATAATGCCTTTGATTAAACCCTTTCAACCCACGGTAGACACAGTTAACTAAAGCACAAAGCACAAAGACATTATTTCGGGGCCGATTCTCTATCTCCAGTGAAGTCGCCAGAATGTAGGACACAGAAATCGGCGACGCTGTTCGAGGCTCGCGGCCTAGTCGGGAGTACGGAGTAGCCCACGAGGGAACTAAATCAGAGAAATAACATGGAGTCGCCACCCGATGTGAATCGGGATAATGATTTAAGGCCGTACTCACCCCTCGCAAGGGACGACCTCAAACCGTTGGTTTCGGAATGGTCTCTTACTTATGCCACTTGTAATGAACGGATTTGTGTAATAATATAACCGAGTCTACGTAACAACAACCTACATCTAAGTTTGCGTACTTCCTATATCTAAGTTTGCATTTGTAAAAGTAAGTCGGAATAACGGCAAACACACAAAATCGCTAAGCATGGCAATGTAAATAAACAATAACCTAAACATAAACGTATAAGAGACATAATCAAGTTCATAATGCGAAAGAAATAACTAAATCATGCTTGGGAATAATCAAATAAATCATGCATAAAAAAATAACATACTAAACAACAAAATCATGCATAAAAGTAACATACTAAACAACCTAATCATGCATAAAAGATAACATACTAAAAAATATAATCATGCATAAAAGCCACATGATATTTCTAACAAACAACCAATAAACGTAAGATCAGATGAAACGAAATATGTGTGTATCTCAAGTGGTACATGGCATTGTATCTCGAGTGCAGACCGTACTACCGTCCATTCGGATTCGGTTACGGAATTTACGTCTGGGTTTCCATCTGATATACCGCAAGAGATACCACATATTTCATTCATCCTATGGCCACTACTTACATGAAATTATAATATGCATGCGAAGAAATAAAAATAACTAACGGAAAGAAAGTGCGGGAATAAATAAAAAGGTGCCATCAAGTCTAACCTCTTAAGTCGTCTCTTGGAAGTGAGCTACGCGGTTGTCGGAAGGGTTGATACTCCGTAACTTTTCCAATTTACTGGTTCGTTGTTTTCCTTCGTTGCTTCGCTGTTTTGGGCTGCTGTTTGCTCACTATTTTGCTGCTGTTTCTGGTCACTGTTCTCACGGTAATTGGGGACTATTTTTGCGGTTTTTAGGTGTGTTGGGGGGTGCGATTTCTGCTGTTTTAGTGTTGTTTTTGGCGTGGATTGAGACTGCTGTATATGGCTGTTTTGGTGGGAATTAGGGCTGCTGTATGGGGCTATTTCAGTAGTAGTTTAAGGTAATTTGAAGTGCAGGTTTGTGCGGTGGATGGGGGCTGTTTCAGGCTGTGATTTGCGGCAGTGAAAGGGCTGTTCAGAGGGTGTTTCTCGGTGATATAAGGTGCAGTGTAGGGGCTGTTTTTGGTGGTTGCTGGGTTAATTTTTAGAGGCAGTTTCGGTGATTTAGAAGAGAGGGCTGTGTTACGGTGATATAAGGGGCTTTTATTGGGCAATTTTGGTGAAGGAGGAGGCTGCTGGATGGCGTGAATATGAGGGTTGGCTTGAAGGCTGTTTTTGCGGAAATTGTAGGGAGAATTTCTGTATGTTATGCGTGAAGAGTTGGTTTTGGCTTCTTTTTATAGGCAAGGATTGGGGTTTACCTTATGTGAATATGGAAAGAATATTGTGTAATTATGGGGGGATATTTTAATTAGTGTGCTATAAGAAAAAATCTATTTAATTAGGGATATGAGTTGGTTTGATTTGATTTGATCTCTTTTAATTAGGAATATGATTTAATTTGATTTGATTTGGTTTCTTTAATTTGGGAAGGTGATTTGTCTTGATTTTAGCATGTGTTTAATGTGTGATTTATTATTTTGGAAGCTTTGGGCGTGGGGTTTGGTCTATTTGGGAGTGAGTTTTGTTAGTTTTGGTGGGCTTGGTGTGTGATTTGGTTATGTATGGGCTTGGTGTGTGACTTGCGGGGGTTTTGGGCTAAGGATAAGTTTAAAACAGAGGTTTAACGAGCAAACCTGAAGCTAAGCAAACGAATTAAATCCAACAATGTGTCAATTTCTGACTATTCCCTTCCGACGTCCGTTTCCCGTGACTTCCACAACTTAAAGACGTAGTGTCTCCATGTGAGACTCATCATCGGGACTTATATGCAAAAATGCAGTGCCTACAGTGAGGTTGACCACAAACAGAACAAATAGGTACCCCGGATCTAACAATAGAAGCTTGTGTCATAGATTACGAAGCAACACCCTGAGAATGACCTCTTCCAACATTCCTATAACCCGAAGTTTCATGACGTGACATGCCCTGAGAAGAAGTTGGCCCACCATGAGTTTTACCAATCTCTCGTTGAGAAGTTTTCCATGTTGCCTCAGACCTTACTTTCTTTTGAACGTCCCTCTCCGCGCGCCTGCACTGAGCCCTTGCCTCAAACCGTAATTTTGCATTTAGGCCTATATGTAAGTCATCTCTGGGGTTATCAAGATGGACCTAAATAGGTAATCAAGTAGCACATTGACAAATCTCTTTACTTTCATTTCCTCTGTGGCAATCAGGTGAGGAACAAATCGTGATAGCCTGGTAAACGCTATATCATACTCCATTACCGTCATTCGTTCACCCTGCACTAACTGTTCAAACTCTCTAACTCTAACATCCCTTACACTTTCAGGCAGAAACCGAGTTAAGAAAGCTTCACTAAATTCCTCTCATTGCAAAGGTGGAGCTGTAACCGGCATGTTCTGACAATACGACTGATACCAGGCATGAGCTAGATCTTGCGGTCGAAAACTCACCAATTGGACTGCCCTAACAGGGGTACACCCTAATGCTTGGCAAATTCGATCACAATCTTATATGAAGCCATTGGGGTTAGGGTTAGGCTCAGTTCCGAGAAAAGTGGGTGGGTGCAACTTTCTGAACTCTTGTAATGTGACAACTAACTCTTGCCCTTGACCAACTGGAGCTTGGGGTTGCATTTGGATAGGTGGTGGTGGAGGTACAACTTGAGCTTGAGCTTGTTGTTGCTGTTGGGTCATAAGGTTCACCAGAGTTTGCAAAGTCTGCTGAATTTATTGCATTCCCACAAGAGCAGCCTGAGGTGTTGATGCTTCAGCTGCAGGAGGTACCCTTATAATGTGCCTCCTATGAGCAGGGTGCCCCTACCCCTGGGCGTAAGCTCGTGTGGTAACGATGAGTCTTGATCTAGAGAAATCTCTTGTGGGGCTCTCCCACGTGCACCTCTCCTTCGCGGAGGCATAAAGTAGATATACAAAAGAAACTTTAAGATATTAGCAGAAAGAGGAAAAGATTTTTATTGCGAATACATAATATGAACATTTGAATACATGCTCGAATGATATAGATATCAGATTGGCAACATTTTACATATGAGTATCCCGAACATACTACGTATGTAAAATACCCCTTATCTTTCATTTGTAAGTCACCATAATCTTATCCCAATCTCTAAAATTCCGCTATGATACCATAACTGTAACATCCCACCAGAGGTAGGATGCTACCGGTAGGAGACATGATTAATCTGTCTCCATAAGCCTCTAATATTTATAAAAGAAAAAAAAAAGAAATGACCCGTCCTAAAACTAGATAACATGGACCAAAATCCTGCATCAAGACAAACCCAAACATAATCTCAAACATATTACATGGCCTCAAGCCACTCATAACACATCCAAATCAAAGTAAACACTCAAAGGCTCTGTTCCTACAACATCACATCATCACATAATATAATATAACCATATATTACAAACTTTACTATTACATTCACCCCCCATATGACTAACAATCCCAACATTCTAAAGCCGAAAAAAGAATAACCAATGGTGACCTTACAAAATAATATATGTCATCTGGTATCATCTCCGTCAACAGTATAGATTGCGACAAAAGAGTGGAAACTTGCGATCATGAAAAATTGGGTGGTGAGTTTTGTAGACTCAGTGAGTAGATACCAAAAGAAAGCAAATCATAAGAGAAATCTAAAACATATTTATAAAACGATTTTCATGCATGTGTCGTCAAAAACATATCAAGCGCTCAACGCCCAAGTTGCGCACAAAGACTGAGCGAGGAACGAACGATCCTTTGTCGATAAGATAGCATGTCAATCCATTTCTGATGGACGAGACCCTAAACAAGCACCCATGCGGAAATATATGATGAGCCATAAAAATATAAAAACATGCAACAAGCGTCGGAGCGGAAACAAATATCAATCGATCATCTCAGCGAAAACATATCATGAAAATATTTAACAAGCGCCCAGACGGAAACATATAATCATAATGCATATTATTAACAAATCAAACTCGATTCCAATCATAACTTAAAACATTAAAAACTGTGAAATTTAAACCAAGAAAACATAAAACAAGGCAGCTACTCACAATGACGAGTTAAGAGAATTACTGAGAGGTAGGCGGTTGATCAAGCTGTCGATCTATAATAAAACAAGGATATATAAGATTCTAGATTTGATTTTCTGAAGCAAAAGAAAATACAACACAAATTGAATGTAGGGTAATCATGCTATCTTTTATTTCAATCTTATTTATTCCTAATTAAATTTACTTCCCCCAATAATTAACTTTTGCACTTCACTCAAAAATAACATTGCAATTCTAACTCTTCCAAATCAAAACAGCCCTCCTTGCTCACGGCATCACATGGCATATTCTGTGCTCCTTAGCTCAGGGTTTAGCTGGCAGTTCACCCCTTCTGTTGTTCACTGTACAACCCTTCTACCTTATGATATTTGGGGACCAAAATAGCCCTTCTACGCCATTTCAGGGACCGAATCAGCCCCCCTCAGTACGTGTTAGGATCATTGATCATAAAAAGGTGCATGGAAGCGAGCCTGGGTTTGAACAAACTGCAGGTAGTGATCCAAAAGCAACGACCCACATAATTGAGAAGCCACTTATTCAGTTTGTCTACAATAGAAGGGGAAGCAAATAGTGCACGTGAAAGAGCAAGGTATGGACAGCTGGCGTAGTATGGTTAGGAGTTAGTTAGAAGAAAAGAGAATATATGATATGTAATCATGATTCATGGATTATTCATGTTTTTTGACTATTTTGGTGTGACCTGGGAGCAGGCCTGAAGGCTGATGGTTGTTATTTGAGTTTTCATTTGTAGTTGGATATTGAGCATTATAGCTCTGTAGACAGTAAATTTCTGTTTCTTTATTGCTGAATGCATACTATCTTTCATCGTTAAATCACATAATTGTTGTTTGTCAATTTCGTTTAAATATGATCTATCATCCATTTCTGGGACCCAAAACAGTCCCATTTTTTCCTGCCCTTCAACTTCACACATCACCCCTACACTTTAACTTCATTATCAACTACTACAACGTTGATTACAATCTCCAATCCATTCACTACAATATCATTCCACCATCACCCACTGTCAACAAAGAAATAATATTACACGTATACAACTAAGTTTGGAAACTGGTTGATGTACCAGAAGGCATTGTGCCTATTGGTAGCAAATGGGTCTTCATGGTGAAGACAGACATGGATGGAAACATACAAACGTACAAAGATAGGCTTGTAGCGAAAGGGTATCGTCATCAACATGGTGTCGATTACGAAGAAACCTTTTACATGTTGCCATGATTAAAATCCATTCGAATAATGTTTGCTAATGTTGCATATTTCGATTACGAAATATGGCAGATGGACATCAAAATCGCTTTCCTTAACGGAAACCTTTTGGAGGATGTTCATATACAACACCATGACGGTTTTGTCGTGCCAAAACATGCAAATAAGGTTTACAAGTTAAATCGATCCATTTATGGATTGAAGCAAGCATCGCATTCTTAGAACCAACATTTTGATGAGATCATAATGTTATATGGTTTCATTCAAAACGATGATGATTCTTGTGTATATAAGAAGGTTAGTGGGAGCGCACTGACATTCATTGTCCTATATGTTGATGATGTATTGCTTCTTAGCAATGACATTCCCATACAACAATCGATGAAATCTTTGCTTTCATTAAAATTCTCCATGAAATTCTTGGGAGAGGCAACCTTTATTATAGGAATAAGAATCTACTAGGATAGATCTAAAAGTTGTTGGCACTCTCCGAGAACTCATACATTGACAGTGTTAAAGAGATTCAACATGGATCAGTCCTAGAATGGACTGCTTCCAGTATAACATGGCGTCTCTCTATCTAAGGACATGTGTCCTGAAACTCAAGATGAGAGAGATTCAATGAATCGGATCTCGTTCGCTTAAGCAGTCGGATCGATCATGCATGTCATGATATGTACGCGACCTGGTGTCTCATATGCTTTGAGCATCTGCAGTCACTATCAGGCCGATCCAGGTGATGGTCACTGGATTGATGTTAAAAACATCCTTTAGTATCTTAGACGAACTAAGGATGCTTTCTGTTGGTTATTATCTAGGTCCCAAGATCAAACAAGACATGAAATACATGTGTGAATACATCAACGGAGGTATCGGAATACTCACATCGATCGGTTGAGACGATTTGAAGATGAATGAAGCCACAAAAAGCCCACTGTTTTGGCGCCCACTGCAGCAGTTCACTGCCTTCCATTTTCAGATTTTGAGCTGCGAAACGGAGCTCCAAGCTTCGTCAAACGGATCCCGGCTCATGGGCGAACCTCCCTACCACCTTCGCAAGTCTCGTAAGTGTGCTAGCACTTGGATTTCACCATGAAAATCCACTCTTGCTTCCCATTGCTCACGCCATTTTTGGCTTCAAAACCAGTGAGCATTTTTCTGTTTTGGGCGTGAGGAGAAGAGAGAAGAATGAGAGAGAAGAAAGGTGTGTAATGGTGTTATGAAAAGCTTTTCAAAAACTTTATATATTTTCAAGAAAAATATAAAAACCAATTACTTAATTGATTTAATAAACCAAAGTAAATGATTTTTTCCTACAAACACTATTACACCAAACTTACATCAACTATTCACATATGATGTGATGCAAGTCAATCCATCAATCAATCAATCAATCACTCAAAGTGATTTGATTTGACGCTTGATGTGACGATTGATTTGACGTTTGATGCGACTTGCGTGATGCCGCACTCGAATTCGAAATACGAATGCGCTCGCAATCACACTCGGGCTCGGGTTCGCTAATTCCAAATTAACGATTTTTCCGTCGCGTCGTAATTAAATGATTACGCCTAGCGAATTCACTATTCACGTCGCTAACGAATTAATTCTAAATAATTCGTTCGCCCGAATTAAAATCTAACTTTAATTCCGCGTCGAAATCTAATTTCGTTAATATATCGAATATATTAATTTACCGATTAATTCCAAATTAATCGTTATCTCTCTCTAGACGATATTTTATCCTAGATAAAATATCTCCGTAATTAATCCTAGATTAATTTTCTCTCTCTTCTATATAATCCCAGATTATTCAAGAGTGCGAGTTGTGCGTCATCGGTGGATTATCGGGAAGCGACCCATGAGATCCCCGGATAAGTTGGCAGTAAATACGGTAGTCGGAGTATCCAAATCACGTACGTACCAAGTACTACGTTTTACCGATTTACGAGACAAGGTCGACTCCTAGTAAAAGCACCAAGTCTACCCAATTCTCCGGACATATCCATTTAAGAATATTAAGATCTATCAAGCGTAGTATACGATTGTATTGTGCATATCGGCCCAGTATCGGATAGTCACGTGCTAGGGCTGGGGCTGGATAAGTGTCTACCCCGTCCGAAGCACATATCGGATGTCTGGTAACATAGTCTCTATAATCGGATATTCATGACCTTGTCAAAATATCCCGATTGGTGCGCAACACTCAAGAGCACTAGTACCGTATCCTGCGTGACATCATCTCCAATATGACTGAAGTGATACTTTCGTCTTGACATCACATCCAATACACTACGACTCTCTGATAAACCCAGAAGTGGTGTACGCAGAACCGGTTAAAGCCCTGTACCACCAAGACCAAAGTCTATCGATTATCGTAAGTATTAGCGATGTAAGTCTCAGGTTAAGACTATACACACCTACCTTGATTTCGGCCTCCAATAGACACATAGTCATAATACCAATGGGATTCCGAAGGGTCTATCCAGAGCGAAGCTGTTTCCCGTACCATCGGTGAAACACGACCTCCTATCGCACTTGCATAAGTATCCAATACTTATATAAATGAGAACTATGTCGTTGTGCCCTCACAACGCACACAAGTGCAATACTAGCCTATTCCGCATTATCGATGTCCAGTCTCGATAATACTCCGGCTAGGGATATTTAATGATTAATCCTTCGGGGACTGATACTGTCTCATATCATTCTCAGTCCAGGAACTAATCACAGGGACCTCTCTTCATTTATATCTATGGTGATCTAATCACAAATGATGAGAGTGCAATTTCCTTGTCACATAGTTAATTTGCTACAACAACACAATGATCTGTGCAAATAGTGACGCTATGGGTCATTTTGTCCAACAATCTCCCACTTGGCACATAGCGAGTCACTCAAGTGTCCTACACCCGAACTATGTACGGTTCGCTCAAATTGCTGAGGAAAGATTTTCGTCAGCGGATTTGCTTGATTATCGTCTGACGCGATTTACACGATCATCACATCGCCACGATGTATGATCCGAACGAATCAGATGATATAGAAGTATATATCTGGATCGTCGATGAGACTTTAATTCCTTAGCCTGTGCTGACGCCTAGCTCAGTGCTAAAAGAACTATATCTAATCTAATTAGATTTATTTTCGATCCAAATGGCTTCTATTGCTGCCTCAGCTGCAGCAATAATCCGCATTTGTTGTTTATTCGGCAACAGTTATCTTGCTCGGAATATTTCCAGCTCACTGTCCCAGTATTCAAACTTTATAGTATCCAGTATTTAATTGTTTGGAAACTTGCAGCGGTGATCCCAGTCACTTCAAGTTCTCATTCTCCATAGTTTAAGACAACATCTTTAGTTCTCTCAGATACTAACAGATGTTAATGTTCAATCCAGTGACTATCACTTGGATTGACCTGATCGTGACTCCATATGCTCGAAGCGTATGAGACACCTATCAAGTACATTTTAAATGTACAATTTCCCAGAGAGTGTTAACAACTCCAAATCTATCCCAGTAGATCTTTATTCCTTGAATAAAGGTTGTTACTCCCCAGAATTCTACGGAGAATTTCTATTGAAAGAATATCTATGAAAGCCAAGCTTTCACCAATTGTTTTATGGGAATTTCATTGTCAGTGCCCTCTCCCACTAACCTCCTTATATACACAAGAATTATTTCGTTTTGAGTCAAATCATAAACCATTATGATTATTTCAAAACGACAGTTCCAAGAACCTTATGCTTGCATTAATCCAAACATGGATCGAATAACCCGCAAACCTTGTTTGTCGGTTATACAAAATCGTCAGGATGTTGTAAACATCCTCCAAAAGGTTTCCTTTTCAGGAAAGCGTTTTTGAACTATAACTGACACATTTCATAAATGAAATATACAGTTATCTTCAAGCATCTTCAAAATGGATTTACCATGGCAACAGGTAAAAGGTTGAACCGTTATTAACACAATGTTGATAACGATACCTTTTCGTCAAAAGCCCAGCTTTGTACGTTGGTATGTTGCCTTCCATGTATGTCTTCCTTGAAGACGTTAATGTACCAATAGGCACAATGCCTTGTGGTACAACAACTAGTATCCAAAATAGTTGTTATACATGGAATCCATTTCGGACTCATGGCACTTTGCCATAACAGGGAGTCGATACCTCGTATCACTTCCTCAAAACGTAGTCGGATAGTACACCTCCATAAGATTGACATCTTTATGGGGTTGAGATCAGAAACCATACCCTAGGTTGTTTTCTGACTCTATCTGATCTACTAGTTTCTTGTGTATTGAAGATTAATGGTATAGATTCATCATAGATGACTATTTGTGTTCCATTAAGGACTTCGTGCCTTGAATAGTATTACTCCGATTTTCATCGAGTATCACTATCCTCCCACTGACCACTGCATATCGGTATTCCTCTCAGGAAAAAACCGCATGGTGAGCAACAATCACATTGTTCTCATGTGAGATTTACAAGTACTATACTTAAGGTTTCCCTTAGGATAACCTATATTGGCACTTATCCAATTTGGGTCTTTTAGTTTGGTATCATCCAAACGTTATGCCTGGCATACCCAAATTATCAGGAATGAGAAACCCGTTTCTTCCCTGTTCATATCCTATATGACATCTGTCAAACAGATTTATATGGAACCTTATTCTAAATAAGTTTTGCACAGTTAATACATATCTTATAGAAGGAAACAGTAGCTCAGAGCGACTCGTGATAAACCATACATGTCCAACAAAATTGGTTTTTGTTCGGACACACCGTCTAACTGACGTGTCTCGGGAGGAGTCCTCATATGAAAGAATACCGTACTCTTTCATGTACATATGAAACTTACTGCTTAAGTATTTTCCAATACGGTCTTACCGTGGCGGCATAATACTATAGCCGATCTGTTTATATACTTCGTGTCGAAACTCTAAAGTTTACGATCTGTGTTCTTCAAAAGAAACACATAACCATAACGTGCTGCCACATCCGTTAAGGTCACGAAATATTCATGTCCACATCTAGTCTAGCTAGATATGGGCCCACTAACTTCACCATGAATAGGGCTAACAGATCGGTGGCCCTTATACTATTACCAAGTAAATAGTATTTTAGGTACTTTACCTAATAAACTAGATTCGCAGACCTTATTTGAATAGTCAAATCAGTCCTAGTACCCACTCTTCAAAAGTGTGGATATACGAGTCTCGTTAAATTGTGTCCTAGACAACAATGCCACAAATAAGTCTCTATTGATCAAATCAATTTGAGCTATTTATTTGTCATTTTATATGTTTGAGATTTTATTTATATTCAAATTAAATTCTGTTATTTACATCTAATGTATTTATCTCAGTATCATCTTTATATAATAAAACACTTATTGTTCTATAATATAAAGGTTTTTATCCGTAACGGATTAAACACTGATATAGAGATAATGTCTCTAGTCAAACTAGTTACATCATAACAGTTCCTAATTTAAGTACATACCCGAAGGGTAGTTCCTAAACTTAGGTATCTACGGTCGAAACAGCGACTTTCGTCCCGTTTCCGGTTCGCAGAGAAATCTCGGCTTGAAGTCAGTATCCAGCTCATAGCGGATTCTGAACATCAATACATATATATTATGTACCACACTAAGTATTTAAAATCCAATTTCAATACTAGTAGTGAACATAACTTTGACAAATATTTTTAAAGTTAGAGCCTCGCCCTTTCTTTAATTCTTTCGTGTCTTCCATATCCAAATGGTAGTCACTTTGGGATATGTCAATTATCTTTTCAATATTTCACAAACCTTTGGCCAAGCCTCGGGTTTCGGAATATCGAAACGATGTGCACCTTGTGCAACACGCCCAATTGCAAACTTTGACTTTTCACCTCTAGAATAGTCAAATCAATTCTCTAAGAATTATAATTGCAATTTAATACTTTTAAATCTAAAGATAGATTTATGATAAGTATATTAATTAAGCACTAAAGTCATCATCACATAAATCTTCCAAAGATTTTATGCTCTACTTATTTGCTTAATTATGGGCCTAGATATAACAAGTTATTTTATCCAATAAAGTAACCTATTATTAATTCTCAATAAAATTAAATCATTTAAAACATTTAATCCAAGGATTATATATTTTAAATATTCAACTTTTCAATTCTTTCTTGATTTCAATAGTCCAACTATTTAATCAATTTAATAAGGTACTATTTATTATAATGATTACAATAATCCAATTATTTAATCAACTATAATTTTAATTCAATTATATTGATTACTATAATCCAATTATAAAATCAACTATATATTGAATGAGTTTGTATATAGTCCAACTATATATATTTTTTAAAACAACATAAAATATTAGTCCAACTAATACTTTTGATTAATATGACGAGTAAAATATAGATGAGCGCGTTTAGCAAGTATTCGAACGAATGTTGCAAATTCAATACTTGCCTCCCATTTTTTTTGTCGAGCCTCTAACCCTCTGTCGAGTACTCGGGAAACGTGTTTCCTAGTGGGCTAGGATCCCGTTAAATATCACACAATCTTGACTTTGGCCAACAAATTGTATGATAATTAACTAGGTAGATCTCGAAGATCAATTGGATCTCATCCAACTCCTAGATCCAGTAGGTGGACATCCAAGTCCCAAACATATATCTTATATATGCCTATACATCGAATGTATACCCTAACCTTTTTCCTCTGAATCAACTAGGCATTGGCTTTGGCACAACAAACCTAGTGATCCCAGTCAAGCGCGGACCCATTGACATGGAAGCTTCGTAATCAATGTCAATGGACAAGAAGTGGTCTTAACTTTGGCCAACAAACCACAACTTGGACACGACACCGATATGGAACAAAGCCTCGTGATTCAAACACATCTTCGACGGACAAGGGCTTGACTTTGGCCAACAACCCATGCCAATCTAGGATCTTGAGCAAGAATCACTCAATGGAAGGAAAATCAACGCTTGATATTTAACGAGGGTTTTTCGCGTGCAAATTGGCTACCAATTTAATTATCTTTGTTAAGGTCTCATCATCATACACCCTTAAACATGCATTCTAAACACATAATAAAGCGAGTATGAAATAAATAATAATGATATGCGGATGGATACTTTACACATTGATCCTAGATCAAATCTCTCCCTTTCTCACTCAAGCTAGCACTAGTATTACTTCTACCCGTTACACTACACTTCTAAAGAAACCTCATTATGAAATAAATAATAATGTACGCGACCTGGTGTCTCATATGCTTTGAGCATCTGCAGTCACTATCAGGCCAATCCAGGTGATGGTCACTGGATTGATGTTAAAAACATCCTTTAGTATCTTAGACGAACTAAGGATGCTTTCTGTTGGTTATTATCTAGGTCCCAAGATCAAACAAGACATGAAATACATGTGTGAATACATCAACGGAGGTAGCGGAATACTCACATCGATCGGTTGAGACGATTTGAAGATGAATGAAGCCACAAAAAGCCCACTGTTTTGGCGCCCACTGCAGCAGTTCACTGCCTTCCATTTTCAGATTTTGAGCTGCGAAACGGAGCTCCAAGCTTCGTCAAACGGATCCCGGCTCATGGGCGAACCTCCCTACCACCTTCGCAAGTCTCGTAAGTGTGCTAGCACTTGGATTTTCACCATGAAAATCCACTCTTGCTTCCCATTGCTCACGCCATTTTTGGCTTCAAAACCAGTGAGCATTTTCTGTTTTGGGCGTGAGGAGAAGAGAGAAAAAGAGAGAGAAGAAAGTTGTGTAATGTGTTAATGAAAAGCTTTTCCAAAAAGCTTTATATATTTTCCAAGAAAAAATAATAAAACCAATTACTTAATTGATTTAAATAAAACCAAAAGTAAATGATTTTCCCTCCAAACACTATTACACCAACTTACATCAACTATTCACATGTCACTTTAATAAAATGATGTGATGCAAGTCAATCCATCAATCAATCAATCAATCAATCAATCACTCAAAGTGACTTTTGATTTGACGCTTGATGTGACGATTGATTTGACGCTTGATGCGACTTGCGATGCCGCACTTGAATTCGAAATACGAATGCGCTCGCAATCACACTCGGGCTCGGGTTCGCTAATTCCAAATTAACGATTTTTCCGTCGCGTCGTAATTAATTGATTACGCCTAGCGAATTCACTATTCACGTCGCTAACGAATTAATTCTAAATTAATTCGTTTGCCCGAATTAAAATCTAACTTTAATTCCGCGTCGAAATCTAATTTCGTTTAATATATCGAATATATTAATTTACCGATTAATTCCAAATTAATCGTTATCTCTCTCTAGACGATATTTTATCCTAGATAAAATATCTCTGTAATTAATCCTAGATTAATTTTCTCTCTCTTCTATATAATCCCAGATTATTCAAGAGTGCGAGTTGTGCGTCATCGGTGGATTATCGGGAAGCGACCCATGAGATCCCCGGATAAGTTGGCAGTAAATACGGTCGTCGGAGTATCCAAATCACGTACGTACCAAGTACTACGTTTTACCGATTTACGAGACAAGGTTGACTCCTAACAAAGCACCAAGTCTACCCAATTCTCCGGACATATCCATTTAAGAATATTAAAGATCTGTATCAAGTGTAGTATACGATTGTATTGTGCATATCGGCCCAGTATCGGATAGTCACGTGCTAGGGCTTGGGCTGGATAAGTGTCTACCCCGTCCGAAGCACATATCGGATGTCTGGTAACATAGTCTCTATAATCGGATATTCATGACCTGGTCACAATATCCCGATTGGTTGCGCAATACTCAAGAGCACTATTACCGTATCCTGCGTGACATCATCTCCAATATGACTGAAGTGATACTTCCGTCTTGACATCACATCCAATACACTACGACTCTCTGATAAACCCAGAAGTGGTGTACGCAGAACCGGTTAAAGCTCTGTACCACCAAGACCAAAGTCTATCGATTATCGTAAGTATTAGCGATGTAAGTCTCAGGTTAAGATTATACACACCTACCTTGATTTTGGCCTCCCATAGACACATAGTCATAATACCAATGGGATTCCGAAGGGTCTATCCAGAGCGAAGCTGTTTCCCGTACCATCGGTGAAACACGGCCTCCTATCGCACTTGCATAAGTATCCAATACTTATACATATAATAACTATGCTGTTGTGCCCTCACAACGCACACAAGTGCAATACTAGCCTATTCCGCATTATCGATGTCCAGTCTCGATAATACTCCGGCTAGGGATATTCAATGATTAATCCTTCGGGGACTGATACTGTCTCATATCATTCTCAGTCCAGGAACTAATCACAGGGACCTCTCTTCATTTATATATCTATGGTGATCTAATCACAAATGATGAGAGTGCAATTTCATTGTCACATAGTTAATTTGCTACAACACAATGATCTGTGCAAATAGTGACGCTATGGGTCATTTTGTCCAACACTTTCTTGGTATATGGAGATAGAGAACTTGAGGTGACTGGGTTCACTGATGCAAGTTTCCAAACCGATAAAGACGACCGTAAGTCGCAATAAGGGTACATATTTTGTTTGAACAACGGAACAGTGAGCTGAAAATCTTCCAAGCAATATACTGTTGTCGATTCAACAACAAAAGTGGAATACATTACTGCGGCTAAAGCAGCAAAAGAAGCATTTTGGATCTATAAAATTTCTAATTTGATTAGGAGTAGTTCTGTTAGCAGCTGAGCTGGGCTACAGCACAGGCTAAGGAACCACAGTCTCATCAATGATCCAAGTATGTACTTTGATGGTTTCATCTGATTCGAGAGATCATACATCGTGGCGATGTCGAGATCGAAAAAATCGTTTCAGATAATAACCTTGCATATCAGCTGACGAAAGCGATATCTCAGCAAAAGTTTGAGCGACCCGTACATAGTTCAGGTATTGGACACTTGAGTGATTGGTTATAGGCCAAGTGGGAGATTTTTGGACAATTATGACCCATAGCATCACTATTTATAAAAGACATTATGTTCTTTATACAAATTAACTATGTGACAAAGGAAATTACCTTTTATCATTTTGTAATTGGATTACTTGGATATATAAATGATAAAAATCCATATGATTAGTACCGGATTAATAAGATATGAGACAGTATTAATCCACGAAAGGTTTAATCATTAAATATCCATAGTCGTAGTATTATCGAGACTGGACATCGATAATGCGGAATAGGCTAGTATTACACTTGTGCACGTTATGGAAGCTTAACGACATAGTTCTCATATATTTAAGTATTGGATACTTATGTAAGTGTGATAAGAGGTTCTGTTAGCCGTTGGACCGGGAACAGCTTCGCTCTGGATAGACCTCTCGGAGTTCCATTGGTAGTATGACTATGTGTCTATGGGAATCCGAATCAGGGTAGGTGTATGTGGTCTTAATCTGAGACTTGCATCGCTAATACTTGCGACAATCGATATATTTTGGTTTTGGTCGTCCGGAGCATTAACAGGTTCTGTGTACGCCTCTTCTGGGTATACTGATAATCGTAGTGTATTGGGTGTGATGTCAAGATGGAAGTATCACTTCAGTCATATAGAGATGATGATCCCGCATGGATACATAACTAGTACTCTTAAATGCTGCAGCTATCGGGATAGTATGACTAGGTCATGATTATCCGATTACAGAGACTAGTTGTTGATGATCCGATATATGCTTCGTACGGGGCAGACACAATTCCAACCTAAGGCCTAGCATGTGACATCTGATACTGGATCGTATTACGCAATACACTGTATACCACGCCTGATACAGATTATATATTCCTCGTTGAATATTTCTGGTGAATTGGGTAGGCACGGTGCTTTGCTAGAAGCCAACCACGTCTTGTAAATCGGTGAGAACGTGGCATGGGGTACGCACGTGTCGGATAGTCCGACAACCGTATTTACTGCCAACATATCTAGGAATCTCTTGGGTCGCTTCCCAAAGATTCACCATTGACATTTGACTAGAACAGAATTAATCTGGGATTAATTATGAGAGGGAAAATTAATCTGGGATTAATTACGGCAATAATTTATCTGGGATTAAATTCGTCTAGAAGAGAGAACGCGATTAATTTGGATTTAATCGGTAAAATAAACTTAATAGTTAAATTAGATTTTTCTATTTAATTTATTTAATTGGGCTAAAATAATATATCTGATATATTAATTGAAATTGGATTTCAATACGGAATTAAAATTGGATTTTAATTCAAGCGAACAAATTAATTTGGAATTAATTCATAAGCGACTTTCGTAATAATTTTACTATGCATTATTATTTAATTAAATTGGATTTAATTACGTCGCGACGGAAAATTCGTTTAATCGGATTAAACGAACCCAAACCCAAAGTGTGTTGTGTAAGCTAACTTGAATTTTGAATTCAAAGTGGTGGGACCCACTCACTTACATCAAATGTCACTCATTGATGGAAGTGGTTGGCTTACTTAAATGTGGCATTTAACAACACATAAACTAAGTTTTTGAAACTAATGTTTTGGAAACAAGTTTTGTAAAAAAAACACTATTCATCTTCTCTCTTTCTCATGAAAACCGTAAGCTTTCTATTCTCCTTGGAAATTTTGTTGTAAAATTTCAAGCAAGCTAGCACTTCAAGAGTTAAAAGAATGTGATAGAGAAACTCACCCAAGTGTTGGAAACACTCAACAAAGCTTGGAGCTTTCATACAACAAAGAAAAAGTCTTGAACTTCATCCGATCATTGTAAGTTTTTCGGCAACTTTCTTTGATTTTATTCACACTCAAATCTTGTTTAGGATCCTTGGGAATGTCTATGACACTAACAGGAGACTGTCACCATTAAGGGCGATTCATCTCTGTGTCGTTCCCCGATCTCTTTAAAATCCTTGATGAAAACTACTGAAGTGGAGTTTTGTGGTGCGTTAATGGAGATTGCCAGCGCTTATCCAAAGGAAATGGACCAGGGGAAATGCACGAACATTAGAATCGGGAGCTCGAAGAGGTACTGAGTGAATATCAAAAAGTGTTTCATGAACTGGTTGGACTACCCCCGAGGAGGGAATTTGATCATGTTATTGTGGTTAAAGAATGAGAATGACCAATTCGAGTAAGATCTTACCAATATGCCCATTTTCAAAAGGATGAGATGGAGAGGCTGGTGAGGGAAATGTTGATGGTGGGAGTAATTCAGCCAAGCAATTCATCATATTCAAGTCCAGTAGTATTGGTCAAAAAGAAGGATGGTAGCAGGAGATTTTGTGCGGACTATCGCGCTCTCAACAATATAACTGTGGCAGATAAGTTTCTGATTCCGATCATAGAAGAATTATTAGATGAGATTCATGGGGCCCAGTTCTTTTCAAAGATCGATTTAAGATCAGGATACCATCAAATTCGTGTCAAGGCAGAAGACATAGCTAAAACCGCATTCCGCACGCACGAGGGTCATTATGAATTTGTGGTTATGCCTTTCGGCCTGAAAAATGCACCAGCCACATTCCAAGCAACCATGAATCATACCTTTCAGCCCTATTTGCGGAAATTTGTTCTGGTGTTTTTTGACGACATCTTGGTGTATAGTTCTTGTTGGGAGCAGCACTTGGATCATTTAAAGATTGTGTTGGGAACACTGGTTCGACATGGATTTGTGGCTAACAGAAAGAAGTGTCAATTTGGGAGGGAAATGATCGATTACTTGGGCCATGTGATCAGTAAGGAGGGTGTAGCTGTGGACCCAGGTAAAGTAGAAGCGGTGGTGCAGTGGCCCCAGCCACGGATGGTTAAAGTCGTTAGGGGTTTCCTTGGGTTGACAGGATATTATAGAAAGTTTGTACATGGATATGGAAAAGTAGCTAAGCCTTTGACAGACTTACTCAAGAAAGATGGTTTCAAATGGAACAGTGAAGCCCATACGACCTTTGCTGAATTAAAGAGACTCCTTACAACTGCCCCAGTCTTAGCTACACCGAATTTTGCTAAAGTCTTTGAGATAGAATGTGACGCTTCCGGAAAGGGAATTGGGGCAGTGTTAATGCAAGGCAGGCGCCCCATAGCGTATTTTAGTAGAGCTCTTAAAGATAGAGCATTAATCAAATCTACTTATGAGAATGATTTAATGGCCATGGTTCTGGCAATTCAACATTGGCGGCCATACCTATTGGGCATGAGGTTCAAGGTATTTACAGACCAAAAGAGTTTAAAGCACTTGCTCCAGCAGACTACTTTCACTTCAGACCAACAGAATTGGATTGCCAAGCTCTTGGGGTACGATTTTGAAGTCGTTTACAAGCCGGGAAAGGGAAAATGGTGCAGCGGATGCACTGTCAAGAGTGTATGAAACCGAGAATGGGGAATTATTCGCTCTAACAGTTCCTCTATGGGGGAAGCAGATCAGGTTGCTAATGAAGTGCACGAGGACCCTAATTTAACTCGCATTACTCAGGACCTGAAGAGAGACCCCTTCTCGCATGCCGGGTATGAATTGCGGGGAAATCATCTATTTTTTGAACGACGATTAGTGATACCGGCCAAGTCAAAATGGGTTCAGGAGTTCATGCGTGAATATCACTCAACTCTAACTGAGGGGCATTCGGGATCATTTCGGACTTATCGACGGATTGCAGCTAATATATTTTGGAAGGGAATGAGGCGAGATATCAACAGGTTTGTGGCCGAGTGTGAAGTTTGTCAGCACCAAAAGTACCAAACCACTTCTCCAGGGGGACTTTTACAACCGCTTCCTATTCCGGATGCTATTTGGGAAGATATCTCCATGGACTTCATCACGGGACTGCCTAAGTCAAAAGAATTTGAAGTAATTATGGTGGTCATAGATAGACTCTCGAAGTACGCCCATTTTTTAGTATTGAAACATCCATACACAGCAAAGCAAGTAGTAGAGTTGTTTGGTCGTGAGATAGTTCGGTTGCACGGAGTACCGAAATCAATTGTGAGCGATAGAGACCCGATTTTTCTGAGTCATTTTTGGAAGGAACTGTTTCAGCAGCTCGGTACCACCTTACGGATGAGTTCCGCTTGCCATCCAGAAACAGACGGACAATCCGAAGTTCTGAATCGTTGCCTGGATACCTACCTTAGGTGTTTTGCCTCTGAACAGCCTAAATTTTGGGCGGAGTGGCTATATTGGGCAGAATTTTAGTATAATACCAACTTCCAAGTATCCTTGGGCACCACGCATTTTCACATAGTTTATGGAAGGCCCCCACTCGGGTTGAGCAAGTATGTCTACGGTGAAACTTTGGTCGATGCAGTGGCGCAGGATCTATAGAAAGGGATGAAGTCCTCCGACAACTGCAAAGTAATTTACTGAGAGCTCAAGACCGCATGAGGAAATATGCTCATGTGCATATGAGGGATGTGGCATTCAAGGTAGGAGAATGGGTTTATCTCAAGCTTCATCCTCACCGACAACAGTCTGTGGCTAAAAGGGTTAATGTCAAATTATCAGCGAGGTTTTATGGACCTTTCCAAGTTCTGCAGAAGGTGGGGGAAGTAGCATATTGTTGGTTTATTCTAAGGTCCCAAGATCAAACAAGACATGAAAACATGCGTGAATACATCAACGGAGGTAGCGGAATACTCACATTGATCGGTTGAGTCGATTTGGAGACGAATGAAGGCCAAAAGCGCACTGCCTTGCTCACGCCACTGCAACAGTCCACTGTCCACCAAATCAGAATTTTGAGCTGAGAGAAACGGAGCTCCGAGCTTCGTCCGATGGATACCGGCTCATGGGGGAACCTCCTACCACCTTCGCAAGACTCGTAGTGTGCTAGCACTTGCGGTTTTCACCATGAAAACCAACCCTTGCTCCCCTAATTCACGCCAAAATGGCTTCAAAAACTAGTGAGCTTTTTCTGTTTTTGGGCGTGAGAGAAGAGAAAGAAATGAGAGAGATGTTTGGTATTAATTTTTTTACCAAAAATCAATTTATATTTATGCCATAAAATTTATTAAATTAATAATAAACTTATGACACAAATCATGCAATGGCTTAGAGTGTCAAACACTCAAACTCCATGCAAAACCATTGAGTGTATTGTACACTATCACCATGCAATGCATTAGAATTAAATAATGCATAAAATGACATGTGTCATGTGGGCCCACACGTTTCCAAATGAAAGTGGGCCCACGTGCACTCACGCGTTCGGGTTCGATATTTCCGAAATACCGAACTTACGTCGCGACGTTAATTCAATCGAATTTAAATAAATAATTGCGCCTAGCGAAATTATTATTTACGTCGCTAACGAATTAATTCTAAATTAACTCGTTTGCCCGAATAAAATCTAATTTTAATTCCGCGTCGAATCTAATTTCATTTATATATCGAATATATTAATTCATCGATTAATTCCAATTAATCGTTCTCTCTCTTTAGACGACATTTTATCCCGGATAAAATATCTCCGTTATTAATCCTAGATTAATTTTCTCTCTCTTCTGTATAATCCCAGATTATTCAAGAGTGCGAGTTGTGCGTCATCGGTGGATTATCGGGAAGCGACCCATGAGATCTCCGGATAAGTTGGCAGTAAATACGGTCGTCGGAGTATCCGAATCACGTACGTACCAAGTACTACGTTCTACCGATTTACGAGACAAGGTCGACTCCTAGCAAAGCACCAAGTCTACCCAATTCTCCGGACATATCCATTTAAGAATATTAAGATCTGTATCAAGCGTAGTATACTAATGTATTGTGCATATCGGCCCAGTATCGGATAATCACGTGCTAGGGCTGGGGCTGGATAAGTGTCTGCCCCGTCCGAAACACATATCGGATGTCTGGTAACTAGTCTCTATAATCTGATATTCATGACCTGGTCATAATATCACGATTGGATGCGCATCACTTAAGAGCACTAATACCGTATCCTGCGTGACATCATCTCCATTATGACTGTAGTGACACTTCCGTCTTGACATCACATCCAATACACTACGATTCTCTGATAAACCCAGAAGAGGTGAACACAGAACCAGTTAAGATCCCCCACCACCAAAACCAAAGTTTACCGATTGTCGTAAGTATTAGCGATGCAAGTCTCAGGTTAAGAGTATACACACCTACCTTGATTTCGGCCTCCCATAGACACCTAGTCATAATACCAATGGGATTCCGAAGGGTCTATCCAGAGGGAAGCTGTTTCCCGTACCATCGGTGAAACACGACCTCCTATCGCACTTGCACAAGTATCCAATACTTATATATATGAGAACTATGCCGTTGTGCCCTCACAACGCGCACAAGTGCAATACTAGCCTATTCCGCATTATCGATGTCCAGTCTCGATAATACTACGGCTAGGGATATTTAATGATTAATCCTTCGTGGACTGATACTGTCTCATATCATCTCAATCCAGGAACTAATCATAGGGACCTCTCTTCATTTATATATCTATGGTGATCTAATCACAAATGACGAGAGTGCAATTTCCTTGTTACATAGTTAATTTGCTACAACAACACAATGATCTGTGCTAATAGTGACGCTATGGGTCATATTATCCAACACATATAAGCTGTTGTTACCAGAAGGGTCTCGTGTTCATCCAGTTTTTCGCGCATCTCAACTCAAGAAGGCACTACGCACCGGGCACGCACATGCCGTACTTCCAGAAGGATTGGAAAGGGAGCTCCAAGAGCAGTGGGTGCCAGAGGCTACACTTGGCCACCGATACAAGCAACGAGGGAATCAGCAAGTTGAACAATGGTTAGTCAAATAGCTTTATAAACCAGTGGAGGAAGCTACTTGGGAGGATCAGGACATCATCCTACATCAATTTCCGGAATTCGGACTTGGGGACAAGTCCGCTCTTCGAGAGGGAGGCAATGTTAGGATCATTGATCAGAAAGAGGTGCAGGGAAGCGGGCCTGGGTTTGAAAAAACTGCAGGTAGTGATCCAAAAACAACGACCCACATAATTAAGAAGCCACCTATTCAATTTGTCTACAAGAGAAGGGGAAGCAAGGAGTGTA
Organism: Zanthoxylum bungeanum; assembly: GCA_019454045.1. Lineage (NCBI taxonomy): Eukaryota > Viridiplantae > Streptophyta > Magnoliopsida > Sapindales > Rutaceae > Zanthoxylum > Zanthoxylum bungeanum. The sequence continues at coordinate 12,028 of SKCR01026137.1, read as the reverse complement.
CGTGAAAGAGCAAGGCATGGACAGCTGGCGTAGTATGGTTAGGAGTTAGTTAGAAGAAAAGAGAATATATGATGTGTAATCATGATTCAGGGATTATTCATGTTTTTTTTTTACTATTTTGGTGTGACCTGGGAGCAGGCCTGAAGGCTGCTGGTTGTTATTTGAGTTTTCGTTTGTAGTTGGATATTGAGCATTATAGCTCTGTAGACAGTAAATTTATGTTTCTTTATTGCTGAATGCATACTATCTTTCATCATTAAATCACATAATTGTTGTTAGTCAATTTCGTTTAAATATGATCTATCTGGGACCCAAAACAGTCCCCTTTTTTCCTGCCCTTCAACTTCACACATCACCCCTACACTTTAACTTCATTCTCCAATCCATTCACTACAATATCCCACTGTCAACAAACAACAAATAATATTACACCCAATTCCAACGCAACACTTAAACTAAGAAAACCCCCCTTGACTGAAAATCAGTACCCCTCAACACAACCATAAATTTCTCCACTAAAAAACAATCAAATCATACAAACCCTCAAGGAATCATCATAAGTATCACTAATTTCAACTATCCCCAAAATCCATAGCAACTCAAATCAAACCAATTTTAAGAATTTTACAAAGTGGAACCTAGTTACCATACTCAAATGAAAAGATTAACTAACCAACCAAAATGGAACAAGAAAGCAAGACTCAATACCTCTAAAATTTGAAGAAAATCAGAATCTCCCAATTGTTACAGGTTCGGTCAAGAGTATGGGTTTAGGGCTATATTTTCCTTACTGTAAAGGTCTTGTGTGCATTGCTTCAAAAAAGGACGTGAAGAAAAAAAATTAGAGGGGAAACCAAATCGTGGGTTAGGAAAGAAGCAATATATTTATTCTTTTTCTGCTCTAGGACCGAAGAAGAGAGATGAAGATGGGACTTGTCTGTGGAAGAAAAGAAATAAAAGCAAATGAAAAAATGGGTTAAAGAAAACAAGTGTGTGTATCACGCCCAAATGGGCCCATGGTCCTATTTGCCCCAAAACAAAATTTCTTATTTATTTATCCTATCACTCCACCCACCCTATTACACATATATTGGTACAAAAATAAAATTTTAGGTACTAATTAATTTCCACCATATCTCATCTCAAATATTTCAAAAAAATTTCCGTGGGATATTACAAACTTTATTTAAAATTTAATGATTAGATTGCATGTTTAATGGTTAAAGTTGCATGCTAATGATTAAAAATTTCAAGTTGGTAAAGATTTCATATTTACTGGTCATATTTGCAAGTTGAATGGTATTTATTGCATATTTAATGGTCGTTATTGTATGTTTGGTGTTGAAGCATAAAAAATTACATGTTATTGCATTAAATTATATGTCTAATGACAATAGTTATATGTTAATGGTAAAATATTTCATGTAAGTAAGGGTTTCATATTTATTGATAATTGTTGCATGTTGAATGGTGTTTATTGCATGTTTAATAGTCGTTGTTGCATGTTTGTATTTCAAGGCTTAAAGAAACTGCATGTTATTGCTTTAAATCACATGTTTGATGATAATAATTCTATATTAATAGTGAATTGCTTTATGTAAGCAAATATTTCATATTTATTGATAATATTTGCATGTGTAATGGTGTTTGTTGCATATTTAATGGTCGTTATTGCATGTTTGTATTTCAAGGCATAAAAAATATGGATATTATTGCTTCAAGTTGCTTGTTTAATGTTTAATGGCAGTAGTTACATGTTAATGGTAAAATATTTTATGTAAACAAATATTTCATATTTATTGATAATAGTTACATGTTTAATGATATTTGTTGCATGTTTAATGGTCATTGTTACATGGTCGATTTTCAAGGCAAAAAAAATTACATATTATTACTTTAAATTACGGTCTAATGGTAATACTTGCATGTTAATGGTAAAATATTTCATGTAAGTATATGTTTCATATTTATTGTTAGTAGTTGCATGTTTAATGATGTTTGTTGCATTTTGCATTTTAAGACATAAAAAATTTGCATGTTATTGCTTTTAATCGCATGTGCAATGGTAATAGTTGCATGTTAATGGTAAATAATTTCATGTAAGTAAATATTTCATATTTATTGATAATAGTTGCATGTAGAATGGTGTTTGTTGCATACTTAATGGTTATTATTGCATGTTTGCATTTCAAGGCATAAAATATTTGCATGTTATTGCTTTAAATCGCATGTTTAATGGTAATAGTTACATGTTAATGGTAAAATATTTCATGTAAGTAAATATTTCATATTTATTGGTAATACTTGCATGTTGAATGGTGTTTGTTGCATGTTTGTTGAATGATATTTGTTGCATGTTTGTATTTCAAGGAATAAAAAATTTACATGTTATTGCTTCAAATTGCATGTTTAATAGTAATAGTTGCATGTTAATGGTAAAATATTTCATTTAAGAAAATGTTTCATATTTATTAATAATGGTTGTATATCGAATTGTGTTTGTTGCATGTTTAATAGTCATTGTTACATGTTCGATTTTCAAGGCATAAAAATTTGCATGTTATTGCTTTAAATTGAAGGTCTAATGGTAATAATTGCATGTTAATGGTAAAATATTTCATGTAAGAAAATGTTTTATAGTTAATGAGCATGGTAATGAATTTGTGATTTATACTTAGAATTTTTGTTAATTACCAAAGTTAATGAACACGGTAATGACTTTTTGACATATACTTAGAATTTTTATTAATTATTAAAGTTAATGAGTATAGAGATGAGTTTTTTAATTTTGATATCTACTTATTATTTTTGTTAATTACTAAAGTTAATGAGTAAGGATATGAATTTTTTTATTTTGATATCTACTTAGAATTTTTATTATTACTCAACTTAATGAGCCTAAAGATAAATTTTTTAATTTTGATATCTACTTGAAATTATTGGGAATTACTGAAGTAGATGAACATGGAGATGAGTTTAAATTATATTTACTAAAGTAATTTTCTATTTACTTAATATAATTTTTATTTACTCCTAATTTAGATTATGTAATGGGCTTAATCCAAAAATAGGTACAAGCCAAAGATTATGTAATTACCACCTTATGTTCGGATAATTGCAAGATTTTTTCACTTGATAATGAAGGTCATTTCATGGTGTGATTTTAATTCTACATTACTTTTGTTGACGGCTAATTTTCGTTCCAGGGGTAAATTCGAAAACTCACTCCTCGAACAATCTTCCCTCAACTGTGAATTTATTTGGTTTGTTGGGAACCAAAAGCAAATTTAGCAACAAAAATGTACAAACACAGACGAAAACACAGGATATAACGTGGTTCGGTGGAATGGATCCAACCTACGTCCACGAACATAAGGAAAAGAGAGATTTTATAACGTGGTCGGTCTTGCCGACTTCTTTTTACAGGTGGTCGGGTAGTGCCGAGCTTAGTGTTATCTCTCTATTTCTTACAAGTAGTGCTTTGAGATAAAAAAAAATAGCTAACCTTTTCAAAAATGCTTGTATCCCCTTTATATATTAAGGAAAATTACATTGTTCCACCGTTCTCGTGACATCAGCCACGTGAGCCTATCTCTGCCGAAAGTTAAACCTGCCACTGCCGAAAGTGAAACCTGCCATTTGATACATCATTTAATCACTATATTTTGGGTACTGTCACATGCAACAATTATGATGTCAGCCTGTATCCAATCGTTCACTCGGTGGCGTGTGTCAGATGAGAATCATCAAGTAGCCCCTGCCATATTTGAACTTTATAAAGAAGACCAATTCACGTGCTATACCTGACCAGCACTGTCCCGAACTCATACATATGGTCGGGCAATCGGGGTTAATCTTATCTCGCTCTGCCGAGCTCTAGTAGCCAGGTCGGACCCAAGGTCCTCAGTTTATAGTCTTCGTATTGCCTTGCTCCTCGGGGCAGTAGAATGTTGGGGACCGAGCCCGACCACCCTACTAGATCAGGTGTCTAGCAATATCTTCGGACTACGGTGTTCTGATTATGAAATTTCCTTCCCGCCCTTCCCGAGCTCTTGGCCATACTTAGGCCCAAAAATCACCATCAACATTTGTCTTTTAGTTATCGGTTCCAATGAGTTTGTGAGATGGTGCCAGAAACTATAATGGCGGGGGGGACACTGGTTAGTTCTTTGCTGCTTCTCTCCATATCCCTTGTAAACTTTGCGGCCATTCGGCCTCTGGCATGTGGCCATGAGGGAGATGCTTTGACCCCATGTCGAAGAGAAATCAAGACTTGACGGGAAGTAACTCGATCCCGAGCTACTAATGTAACACTTGGCCACGATGGAATGATACTTCCTCGTGCCAATCAGAATAATGGCCATGAGGGAGATGCTCATGTTGGGGTTGGTGCTCAGAGCGCCAATTCCCAGTTGTATTTATTTATGAATACTTCTGTAAAACGTTATTATTATGAATTATATATATGCAGTTTCTATAATATAATGTATCTTTTAATATAGTAAAGACGTAATGACCTTAGAATGACTAATCATGGTGCAGTTACAAAAGCGTCGCAACTGACATTGAGTTGTATCATGACGTTGTCATTCTCAGACAGTTCCTGGTCAAGGTTTACACTACTTGGTCAGTATAGTAAACTCGTTGAGACCGGTACATGTCGTACACTGGAATATATGATTCCAATGGTTTCTCAATGAACCATAAGTCTTGGAGACTAGTATAGACGTGTAGGTGTTTATAGCGGATAAACACTGAACGACTCACCGAAGATTCTTAATGAATGGTACACCAACGTCAATAAGAATCTTATCGGGTTGAGTAGCACTTGTGATTCTTCGACTTGAGATACCACTGTGGGCGTATGAGACATCTTCCACACTTAGATGGCAGTCACATCACCGATCTATTAAGATCAGACCTCCGCCTGTTCGTTGGGTGTAGATAGATCCTCAGGGTGTCCTGTGTGTATCGAGATAAGATCCGTCAGTTCTGTGTATCAGAGCATAGGTAGTCCATATGATTAGCAATCAGATAAAAACCATGGGCCCGTGGTACATTTTAGAAGTTAGTTCTAAATGTTCTTTTTGAGATTGCTAATAGAATAGTCGACTGGATAATCCCTATAGAGATTTGACGTTTACATCTTTATCTCTGGGATTTATCCGGATACCTGTGACGGAGGAATTATACATTTGCCATGACCTCGACCTGTATGATTCAGCGAGTTTATCCGTGATCGTCATAATTTACGGGTGGATAAATTATGGACACAAAATTGGATTTCGTGACGGATATGCCTGAATCTAGAGAGTCTCACTAATGAAATATACTCGTAGAGCACTAGGGCAACAATTATAAATAATGTTGATTATTTATAAAGTCGTTTAAAGGTTAAACGCAAAATACATGTGTAGGGACCCGATAGTCATTTCCTTAATTTTTGTGTATTTGCATTTAATGTTAGATTAATTCAAATACACATTAATTAATAGTCAAATTGAGATATTTGACTAATATCATAAATATATATATATATATATATGTATTTAATATTTAATGTAAATATAATACATATATTTAATATATTTGTATTTAATTAATTAATTAATTATTTAATTGTTAAATGATTAAATTAATTAAAGTATAGATATTTTAAACTTATGATATTTGTTTTAATGGCTAGGTTGCCATTGTTGACTTGGTTGAAAAAGTCATTAAAGTGTAATGATCATTTAAGCAAGTTGGCAACTTGATATTTAATTGAAATGAAAATAAAATATCTAGATATCTTATAGACCAAAATTAGGCCAAGGCCTAAAGGGAGGGGTATAAATTGTTTTCTTTCATTTTAGGGTTACACAAGTTTAAAACATACAAAAAGAAACACAAAATAGTTGAGAGCAAGTTTGAAGGCCAAAGAGAAAAAGTCTTGGAAAATCTAGCTTTTGTAAGTTTTTCTTTAAACCTTCAACATGGAAATTGTTTCTAACTACCTCAGCACCATTTTGTGATGCTTTGATATTCTTTCTACTCTTAAAGTTTGTGTTTGTTTGTTTGAGAACTTGGATAAAAGTTTGATGCATGTTAAAGGCCTTGAAATGGTTTCATTGCTTATGATTCTTTAGAAATCAAAGTTGCTAATCTAGAGTTCTTGACCCACTCTTAAATGACCTAGATTTGATCTATAGTTATTTCATTATGTTGAGACTTGATTTGAATGGAAGAAACATGATTGAAGTATTGGATTTTGTCAATTTGGTCTAATTTGTCCAATTTGAAAAAATTGAAAAATTAGGGTTTAAGACCACTTCCAAATTTGGGGCTTTTCATTATATGGTGTGATGTGTATATGATACATATTAAATCTTATGTTGATTGGATTTCATTTGCATGTGTTTTGAACAATGGAAATACAAAATGCACTTGTTAAATTTAATTTCGGATTAAAAATAAACAAAATGCTTGATTTCGGGGTAATTCGGTAAATTCACATAAATTTGATTTATAGTGTTTTATTTCATAATTTGATTATTGGATAATAAAATAAATAAGTTTAATTTATTAATCCGAGAAAAAGTTTTGAAATCGAAAAATTCTGATTTTCTACTATTCCGCTGCATTACTGGATTTCCGCAATAAAATCCCTTCACAATGGTATCAGAGCGAGTCTGATTCTAGGCCCCATAATATGATTAGCCCTTTAATTCAATGTTTAATCATGTTTTCTTGACTTTATACATGCATGTTATAATCTAATTTGATTAGATTTATAGTGTATGACACTTAGCGGAAAATTCCTAATTAATAAGGTTTAAATGTAATTATATATTTGATGCATGTTATTTGGTCCGTCTTGTCGATACGGTTTATAAATATTTCTCTGCTGTGAGGGTGTAGCCGATAGAGATTTATTTATACCGGATGTATATCAGATACTAGATAAATTCAAGCGAAAGCGGAATCCTGAACGTGCCCTAGCTGTCAGGGTTACGCAAGTAACTTGAGTTTATCATTGACGAGTTTAACCTTGGTACGTCTCCTTGTGGTCCTGCCTTATTAGCGACAATGAGAAACGACCAGGACCGGAAACCCGGGAGTCACTAGTGAGTGATTGGCAAATGAGTTGTCTACCTGATGAATATACGTAGGCGAGACCGTGCCTCTGCTGTGAGCTGAAATATATTCACGGGATCCACCTTTCACTATTTATATTTAATTTAATTATTAAATCTTTGTATTCTGTTTGGGGATTACAGTATTGCATGATTTAGTAGGAGAGGCATTTTTAGATTAAAAATCCATGATCTAGTTTATGCTTATGATATTATATGAAACTGCTTAAATTTCTGCTAATCGTTTTTCGTGATCTATATGATAGATTTGCGATGGCGGCACCATCCACAAATCAGTTTGCACGTATGCTTGATGCGAACAAACTAAAAGGCGTTGATAACTTCGCCGATTGGGATCTAGATTTGAGGATTGTCCTCGATTCCGAGAGGTTGGGATATGTTCTTGAGGGTCCACTGCCCTTTGCTGTGGCAGAAGACGCTACACCGGAAGAACGCGAAGTCTTCCAAGCTTGGAAGGATGATGATTTAAGGGTTAAATCATACATCTTAAGTTCGCTTTCACCGGGACTCAAGAAACAGTAATATGGCATGTCAGATGCTTATACTATGATTACACGATTAAGACAATCGTTTGAGAACCAAGAACAAGTTGTTGTCCATAAGGTCGCAATGAAACTATTCCATGTGCGATTGGATGAGGGGCAAGTTGTTAGCCCACATGTTCTTCAGATGATCGATTTTATCGATCAATTGAGGCAACATAATCTCATTCTGAATGACATTCTCGGTAGGAGTGTCATTTTTGGTTCGCTCCCAACTTCTTATTGCCAGTTTGTGGTGTACTTCAACATGAACGAGATTATCTGCACCTACCAAGAGCTGCATAGGATGTTGCTCACGGCGGAAGAGGACCTTAAGAGCAAGTTTGAAGGCCAAAGAGAAAAAGTCTTGGAAAATCTAGCTTTTGTAAGTTTTTCTTTAAACCTTCAACATGGAAATTGTTTCTAACTACCTCAGCACCATTTTGTGATGCTTTGATATTCTTTCTACTCTTAAAGTTTGTGTTTGTTGTTTGAGAACTTGGATAAAAGTTTGATGCATGTTAAAGGCCTTGAAATGGTTTCATTGCTTATGATTCTTTAGAAATCAAAGTTGCTAATCTAGAGTTGTTGACCCACTCTTAAATGAACTAGATTTGATCTATAGTTATTTCATTGTGTTGAGACTTGATTTGAATGGAAGAAACATGATTGAAGTATTGGATTTTGTCAATTTGGTCTAATTTGTCCAATTTGAAAAATTGAAAAATTAGGGCTTAAGACCACTTCTAAATTTGGGTCTTTTCATTTATATGGTGTATTTGGATGTGTATATTATACATATTAAATCTTATGTTGATTGGATTTCATTTGCATGTGTTTTGAACAATGGAAATGCAAAATGCACTTACCCCCCCCCCCCCCTTTGTGACGCTCACGGCCTTGGGCCAATTTTTGGAAATTTAATTTGCTAATTGTATTTGAAATTTGGGACATGTTAAATTCATATTAAAAATGATTTAGAATCATTCAAAAAAATTTTGAACAATTTCGGATTAAAAATAAACAAAATGCTTGGTTTAGGGGTAATTCGATAAATTCACATAAATTTGATTTATAGTGGTTTATTTCATAATTTGATTATTGGATAATAAAATAAATAAGTTTATTTTATTAATACGAGAAAAAGTTTTGAAATCGGAAAATTCTGATTTTCCACTATTCCGTTGCTTTATCGGATTTCCGCAATAAAACCCCTATGTCGAAGAGAAATCAAGACTCGGTGGGACGTAACCTGATCCCGAGCTAGTAGTGTAACACTTGGCCATGAGGGAATGATACTTCCTCGTGGCAATCAGAATAATGGCCATGAGGGAGATGCTCTGATCCCATACCGAAGAGAAATCAAGACTCGGCAGGATGTAATCTGATCCCGAGCTAGTAGTGTAACACTTGGCCACGAGGGAATGATACTTCCTCATGCCAATCAGAATAATGGCCATGAGGGAGATGCTCCGACCTAATGCCGAAGACTCGGCGGGACGTAACCCGATCCCGAGCTAGTGAAACAAATGGCCTCGGCGGAACGAATGCAGCCCCGAGCCAGTGGAACAAATGGCCTCACCGGAAAAAATATAGCCCCGAGCCAGTGGAATAATCGAGACTTACTCGTGAGGTAAGATTTTCAACCTCTGATGCTCTGTGAATCCTGGTAAAGGCGTCCCCGCCCAGGTCATTTATAAAAACGACAACATGACTCAAAATAATGTTAGTACTGTGAAGGTGACTTAGCACATACTCCGCAAAGACTCAAAAACTAACAAAGCGGGCATCCAGGACAACGTCCTGTCTAAGGCTACTGAAAATAACAATTTGGTGTTCTAGGTGGTTCAGTTAATAACTCACGGAGAAAGAAACCTCCTCGTGTTCAGCCTCCACAAGGCTACAAAGGTCACAGAGGCACTTCGGCCGTCCCCGTGTCATGTGTCTGATGGTTCTCAAGGGGATCAGCCAGATAACTCACATGGGGAGAATCTTCCCTATGTTCGGCCTACTCGAGGCTACAAAGGTCACAGAGGCACTTCGTCCATCCCCTGCCATGTGCATGATGGTTCACAACGGGATCAGCCAGATAACTCACAGGGGGAGAATCTTCCATGTGTTCGTCCTACCCGAGCTTATTCCTCCAAAATATAAGTCATAAGGTAGTCACGTTCAGGCATCCGGGGTTTGATAATGACATCAGAGATTGGCGTGTCGCAGGGGGTTCGTTCTTTTCCCACATGTACTTTAACCCTTCATGCGTTTTGGATCCTCAAAAGTGAAGGTATCTAGGTTGGAGCGTTTCCACCCAGGGATTTGATAATGACACTAGGGATTGGCGTAACACGGGTTTAGGGCTCTCCCCAGATACCGAGCACCCCTTGATTTATCTCGACCATGTGCAATTCTCAGGAATATTAAACATGTCTTTCCCATTTAAATAAGAAACAAGTAAAGTGGACAAGTTTTAATTTAAAAGAGAAAGTCATATTCATATTCATGGGATCTACTGCCATTCTTACAACTCTTTGCGGGTCATTTCAAGAGAGGCTTTACAATATGTTTTTGACTCTTATGTGATCGTCCAATAGTATTCTTCCAGTATGAACTTGATTCTGATGTCGACCAACTTAACAGGGTCCCTCTGCGCCGAGCTCTCTGAAAGCATCTCTACATAATATATGTCTCGATCGGAAACTTGTACCCTGATCCCTTAGTGGTCCACCACTTAGTAAGCATGTGGCACTTATGGAAACTGATCGAGTGCCCCCAGTACACTGGTTCGCTTGCCATTCCATTACGACTGTTGTGCCTGTAAATTCGATGATTTGGCAGGTCGAACAACTATCACACCTTCTCTTGGAGGAACTTGTTCGTTTATTAGCGGCGGCGTGCAAGTGTCACCCATTCTTGATGTTACATTTCATTATGTGGCTCAGTTCTAATGGGTGACTACTGGTAATCTTTTTACATTTCATTCTGCAACTCAAGGAGTTGAGCTACTGGAAGTACTTCCTCAGCATCTCAGCGTTCCACGGCTTTTTGAGCCAGGTGTCGTCCAGCTGTTCAAAAAGATAGGCACTCGACCTGATGATTTCCACTACCCTGTACGACCATTCCCACTTGGCTCCCAGTGAACCTTCCTCGGGATTCCTGTTATTCAAAGTGACTCGTCTCAGGACCAAGTCTCCAGGGAGAAAAGATTGCACCCTGACCTTCTTATTATAAAAATGGGCCATCCTCTGTTGATAGACGACCATCTTGATTGCCGACCTCTCCTTTTTTTTCATAATTCTTACACAGACATTCGAACCAACACAACTTAACAAACACGCTTTAAAACATCCGCTATTCACATCAATTTTCAAATCATTCATTCATTTCACATAAGCATACACTATCCGTATATGTTACGAGTTCTATCGTACACATATATACAATCATTGTGCAACCAACATAGAGGTTGGTTTCCTACTTCTATAAGGGTTTAACACCCCAAGGTATGCAAATAGTGGAAATGATGTGTAATGGTGAGTTTATGGACAAAAGTCCTGAAGATGCACTAGATTATCTAGAACATATAGCAGAGAATGAACAACAATGAGATGCAGTTGGCACTTATGAGTCGTTTGTAAAACCACAGTCATCCGGTAAATGCATGTTTAACCTTAGGGAATACATTTACCTTTATGCTAAATATGCATCACTAGCTAAAAAAGTCGGGGTATTATAAATGAGGAAAAGTGATAATGTTAAGTCAATTCAAGAAATCACATGTCAAATCTGTAATTCAAATGAACATGTCACACAAGTTTGCCCAACCTTACCAGCCCTGCAAGAATGTCTCAACGACTACGTCAGTTTCATAAACAACTTCAAGAGACCAAATCCAAACTCATACTCTTAAACCTACAATTCTGGTTGGAGAAACCATCCAAACTTCAATTGGAGGAATGATAACCAAGCACAACCATCGTAACAATCTCCCTAAGTACAACAGAATTTTCAAAATTCCCAGAATTATACACCATATGTCCCACCACCTAGGAAAACCCTTGAGGATACCTTGCATGCATTCATTGAGAATTAGGAAGCCATCAATAATCAAAATGTGCAAACATTGATTGATCTGAAAGATACTTTCTCCAAAACCACATCTGCATTGATAATTAATAAGAAATGGAAGTTTTCTGTACAACCACAGCCAAACTTCAAGTGTTATCAAAACCCTCACGATGGTAGTTCTGGTAGTCAACACATAGAACAAGTCAAATCTATTATTACTCTTCGCAGTGGTAAGGTCACCCACAACTGGTTTGGGAGCCACTGGCCCAAAGCTCGTTACATAGACGAAAGATATTGTATATAAAA
>SKCR01026136.1:0-63741 GCA_019454045.1 Zanthoxylum bungeanum | reverse complement strand
AAAGTAAATTACTGAAAGTAAAAGTGCTGAAGAGTAAAAGTACTGAAAGTAAAAATGCTGAAAGTAAAAGTACTGAAAGTAAAAATACTGAAATTAAAATTAAAAGTAAAAATACATAATTTAAATAATAAAAATATTTACAAAATAGATGCAATCCTTTTAAAGCCTATAAAGACCCAAAGGAAAGCACACCAAATGAAATGAAATCGTTTACAATTTATCGGCAAAAATTGCCTTATCACGTCGCGACGCGTGACCATTGCACGTCGCGACGTGCCACGTGGCACACGATGATTGGTTTCTTTGATCTCTTATCTGCTGACGTGGCAATGAGGAATCTGTCGGCCCAATAGAATGCTGACACATGGCAGATTGGATGATTAACTCAATAATTATGCTGACATGGCGATGTGGATTATCGGCAGCATGTGATGGTACCACGTGGCAGTGCGCACGTTAGCAGATTGGTTGTGATGTTGACACGTGGCATGACGCACTTTAGCAGGATCCAGCGCACGTTAGCAAGATCCGACGCATGTTAGCAAGATCAAACTTCTCAGATTTTGACACGTGTCCATGCGTATTTTAGCAGGCTCTCGGCGTACGTTAGCGGTCGCGACGCAGGCTGCGAGTCGTGACGCGTCGAATTACATTTTTACCATTTTCCCGTTTTTCACTGTTTTGGCCCCAAATCACCTCCAGAGAGTCCTAAAACTTTATTTATCTATAAAATAACACAAAACACATCAAAATATTCACAAAACTCAAGAAACTATACAAAATATTAGGTCAAATGAGTGGGAAATAGTGATACATTTACCACTCATCACACCCGCAAACCTAACATTTTGCTAGTCCTCGAGCAAAACATCGAAATAAAATAACATAAACATCTTTAAAATAAAAATTAAACTAAGCCACTTTTGTAGGGATCACGATTGCATTTAGCGTATGCAACAAGCCTTTAAACCTCTATGTGTCCCTAGTGGACGAGTTGTAGTCTCGTGAGGGCTTACAGCAATGATACCCACAAACATTTGACAAAAGTAAAAAGATAGTAAAACTAATGCACACAAAAACAAAAAGATAAGAGAAAATAGAATAAAGAAGTTAGTGACTAACCAGGTGAAACTTCTTATCCAAGTTAATAGTTGTTTTCTTTCTTTCTAAATTACTGAATAAGTAAATTCTCCGAATTATTTTTACCATTCTCCATACACACAGCCAACAAAATATTAATCAACTCATTTTTTCCCACAATAGTCACAAGTGTAGTTGAAAAGAATGTAATATTTTTGTCCTAAAGTTATATCAGAATTCACACCTTTTTTAAGCAATGAAAAATTTTTCTGATTTTTTTATTTATTTATATACAATATCATTCATCCATGTAGCGAGCTTTGGGTCAATGACTTCCAAACCAGTTGGCTTTAGGGCACTAGATGTTAAGACACCCTTGCGGACTTAATTACTCAGACTTCAGATATATATATATTTTTTGTAACATCTTTGATCCATGTAGCGAGCTTTGGGCCAGTGGCTCCCAAACCAGTTGGTTTTAGGGAACTATGTGTTAAAACACCCATACGGACTTAATAACTCGGATCTCAGACAATTTTTTATCCCATCACTTTTTTTAGATGCTTTCTCCAATTAAACTAGAGTACTGAATATTATAAATTCGTCAATTACTACTCATGTCTGTATGTTACCATGTATGTTGATAATACCTGTCAACTGAGCCTATGAAGATCCATTTTAGTCAGTTTTAAAGAGAATTCACAGATTAAATAATTCAAAATGAAATAAACAAAAATTAACTTGTTTCAAAATAAGTTGAGATTGTTGGACAATCATGACCCATAACATCACTATTTGTACAGAACATGGTGTTGTTGTACAAATTAACTATGTGACAAAGGAAATTGCTCTTTTATCATTTGTAATTGGATTACCGGGATATATAAATGATAAAAGTCCATATGATTAGTTCCGGATTAATAAGATATGAGACAATATTAATCCACTAAGGTTTAATCATTAAATATCATTGGTCGTAGTATTATCGAGACTGGACATCGATAATACAGAATAGACTAGTATTTCACTTGTGCATGTTATGGAAGCATAACGACATAGTTCTCATATATTTGGGTATTGGATACTCATGCAAGTGTAATAGGAGGTTTTGTTTACCGATGGTACGGAAACAGCTTCGCTCTGGATTGACCCCGCGGAATCCCCTTGGTAGTATGACTATGTGTCTATGGGAGTCTGCATCAGGGTAGGTGTATTTGGTCTTAACCTGAGGACTTGTATCGCTATTCTTGCGACAATCAATATACTTTGGTTTTGGTCGTCCGAGGCTTTAACAGGTTCCGTGTACGCCTCTTCTGGGTATACTGAGAATCATAGTGTATTGGGTTGTGATGTCAAGATGAAGTGTCACTTCAGTCATATGGAGATGATGATCATGTAGGATACGGAACTAGTACTATTAAGTACTGCATTCATCGGGATAATATGGATAGGTCATGATTATCCGATTATAGAGACTGTAGGAAACGCTTTCCTCGCGCAGCGGAAGCGGCTTAGGCACACGGATCGGACTTGAAAAGTTTTTCTACTTTCCCCTTCCTTTAGCCGAATCTGACCAGCAGGTATACTGAAATTTTGCTTTTGTTTCGGACAAGATTTCAGCCCCGGAATGCTCCCGAAATACTCCGAACTGCACTGCAGTGAAATAATGGACTGTTTTAGACCCGTTACACAACGGAACTGCACCAAATCAGCCCTGATTTGCGTGAACTGCAAGGATGTTTTAGGTCTGATTTTTCACTCAAAATACAGCCACAATACAGCCCTAAATGGTTCCCTAGGTGTTTCCCAAAATCCTAATTAAACGAAACAAACCGAGCCCCGAATCAATTATATGATTCACGATAATGGACAATAAAATACTCTCACTGCCGTGAGATAGAGAAGATGAGAATAATGATTTTGGTTCAACGCCACAAGGTCTTCCGAGCTATGTCTCACAACCAACGGAAAGTAGTGTGGGCTACACACACAAAATAAATCCCTAAACGATTTAGAGATTTAATCACACTTAGTATATTTTTCTTATTTTTGTTCTTCAATGGAATCTCTTAACTTTTGAGAGAATGGTGAAGAATAAGAAGGTGGCTAGGGTTGTAAGAATGAGAGTGTTCTCAAAAAGAAAATTAATCTCCTTTTATACTTAGGGTTAATTGTTTCCAAAAAAACAAATCCTCCCTATTCTTTTCATCAAAGAATCGGCCAAGCAAGGGAAAAATATTTAATTTTTTCAACATCAATTTCAATTACCATTATTGAAAAGTGTTACAAAATTAAATAAGCAATTAACCATTTGAAAATCATAATTTCCAATAATGCCATGAATTATTTGTTTCCAAAACAAACAAATCCATTCCCTTTATGCTTGAAGAATTCGGCCGCCATAAGAAATATAATAAATTTTTGTAACATCAATATATTAATTTCCATAATGGAATATATGTTACAAAAAAAGGGTTAAATATTATTTAAACATATGTAACTTCCAAATTAAGTCCAAGGTTTCAAAACCCAAAATTTGGAAATTACTTACTTAACCTTTATTTAATTATATCTAATATAATTAAATAACATGTGTTTAAATATCATATATTAATAAAACTATATATTAACTTTTAATATAAAGTTTCAAGTGTGACAATTAATATTATTAATCATATTAATAATATACATATCTTTGTGAGTATATAATTAGACTACCAATTATACTAAATCCGCTATAGTAAATCGAGCTAGCACGGAGACCAAATGGACCTACGGTTCCGAGCTCCAATAATCTCGAAATATTAATTAAGCTCTTAATTAAATATTCTGAATTATTAACTCTGGGTTATTCCACTAAAAACCCGAAGTTGCACTCTCGTTGCCGCAGATGATATATTAAGCCGAACCAAGTCGGTGTCCATCGATATAGTCATTACATATCAATTTGACCCTTCACGAGTATCTCATAATTAGAGCCAGGTCATAATGTCCGTTATACCCCTCTAATTATTTTTACCTTAAGTACCATTGATTCTCTAATGAACGATTTATTCATAATTATTATGAATTTTAATCTTTCTATTCGTAATAGAAAGACTTGAGCGCTCAAATCGTTCAATCACCGAATCAACCCTTAAGAAAGATACTAATATGTTCTCGTAAGAAGGAGTGAACTACATGTCTATGTAAAACGTTCCCAGCTACACAACAGACCATGCCCCCAAAATACGTAGTTATTGGCCGGGACTGCTACACCGACCTCACCTTTGTAAATCAAAGGACATGGCCTCCCATGCGAGTTCGTAGTACACTCAGGATTAAGATCAAACCATATATGACCATCTAGTAGATCGAAATGACTTTTTTAGTTTAACGGATATTATAAGAATGTCATTTCCATCTGGGTCCAGTCCTATATGATCGCATTATACAAGGTGCCTCCATTCTCATGTCTCTACATGGACGATCCGGATCAAGATCGCCATACAAATATAGAATGGACCGCAGCTATAGATAAACCACAAACAAAGTACCCGGTTTGTTTGCTCTCTACGGACTATTTAAGATTACTAACTTCAGACTTAGATCCTCTTGTGTATGACACTCATACACTAAGTCTGAAGGCATATAAGTAATCTAGGGTATTTAAAATGATATATAATATGCGAAAATTAAACAAACAATTTGATAAATGAATAATGCATCGTTTTATTTCAAAACACATAAAACCGTTTACATCACATGTAGCTCTAGGGCATACATTCCAACAATCTCCCACTTGCACTAGAGTAAATGAGACATGTCACGTAATCCTAGACCATCTAGGTGACCTTCAAAAACTTTAGCCGGCAAGGTCTTTGTAAACGGATCAGCCAGGTTCTCTGCGGATGCAATCTTTGTGACAGTAACGTCTCCTCTCTGCACTATCTCCCTGATGAGATGATATTTCCTCTCTATATGCTTTCCCCTCTTGTGGCTTCTTGGTTCTTTGGAGTTTGCCACCGCACCACTATTATCGCAATAGAGTGTGAGTGGTCTATCCATATCTGGAACAACTTCCAGATCTCCCAAGAATTTACGGAGCCAGACTGCTTCCTTAGCTGCTTCACAAGCTGCTACATATTCAGCCTCCATGGTGGAGTCAGCAATACAAGATTGCTTTATACTCCGCCATACTATGGCCCCACCACATAGGGTGAACACTGATCCAGATGTAGATTTCCTAGAATCGACATCTGTCTGAAAATCAGAGTCTGTATATCCCTTAGGATCATATCCTCACCGGAATACACAAGCATATAATCTCTCGTTCTCTTAAGATACTTGAGAATGTGTTTCACAGCCACCCAGTGATCCAATCCTGGGTTTGACTGAAACCTACTGACTACTCCCACTGCAAAACAGATGTCTGGTCTCGTGCATAACATAGCATACATGAGACTACCAACTGCTGAGGCGTATGGGATATGTCTCATTTCCTCAACATCTTGAGGTGTCTTAGGAGACTGTTCATTTGACAAATGAATTCCATGCCGATAAGGCAGATTGCCTTTCTTGGAATTCTGCATCCCAAATCGCACAAGGATCTTGTCGATATAGGATGCCTGAGACATAGCTAACAGTCGTTTCTTGCGATCCCGAAGTATCTGAATCCCAAGAATATAACTGGCCTCTCCCAAATCTTTCATTTGGAATTGATTAGCTAGCCAGGTTTTCACGTCTGATAATATCTTTACATCATTCCCAATGAGTAAAATATCATCGACGTATAAAACAAGAAAAACCATCTTCCCGTCAATGACGCGCTTGTATACACAAGGCTCATCAACATTCTGCTCAAAGTCATAAGACTTGATCGTGGTATCAAATCTTATATTCCAAGATCGAGATGCCTGCTTGAGTCCATAAATGGACCTTTGCAGCTTGCAAACTTTTTGCTCTTGACCTTGGGCGATGAACCCCTCTGGTTGTATCATATAGATACTCTCATCAAGATTGCCATTCAAGAATGCAGTCTTGACATCCATTTGCCAAATTTCATAGTCATAATATGCGGCAATGGATAGAAGAGTGCGGATGGATTTAAGCATGGCTACTGGCGAGAAAGTTTCCTCATAGTCAACTCCTCTTTCTGGGTATAACCCTTGGCCACTAGTCTAGCCTTGAAGGTCTGTACCTTCCCATCTGATCCCCTCTTCCTCTTGTAGATCCACTTGCAACCTATGGGTTTCACCCCATCAGGTTGGTCTACAAGTTCCCAGACTGAGTTGGAGTACATGGACTCCATCTCTAGGTTCATGGCTTTGAGCCATTCCTCTTTGTCAGAATCATCCATTGCACTACGATAGGTCAATGGATCATCTACGTCATCGCTGGATGCGACAACTTGTGCCTCTCCAACCCCAAGGTAGCGATCAGGTTGTCGTACAACCCTCCCACTACGTCTAGGCGGTAGATCATTCTGAAGAGCTTGCATCTGACTCTCAGATGTCGAAGGGCTATGTATTTGTCAACTTTCGTTGATGATGGCGTGCTGGTCGAACCATCAAGTAACTCTCGAGTAACACCTTATTCGAGGCTTGAACTCCCTCATATAGTCCTCCTCTAGAAACGCATTTGTCGATACAAATACTATCATCAGACTGTAGAAGAATCCACACCCTAGCTCGTAGTGATAACAATAGTAGAAATAGTGAGAACGTGCTCCAACTTTGACTTATCTTCATTCACAGGTCCTCTCTATAGGATGCTACAAATAGGCACACCTGAGAACGTGGCTCCAACTTTGTGGTCTTATCTTCAGCACATTGCTGGACACCCCATATGCGGAAATGTCGTAAACTAGTTTTACGACCATTCCACAACTCTAAGGGAGTCTTAGGAACAGACTTAGATGGAACTACATTAAGGATATGCATTGCAGTTTGCAGTGCATATCCCCAGAACGAACTAGGTAGTGAGCTATAACTAAACATAGATCTTATCATGTCTAGTAGGGTCCGATTTCTCCTCTCTGCAACACCATTTTGCTGTGGTGTTCCAGGCGCTGTGAGCTGGGATACTATCCCATGCTCAACTAAGAATTCCTCGAAATCTCTGTCGAGGTATTCCCCTCCACGATCCGATCGTAGAGCTTTGATTGTCTTACCTAATTGGTTCTCAACCTCAGCACGATACTCTTTGAACTTTTCAAAGGTATCTGATTTGTGATGCATTAGGTAGACATACCCATATCTTGAATAATCGTCAATGAATGTGACGAAGTATTCATAACCACCTCGGGCTCTTACATTCATCGGTCCGCAAACGTCCGAATGTATTAGCTCAAGTGGTTGACTGGCTCTTATACCTTTTCCAGTAAAAGGTCTCTTGGTCATTTTTCCTTCTAAACAGGATTCACAAACTGGTAAAGTCCCGAGCTTTAACTGGTTTAAGGCTCCGTTCTTTATCAATCTATTTATCCGGTCAAGGTTGATATGACCGAGTCTAAGATGCCATAGATATGTGTCATCGTGAGAAATCTTTGGCCGTTTAGTTTTAGGTTTCTCAACCTTAAATATTTCAGCATTGAGCAGTGACCTATGTGTTAACGGTCTTAACACATACAAGTTATTTTCTGAGTTTTCTGTGCATATAGTTAATCCATTTCTACCAATAATAACCAAGTTGCTATTAAAAGAAACTGAATAACCATCATCCAAAAGTTTAGAAACAGAAATCAAATTCCTGCGAAAACCATGAATGAATAACACATTGTTCAAATTTAAATAACTATTATTCATGAAATTTAAACTAGAAACTCCCACTGATCTTGCTGAAACGACATCCGCTGTCCCGACCCTCATGGTGTAGTCACCTTCAGCAAGGTCCCTCCATGAATCAAGTAGCTGCAAAGAAGAACAAACATGGTTAGTGGCTCTAGAATCAACAATCCAAGCGGATTTATCATCCTCCACTAATAGAGATTCAATAACCAGTAAATCATATTTACCTGTTTCCTTTTTCTCATTCAGCTCAGCAAGGTATTTAGGACAATTCCTTTTCCAATGCCCATTCTTGTTGCAGTGGAAACATTTTTTTGGGCTTGGTATCCTTGGAGCCTTCTTGTTTTTTTCTTCTTCATGGGCTTTCCTTAGCCTTCCCAATGCTTTTCTTCTTTATCTTTGCAGATTTAGAAGACTCGACAACATTTGCCTCTGCACCGGACTTACGAGGATCCACAAGCATGGACTCGTAATGGGTGAGCTCATTAAGCAGTTGGGTCAAAGTAAAAGTCAACTTGTTCATAACATAGTTGCTTTTAAACTGCAAGAAACTCTTCGGAAGAGTTTCCAATCATGGTCACCTGGCTACGCTCGTCAATACGAGCTCCATGGGTTTCAGCAGTGTTGAGATAGGTCATCATCCTCAAGACGTGCTCTCGGACTGATGTCCCATCCTTCATCCTAGCAGTCATCGCTGAGACCATGGCCTCATGGCGTTGACGCTCCGAAGGCTGCCCAAACATGCCCTGCAATGACTCCATCATCTGAGATGCTAGAGCCATAGGTTCATGCTTTGCAGCAAGAACCTCAGACATCCCTGCTAGCAAGTAGCAGCGGGCTTTCTCATTTGCTGTGACCCATTTCTGGTAGGTATCGCGCACAGCTTGGCCAGCATTTCTGGCCGGCTCGGGAGGACTCTCCTCCGTCAGGACAAATTTTAGGTCTTCACAGACCAGGATAGCGTTCATGTTACTTTTCCACTTAACATAGTTTTCTCCCGTTAGTTTTCGTTTGAGAGTATGGAAATAATTGGAGAAACCATGGCTGAAAAATAAAATAAACATGCATTTAACATTCATTCATCGCATATTAAAATCATCAAATAATTTTAGCATAAAATTAAACATGATGCATGAACCATGAATAATGAATTAGAAACCTAAGAGAATTACTATGCCACGGAAATCTGTCATCCCACAAGTAAGTGCCGCCGTAGGGTAGGTCAAGTACTTGCATGATAGATCGAGACAATCTCAGTCAATTTAATATATAGGGAACAACTCTTATTCCTATATTAACAACTACCGTTTCATTCGATCAAGGATTTTATTAACAGTTAATTATTCCTTTGTGAGTGTAACCCGTCGTTTCGGGATTCTTGGACTTAACGAGTGAAGTGCCGCCGTAGGGTAGGTCAGTTCACAAGATACATCTAGAATCCCTATCCTCTCGGAACCCAAACCTGATATTGACTCAAAATGGACACCATCCGTAGGGGGACGAAAACAAAGCCGTCTCGAGGCGCCTTTTGAATCTCACGTTTTTGGACTAACAACGGAGATCGCGGGATATACTGTCGTATATCCCTCTCCCACTCACTATTTTAAAATTAAGGTTTCTATCTATAAAATATCTAATATTTTATTTTAACTAGTGTGGATAAATTTATGGCGGCTAAATCATAATTTTTATTTACACTAGTTTGACATAAGTGACCTAACCAATTTTAACTCTAAAAAATGTCACTAATATTCCATTAGTCTCTACTAATAGTTTTACTCAATTAAACTAATTTAATTAGAGTGGTATTAGTGAGCTATTATATTTTAACTCTTAAAAACTAGAACACTAATAAGTTTAAAATTTATGGAATTCTAAAAGGTCAAAATTTTAATTAAACATTTTAATAAATCTTAGTGCGTTATAAAATCCAATGGTACGTGGAATTGTATCCCGGGTGTAGACCATATTACCGTCCATTCGGATTCGGCTATGGAATTTATATCCGGGTTTCCATCCTATATACCAATTGAATTTATTATACACCAATTAAGCCCAATATTTTAGAATTCAAATTTTAAACCATAAATCCAATTAATCTAATTAATTGATTTCCATGCATATCATATTCTAATTTAAACATTTTAAATTACATAAAATCATATTTTAATGTCTATAATGATAATGCATCTAAAACATGTTATGGCATGTAAAATGCAAGAGTGGGCACCCTAAGCTATATGACATGTTATTCAAACAATTCGAAATAAACATACATATAACATAAAAAATATTTTTGCATTGACCGGACTCTTATTTTTCCTATACTAATCTAATTAGTACATAAGATTCACCAAGGCATTCCTTGGTCTTCAAATCCCGCTCCAAAGTGGTGTTGGCTCCTTTTGCGACTTGTGCTCCAAATTACAAGAATTGAAATTTTACATTGAAAAATAAAATTACAACAAATGTAAACAATGGCCTTATGGCCTTACATCCCAAAAATAAAACCAACTACAAAAATAAGAGCCGGAAAAATTTACGACCAATGCAAAATCCATTCATCACATGAAATAACAAAAACCATTCATCATATGAATATTACATTGTGCCCACTCATCTAAACATGCATATCATATTTATAACTCATATAAATATATTAAAAACAGAAACTTTAAATGAAAAAGAGAAGGGTTAAGAACACTTTTCAACCTCGCTCTAGATGCCAATTGTAGGAAACGCTTTCCTCGCGCAGCGGAAGCGGCTTAGGCACACGGATCAGACTTGAAATTTTTTTCTGCTTTCCCCTTCCTTTAGCCAAATCTGACCAGCAGGTATACTGAAATTTTGCTTCTGTTTCAGACAAGATTTCAGCCCCGGAATTCTCCTGAAACAGTCCCCAAACAGCCCCCGAACTGCAGTGAAATAATGGACTGTTTTAGACCCGTTACACAACGGAACTGCACACAAATCAGCCCCTGATTTGCGTGAACTGCAAGGATGTTTTAGGTCTGATTTTTCACTCAAAATATAGCCACAATACAGCCCTAAATGGTTCCCTAGGTGTTTCCTAAAATCCCGAATTAAAACGAAACAAATCGAGCCCCGAATCAATTATATGATTCACGACAATGGACAATAAAATACTCCCACTGCCGTGAGATAAAGAATATGAGAATAATGATTTTGGTTCAACGCCACAAGGTCTTCCGAGCTATGTCTCACAACCAACGGAAAGTAGTGTGGGCTACACACACAAAATAAATCCCTAAACGATTTAGAGATTTAATCACACTTAGTATATTTTTCTTATTTTTGTTCAATGGAATCTCTCAACTTTGAGAGAATGGTGAAGAAGAAGAAGGTGGCTAGGGTTGCAAGAATGAGAGTGTTCTAAAAAGAAAATTAAATCTTCTTTTTATACTTAGGGTTATTTGTTTCCAAAACAAACAAATCCCTCCCATCTTTTCATCAAAGAATCGGCCAAGAAAGGGAAAAATATTTAATTTTTTTCAACATCATTTTCAATTACCATTATTGAAAAGATGTTATAAAATTAAATAAGCAATTAAATCATAATTTCCATTTAATGCCATGGATTATTTGTTTCCAAAACAAACAAATCCATTCCTTTTATGCTTGAAGAATTCGACCACCATAAGAAAAATTATAAATTTTTGTAACATCATATATTAATTTCCATAATGGATATATGTTACAAAATAAAAAAAGATAAATATTATTTGAAATATGTAACTTCCAAATTAAGTCCGAAGGTTTCCAAAACCCAAAATTTGGAAATTATACTTAACCTTCTATTTAATTATATCTATATAATTAAATAACATGTGTTTAAATATCATATTTAATAAAACTATATATTAACTTTTAATATAAAGTTTCAAGTGTGACAATTAATTATTAATCATATTAATAATATACATACCTTTGTGAGTATATAATTGGACTATCCAATTATACTAAATCCGCTATAGTAAATTGAGCTAGCACGGGGACCAAATGGACCTACGGTTCCGAGCTCCAATAATCTAGAAATATTAATTAAGCTCTTAATTAAATATTCCGAATTATTAACTCCGGGTTATTCCACTAAAAACCCGAAGTTGCACTCTCATTGCCGCAGATGATATATTAAGCTGAACCAAGTCGGTGTCCATCGATATAGTCATTACATATCGATTTGACCCTTCACGAGTATCTCATAATTAGAGCCGGGTTATAATGTCCGTTATACCCCTCTAATTATTTTTACCTTAAGTACCATTGATTCTCTAATGAACGATTTATTCATAACTATTATGAATTTTAATATTTCTATTCGTAATTGAAAGACTTGAGCGCTCAAATCGTTCAAGCACCGAATCAACCCTTAAGAAAGATACTCATCTACTTCTGTAAGAAGGAATGAACTCCATGTCTATGTAAAACGTTCCCAGCTACACAACAGACCATGCCCCCAAAATACGTAGTTATTGGCCGGGACTGCTACACCAACCTCACCTTTGTAAATTAAAGGACATGGCCTCCCATGCATGAGTTCGTAGTACACTCACGATTAAGATCAAACCATATATGACCATCTAGTAGATCGAAATGACTTTCTTAGTTTAACGGATATTATAAGAATGTCATTTCCATCTAGGTCCAGTCCTATATGATCGCATCATACAAGGTGCCTCCATTCTCATGTCTCTACATGGACGATCCAGATCAAGATCACCATACAAATATAGAATGGACCACAGCTATAGATAAACCACAAACAAAGTACCCGCTTTGTTTGCTCTCTATGGACTATTTAAGATTACTAACTTCAGACTTAAATCCTCTTGTGTATGACACTCATACACTAAGTCTAAAGGCACATAAGTAATCTAAGGTATTAAGATGATATATAATATGCGAAAATTAAACAAACAATTTGATAAATGAATAATGCATCGTTTTATTTCAAAACACATAAAACCGTTTACATCACATGTAGCTCTAGGGCATACATTCCAACAGAGACTAGTTACCAGAGATCCGATATATGCTTCGTACGAGGCAGACACAATTCCAGCCCCAGGCCTAGCATGTGACATCCGATACTGGATCGTTATACGCAATACTACATTTACTACGCCTGACAAAGATTACATATTCCTTAAAAGAATATTTCTGGAGAATTGGGTAGGCACAATGTTTTGATAGAAGCCAACCATGTCTTGTAAATCGGTAAGAACGTGGTACTATGTACTCACATGTTCGGATAATTCGACGACCAGATTTACTACCAATATATCCAGGGATCTCATGGGTCGCTTCCTGAAGATTCACCGATGACGTATGACTCGAACATAATTAATTTGGGATTAATTAGAAGAGAGAGAAAATTAATCTAGGATTAATTGCGGAAAGATTTTATCTGGGATAAAATTCTATTAATAGAGAGAGAATGATTAATTCGGAAATAATCGATTAAAATAATATATTTTGATATTAAATGAAATTAGATTTGATAACGGAATTAAAATTAGATTTTAATTCGGGCGAACGAATTAATTTAGAATTAATTCACGAGCGACTTTAATTAGTAATTTTCCTAGGCATAATTATTTAATTAAATTTGATTTAATTACGTCGCAACGGAAAATTCGTTAATTCAGAATTAACGAACCCGAGCCCAAAATGTGTTTGCAGGCCCACTCAAATTTTGAATTCAAGTGGGCCCACATGTCACATCACAAGTCACATCACTTGTCTTTCTCATCACTTTATGTGATGAAAGTTGGTGTGATGTGATGATAACTTGTTTCTTACACAAGTGTCAAGTTTGATGGACTTTTACCAAATATTTGATTTTGGTATATCATTTTGATTTTTGGAAAATCAAAACAAAAGTTACACATTCACTCTTCACTATTCTCTCCTTCATTTTGGGCGTGAATTGCCTCTTTCTCTCTCTTCTCTTGGCTTGGCTGAGAGTCACACAAAGGAAAGGGGAATTTTTTTGCAAAAATTCTCCATTTCTAGCACATCAAATGAGTCTTACAAAGGTGTTAGGGACACTAACCCTTGAGTTTGGAATTCAAGAACAAGCTTTGAAGCTCAACATACATCAAAGAGAGGATCTTGGAACACTTCTCAAAGGAAAAAGTTTTGAACTCTACACATCCTTAGTCGAGCAATGTAAGTATTTTCCGCTACTTTACTCTGCGTATTCACACCATTTTATGCTTAATGTGATCTTGGTTTGACCTTAGAAACCCAATAATGGTATCAGAGCCTAAATTAAGCATGAAATGAAATTAGGGTTCTTAATCTTGAATTTGGGTATTTTTGATTTGAGCATGATTTGATCAAATTATTTGTTTGAGCATGCTTAGATAATGTTAACTTAGAGTTATGCATGATCAATTTGATGAAAAATTAATTGGATTAATTTTCCCCAATTCATTAGGCTTGGCCGAATTCATTAGGTGCCCTAAGCTCTTGGTGATTTTTGATTTTAAGCCATTGGATGTGTTTAGAATGTTTGGATACATTGATTTGTGATTTAATTGGATTGAAATCAAAATCGGATATAAAAATCCCTTGAATTGCTGTGAGCTATTGGAAGAGCATGTTGGATTGATTTTGCTTCAATTTGTGTTGGACATAAGTTGAATAGTTAAAACATGATTAATTATTGTAATTGGTGTTTTGGAAATATTAATTTAACTAATTAATTATGGCTATTACACTTTAATTAATTAAATTGTGAAATTTGGAATATTAGAATTTAATTAATTGGGCTTAATTTGGAATTGGGCTAAAGTTGTTGTATTTGAGCCTAATGGACTTGGTTGGGCCAAGTTTGGTTTAGGATAATTGGTTGGATCCAATTGGGCCTAAAACCATTTCCATAAAGTCCAAATATGATAAATGGGCCTTTAAATAATTAATTGGGCCTAATGGGCCAAAATTAATTTTGTGGCAAATGGTGATTCCTTATTGGGCTTTGGTTACCAAAGTCCATGCCTTATAAATTAATTAAGAGCCCATTAGACTTTAATTAAATTGACATTGGATGTTAATTGGGCTTTGAGACCCATTAAGATTAGATTTGGAATCTAAGTCATAAAGGCACATCAAAAGTGTAATTATTTAATTTGGAATTAAATAAAGAATTAGTATTGAATACAAATTAAATTGGATTTAATATTGTAGTTTGATATAATTCAAGAATTTGTACTTTGAGTACTTATTCTAAAACTAGTTGGACTCGCGCAAATCAAATCGTTGTTTGTGTTGGGAAATCTCTAAGTCCCGAGGATCGATTATCAAGCATAAAACAACATGTGAATACACGAGGAAGTTGCGGAATACTTACATCGAGCGGTTGAGCGATGTATCGAAGAACAAAAATCTTTTTCTCCTCCTCCAAGGCTCGGCAGTCCACTGGTTTTGGTCTCCAAGAATCGGCAATGGTCCTCCATGCAAGCTCCAAGCTTTGTAATGAAATTCCATGCTCACAAGTGCGGTTCCCTATCACCTTCGCGTGACCCTGAATGTGTGCTAGCACTTGGTGATTTTTGCCACAAAAATCACTTTGCTTCTCTTCCATTTTCGGTGAAACCAGAAACTTTTGAGAAGAAAAACAGGCCATAGGCCGAGAGAGAGAGAAAGAGCATTTTGGCTCCAAAAATGTGTAAAAGAGAGAGAGAGATGGAAAATGTGTATTAGTTAATTGTTTTCCAAAAACAATTAAACATATACCAATTTTACAATTTCAAAAAGTCAAAGGCAACTATGCCAACCACTTCCATCAACTATTCACATCACTCAATCAATCAAGTGACAAGTTGTCACATCACTCAAAGTGACTAATGATTTGACGCTTGATGTGATTAGTGATTTGACGCTTGATGTGACTTACGGGCCGCACTTGAATTTGAAATGTGAGTGTGCTCGCAAACACTCCCGGGCTCGGGTTCGCTAATTCCAAATTAACGAATTTTCCGTTGCGACGTAATTAAATAATTATGCCTAGCAAAATCACTATTCACCTCGCTAAAGAATTAATTCTAAATTAACTTGTTCGCCCGAATTAAAATCTAATTTTAATTCCGCGTCGAAATCCAATTTCGTAGAATATATCGAATATATTATTTTATCGATTAATTCCAATTAATCGTATTCTCTTTTTATATGATATTTTATCCCAGATAAAATATCTCCGTAATTAATCCCAGATTAATTTTCTCTCTCATCTAATTAATCTCAGATTAATAAAGTGCGAGTCATACGTCATCGGTGAATCTTCGGGAAGCGACCCATGAGATCCCCGGATATGTTGGCAGTAAATCCGGTCGTCGAACTATCCGAACACATAAGTACATAGTACTACGATTATACCGATTTACAAGACAAGGTTGGCTTCTATCAAAGCGTCATGCCTACCCAATTCTCCAGAAACATGCTTGCATGAATAAGCGATCTATATCAGGCGTAGTATACGTACTATTGCGTATTTCGATCCAGCATCGGATGTCACATGCAAGGCCTGGGGCTGGAAATGTGTCTTCCCCATACGAAGCACATATCGGATCTCTGGTAACTAGTCTCTATAATCGGATAAACATGACCTAGTCATTTATCCCGATAGCTGCAGCATATAAGAGAACGAGTTCCGTATCCTACGTGACCGTCATCTCCACTATGACTGGAGTGATACTTCCGTCTTGACATCACACCCAACACACTACGATTCTCAATACCCAGCAGAGCGTACACAACCTGTTAAAGCCCTGGACGACCTAAAACCAAAGTATTGATTGTCGCAAGTATTAGCGGTGCAAGTCTCAGGTTAAAAACAAATACACCTACCTTGATTTCAGACT
The DNA here is from genome assembly GCA_019454045.1 of Zanthoxylum bungeanum. Classification (NCBI taxonomy): domain Eukaryota; kingdom Viridiplantae; phylum Streptophyta; class Magnoliopsida; order Sapindales; family Rutaceae; genus Zanthoxylum; species Zanthoxylum bungeanum. The sequence continues at coordinate 47,009 of SKCR01026136.1, read as the reverse complement.
TCTATAGACACATAGTCATACTACCAATGGGATTCCGAGGGGTCTATCCAGAGCGAAGCTGTTTTTTCATACCATCGGTAAAACACAACCTCCTACTACACTTGCATGAGTATCATATACCCAAATATATGAGAACTATGACGTTATGCCCTCACAACGCGCACAAATGTAATACTAGTCTTTTACGCATTATCGATGTCCAATCTCGATAATACTCTGACTAGGGATATTTAATGATTAATCCTTCGTGGATTGATACTGTCTCATATCATCTCAATCCAGGAACTAATCATAGGACCTCCTATCATTTATACATCTTGGTGATCTAATCACAAATGATAAGATAGTAATCTCCTTTGTCACATAGTTAATTTGTACAACAACACCATGATCTGTACAAATAGTGACGTTATGGGTCATAACTGTCCAACAATCTCCCACTTGGCCTATAGCCAGTCACTCGAGTGTCCTACACCCGAACTATGTATGGTTCGCTCAAACTGCTGAGGAATGCTTTATTCAGCAGATTTGCATGATTATCATCTGATGCGATTTATTCGATCATCACATCGCCACGATGTATGATCGGAACAAATCAGATGAATAGTCGAAGTATTTAACTGGATCATTGATGAGACCATTAATTCTTTAGCCTGTGCTGAAGCCTAGCTCAGTTGCTTACAGAACTATATCTAATCTAATTAGATTATTATCAATCCAGAAGGCTTCTATTGCTGCCTCAGCTGCATCAATAATCCACTTTTGTTGTTTATTCGGTAACAGTATCTTGCTTGGAAGATTTCCATCTCACTGTTATGTTATTCAAACTTTATAGTACCGTTGTTATGACTTATAGTCGTTTTTATCGGTTAGGAAACTTGTAGCAGTGATCCCAGTCACTTAAAGTTCTCATTCTCCATAGTTTAAGACAGCATCCTTAGATCTTCTAAGATATTAAAGGAAGTTCTTAACATCAATCTAATGACTATCACTTGGATTGGCCCAATTGTGACTCCATATGCTCAAAGCGTATGAGACACCAGGTCGCGTACATTTATTTCAATGTACGATTTCTCGGAGAGTGCTAACAACTTTAAATCTATCCTAGTAGATCTTTATTCCTAGAATAAAGGTTGTTTCTCCAAGAATTCTACGGAGAATTTTCATGAAAGCCAAGCTTTCAACGATTATATTTAATGGGAATATCATTTCCAAGAAATGATATGTCATCATTATTTAAGACATTTATGTCAGTGCGCTCCCACTAACCTCCTTATATACACAAGAATCATTTTCGTTTTGAATAAATCATATACTATTAAGATTACATCAAAAAGATAATTCCAAGAACGTTATGCTTGCTTCAATCCATCCATGGATCGAATAACTTACAAACCTTGTTTACTAGTTTTGGTATGACAAAACCGTCAGGATGTTATAAACATTCTCCAAAAGGTTTCCGTTTAAGGAAAAGCGATTTTGACGTTCCAGCTGCCATATTTCATAAATGAAACATACAACATTAGCAAACATTATCCAAATAGATTTAACCATGGCAACAAGTTAAAAGGTTTCGTCGTAATCGACATAATGTTGATAACGATACCTTTTTCGCTACAAGCCTAGCTTAGCACGTTGGTATGTTGCCTTCCATGTATGTCTTCCTTGAAGACTGATAGTACCAATAGGCACAATGCATTGCGGTACAACAACTAGTGTCTAAACTAGGTTGATATACATGGAATCCATTTCGGATATCATGGCACTTTGCCATAATGGGGAGTCGATACCTTGTATCATTTCCTCATACGTAGTCAGTTCGTATTCCTCAATAAGATTGACATCCTTTCGAGGTGAGATCAGAAACCCATACCCCAGGTTGTTTTCTGACTCTCTCCGACTTACGCGGTTCTTGTGTATTCGAAGATTATTGGTATAGTTTCATCCTTGATGAACTATCTATGTTCCATTAAGGAATCGTTGCCTGGAATAGTATTACTCCGATTTTTCATCGAGTTTTACTTTCCTCCCACTTACCACTGCATATAGGTATTCCTTTTAGGAAAACCGCATGGCGAGCAACAATTACATTGTTCTCTAGTGAGTTGTATAAGTACTATAATTTGGTTTCCCTAGGATAACCTACAATTAGGAACTTATCCGATTTGGGTTCTGATTTGGTATTATCCAAACATATGCCTAGCATTCCCAAATCAACAGGAATGAGAAACCCGGTTCTTTCCTGTTCATGTCTAATATGAAGTCTGTCAAACAGATTTTTATGGAACCTTATTCAAAATAAGTTCTGCACTGTTAATGCGTATCCGTTGAAGGAAATGGTGGCTCAGAGCGACTCATGATTAACCTTATCATGTCCAACAAAATTCGGTTTCTCAGTTCGGACACACCGTCAAATTGACGTGTTCCGGGAGGAGTCCTCATTGAAAGAATACTATACTCTTTCAAGTATTAGAGAAACTTATTGATTAAGTATTTTCATCATGGTCTAACCGTAATGTTTTAATACTTTAGCCGATCTGTTTGTCTATTTCGCGTCGAAACTGTAAAAGTTTTCGATTTGTGTTTCAAAGGAAACATATAACCATAACGCGATGCCACATCAGTGTAGGTCACAAAATATTCATATCCACTTCTAGCCTAGTTAGACATGGGCCCACTTGCTTCACTATGAACTAGGGCTAACAGATCGGTGGCATTTTACACTTTTACCAAGTAAATAGTGTTTTAGGCACTTTGCCTAATAACTAGATTCGTAGATTATTTGAATAGGATCAAATTTGTCATAGTACCCACTCTTCGAAAGTGTGGATATATGAGTCTTGTTTAATTATGTCCTAGACAATAATGCCACATATAAGTCTCAACTGATTTACTCAGTTTGAGCTATTTGTTTGTCATGTTAGATGTTTGAGATATATTTATATTCAAAATAAAATACTGTTATTCACATCTAATGGTTTATCTCAATATCATCTTTATATAATAAAACACTTTAGTGTTCTAGAATATAAAGGTATACCCGCAACGGGTTAAACCCTGATATAGAGATAATGTATCTAGTCAAACTAGTTACATTTAACAGTTTCCTAATTAAGTACACACCCGAAGGCAGTTCCTAAACTTAGGTATCTACGGTTAAAACAGCGACTTTCGTCCCGTTTCCAATTCACAGATTATCTCAACTGAAGTCAGTATCCTGCTTATAGCAGATTCTGCACATCAGTACATATTTATGTATCACACTAAGTATCTAAAATCCAATTTTAAAACTAGTAGTGAACATATTTATAACAAACATATTTGAAGTCAGAGCCTTGCCCGTCTTCAATTCCTTCATGTCTACTTTTTCCAAACGGCAATCACGCTTCCGCGATCCCGTTTGCCACAATTTAGGCAGACATTTTGGATATGTCTTTTATCTTCCCAGAAGATTATAATGATTTTGCCTTTTCCTTTTCGGTACCCCAGAATCCTTTGGCCAAGCCTTGGCCCTCTGGAATGTCGAAATAAGATGCGCCTTGCGCTTCTTGCCTTATTGCAAACTTTGGCTTTGTCTACTTGAGAATAGCCATTAACTCTCCAAGAGTTTACTATTGCAATTTAGTACTTCAAAGATCTAAAATAGATCTATGAAGATCCTTCAATTCCAATATCATACTTTAAGGATCTAATCCTTAGTTCTGATTAAGAAATTAAGGAGTCTATTCGGCAAGCTTAATGGATTAAGCACTAAAGTTATCATTACATGAATATTCCAAATATCATGTTCTACTATTTTCTCAACTCCGGGCTTAGGCCTAATATGTTATTTTATCAAATAAAGTAACTTACTAGTTTCCAGGACCATCCTGAAATTTATTCCCAATATGAAAATTAAAGTCGTTTAATACATTTTCCCAGGATTATGTTTTAAACACTAATCTTTCAATTATCTTGATTATAATAGTCCAACTATTCAATCAACGATTTTAGGTACTATTTATTATAATGATTACTATAGTCCAACTATAATCAACTATAATTTAATCGGTTAAATCAATTATATTGATTACTATAATCCAATTATAAAATCAACTATTAATTGAATAGTTTAGTTAATTCAAATATATTGATTACTATAATCCAATTATATAATCAACTATAATGAATTAGTTTGAATACAGTCCAACTGTTTTAAAACAACACTAATTATAAGTCCAACTAATATATTAATTTATTGATGAAAAATTTGTAATGAGCGCGTATGGCAAGTTACTAAACGAATATTGCAAATTTAATACTTGCCTCCCACTATTTTTCTCTGTCGAGTACTCGGGAAACCGTGTTTCCTAGTGGGCTAGGATCCCATTAAATTTCACACAATCTTGACTTTGGCCAACAAATTGTATGATAATTAACTAGGTAGATCTCTAAGATCAATTGGATCACATCCAATTCCTAGATCCAGTAGGGGGACATCCAAGTCCGAAACATATATCTTATATATGCCAATATATCCAATATATTGCCTAACCTTTTTCCTCTGAATCAAATAAGCCTTGGCTTTGGCACAACAAACTTAGTGATCCCAGTTAAGCGGAACCCATTGACCATAGAAAGCTTCGTAATCAATGTCGATGGACAAGAAGTGGTCTTGACTTTGGCCAACAAACCACAACTTGGACAAGACACCGATATGGAATAAAGCTCTCATGATTCAAACACATCCGACGGACAAAGGCCTTGACTTTGGCCAAAAAACCAATACCAGTCTTGGATCTTGAGTAAGAATCACTCAATGGAAGGAAAAACGCTTAATATTTTGTAAGGGTTTTTCGCGTGCAAATTGGCAACCAATTATTATCTTTGTTAAGGTCATCATCATACACCCTTAAACATGCATTCTAAACACATAATAAGGCGCATATAAATAAATAATAATGATATGCGGATGGATACTTAACACATTGTTCCTAGAACAAATCTCTCCCTTTCCTCTCCCGCTAGCACATGTATTACTTCTACCCATTACATAACACTTCTAAAGAAACCTCGTTTACATTGAGGGGAATAGGTGAGAAAAGAAATACAAAAAGTATGGAGGTAATAGGCTGGACACGCAGGTCCAATTAATAAATTCTAAATTTATTACAACAATTTCCAAAATTGTCCCACCCTTCTAATATCCATCCGATATAAATTATTCATGCATCGTAACCATGTATTCACACAAGCATGTTATCAATCAATCTAATCCAATTAATTAATCTGATAATTAATGACCATCCAATGTTCAAACAACGATTTGATTTTGCGCGAGTCCAACTCGTTTTGCGAATAAGTACTCAAAGTACGAATTCTTGAATTAAATTAAACTACAATATTAAATATAATTTAATATGTATTTAATACTAATCCAATTATTTAATTCCAAATTAAATAATACATTTTATAAATAAACCTTTACGACTTAAATTCCAAATTTAATCGTTACGGGTCTCAAAGCCCGATTAACATATAATGTTAAATTCAATTAAAGTCCAATGAGCTTTTAATTAATTTCATAAGGCATGGACTCTTGGTCAACTTGGGTCAAACCCAATAACCAAAGCCCAATCAAGGAATAACCCCATAAGCCTAGAAATCAATTTAGGCCCATTATGCCCAATTAAAGTTAAAGGTCCATTAGTCATAATTGGACTTTATGGATTCGGTTTTGGGTCCAATTGGATCCAACCAATTTGCCTAAACCAATCTTGGTACAACCAAACCCATTAAAGCCCAATAACAACTTTTCAAGCCCAAATCCAATTTAAGCCCATTTAATTAAACTACAAAATTCCAAATTCCATATTTAATTAAACAAAGTGTATTACATAATTAATTACCCAAATCAATATTTCCAAAACACCAATTAGCCTAATTAATCATGCTCATTAACATTAAATCATGTCCAACACAATTTAACAAAAAATCAAACCCATTTTCATGCTTCAAAGTCTCGGCAATGGTGGGGTTAATTATTTCCAATTCGAATTCAATCCGATTAAATCCAATTCAACATTAAATCAACATTCCAAATTGATTTCAAGTCATCCAATTAATCAAAAATCAAAAATTCCAAGACATTAGGGCAAGTTCATCATTCGGCCAAGCCATGATTTTTGGGCAAAATTATTCCAAACAATATATCATGAAATTGATCCAATCAAACTTCAATTAAATTACATTTAAGCATACTCAATCATCCAATTTCATCAAATCATGCTCAAATACATTTTACCCAATTTTAACCGTAAATTCAAGTTTCATGATTTTACTCGCTCTGATACCATTGTTGGGAAATCTCTAAGTCCCGAAGATCGATTATCAAGCATAAAACAACATGTGAATACACGAGGAAGTTGCGGAATACTTACATCGAGCGGTTGAGCGATGCATCGAAGAACAAAAATCTTTTTCTCCTCCTTCAAGGCTCGGCAGTCCACTGGTTTTGGTCTCCAAGAATCGGCAATGGTCTTCCATGCAAGCTCCAAGCTTTGTAATGCAATTCCATGCTCACAAGTGCGGTTCCCTATCACATTCGCGTGACCCCGAATGTGTGCTAGCACTTGGTGATTTTTGCCACAAAAATCACTTTGCTTATCTTCCATTTTCAGTGAAACCAGAAACTTTTGAGAAGAAAAACAGGCCCTAGGCCGAGAGAGAGAGAAGAAGCATTTTGGCTCCAAAAACGTGTAAAATAGAGAGAGAGATATGGAAAATGTGTATTAGTTAATTGTTTTCCAAAAATAATAAACATATACCAATTTTACAATTTCAAAATGTCAAATGCAACTATGCCAACCACTTCCATCAACTATTCATATCACTCAATCAATCAAGTGACAAGTTATCACATCACTCAAAGTGACTAATGATTTGACGCTTGATGTGACTTACGGGCCGCACTTGAATTTGAAATGTGAGTGCGCTCGCAAACACTCCCGGGTTCGGGTTCGCTAATTCCAAATTAACGAATTTTCCGTTGCGACGTAATTAAATAATTATGCCTAGCAAAATCACTATTCACATCGCTAACGAATTAATTCTAAATTAACTCGTTCGCCCGAATTAAAATCTAATTTTAATTCCGCGTCGAAATCCAATTTCGTATAATATATCGAATATATTATTTTATCGATTAATTCCGAATTAATCGTATTCTCTCTTTATATGATATTTTATCCCAGATAAAATATCTCCGTAATTAATCCCAGATTAATTTTCTCTATCATCTAATTAATCCCAGATTAATAAAGTGCGAGTCATACGTCATTGGTGAATCTTCAGGAAGCCATCCATGAGATCCCCGGATATGTTGGCAGTAAATCCGGTCGTCAGACTATCCGAACACGTAAGTACCTAGTACTACGTTTGTACCGATTTACAAGATAAGGTTAGCTTCTAGAAAGCGCCATGCCTACCCAATTCTCCAGAAAAATACTTACATGAATAAGCGATCTATATCAGGCGTAGTATACGTAGTATTGCGTATTTCGATCCAGCATCGGATGTCACATGCAAGCCCTGGGGCTGGAAATGTGTCTGCCCCGTACGAAGCACATATCGGATCTCTGGTAACTAGTCTCTATAATCGGATAAACATGACCTAGTCATTTTATCCCGATAGCTGCAGCATATAAGGGAACGAGTTTCGTATCCTACGTGACCATCATCTCCACTATGACTGGAGTGATACTTCCGTCTTGACATCATACCCAACACACTACGATTCTCAATATACCCAGCAGAGGCGTACACAGAACCTGTTAAAGCCCTGGACGACCTAAAACCAAAGTATATTGATTGTCGCAAGTATTAGCGGTGCAAGTCTCAGGTTAAGACCAAATACACCTACCCTGATTTCGGACTTCCATAGACATATAGTCATACTACCAATGGAATTCCGAGGGGTCTATCCAGAGCGAAGCTGTTTTCCGTACCATCGGTAAAACACAACCTCCTACTACACTTGCATGAGTATCCTATACCCAAATATATGAGAACTATGTTGTTATGCCCTCACAACGCGCACAAGTGTAATACTAGTCTTTTACGCATTATCGATGTCCAATCTCGATAATACTCTGACTAGGGATATTTAATGATTAATCCTTCGTGGATTGATACTGTCTCATATCATCTCAATCCAGGAACTAATCATAAGGACCTCCTATCATTTATACATCTTGGTGATCTAATCACAAATGATAAGAGAGCAATCTCCTTTGTCACATACTTAATTTGTACAACAACACCATGATCTGTACAAATAGTGACGCTATGGGTCATAACTGTCCAACAATTTGAACATTGGATGGTTATTAATCATAGATTAATTAATTGGATTATATTGATTGATAACATGCTTTGTGTGAATGCATGGATGTGATGTATGAATAATGTATATCGGATGGATATTAGATGGGTGAGGGAAATTTTAGAAATTGTTGTAATAAATTTAGAATTTATTAAATTGGACCTGCGTGTCCAGCCTTTATCTCTCGATTCTTTGTAATTCTCTTCTCACATATTCCCCTCAATGTAAATGAGGTTTCTTTAGAAGTATTATGTAATTGGGTAGAAGTTAGAATAGTGCTAGCCGGGGAGAGGAAAGTGAGTGATTTGTTCTAGGAACAATTTGTGAGATATCCATCCGCATATCATTATTAATTTATTTACCGCGGCTTATTATGCTTTTAGAATGCATGCTTAAGGGTGTATGATGAGACCTAATAAAAGATAATTAATTGGTTGCCAATTACGCGAAAAACCCTCAACAAATATTAAGCGTTTTCCTTCCATTGAATGATTCATTCTCAAGATCCAATATTGGCACTGGTTTATTGGCCAAAGTCAAGACATTTGTCCATCACGGATGTGTTTGAATAATGAAGGCTTTGTTCCATATCACATGTCTTGTCCAAGTTGTGATTTGTTGGCCAAAGTCAAGATCATTTCTTGTCCATCGACATCGATTACAAAGCTTTCTAAAGTCAATGGGTCCCGCTTAACTGGAATCATTAAGCTTGTTGTGCCAAAGCCAAGGCTTAGTTTGTTGGACAATTATGACCCATAACATCACTATTTGTACAGAACATGGTGTTGTTGTACAAATTAACTATGTGACAAAGGAAATTGCTCTTTTATCATTTGTAATTGGATTACCGGGATATATAAATGATAAAAGTCCATATGATTAGTTCCGGATTAATAAGATATGAGACATTATTAATCCATTAAGGTTTAATCATTAAAACATCCATAGTCATATTATTATCGAGATTGGACATCGATAATGCGGAATAGACTAGTATTGCACTTGTGCGCGTTGTGGGAGCATAACGTCATAGTTCTCATATATTTGGGTATTGGATACTCATGAAAGTGTAATATGAGGTTGTGTTTACCGATGGTACGGAAACAGCTTCGCTCTGGATAGACCCATCGGAATTCCATTGGTAGTATGACTATGTGTCTATGGAAATCCGAATCAGGGTAGTTGTATTTGGTCTTAACCTGAGACTTGCATCGCTAATACTTGCGACAATCAATATACTTTGGTTTTGGTCGTCCGGGGCTTTAACAGGTTCCCTGTACGCCTCTTCTGGGTATATTGAGAATCGTAGTGTATTGGGTGTGATGTCAAGATGGAAGTATCACTTCAGTCATATGGAGATGATGGTCACGTAGGATAAGGAACTGGTACTCTTATATCCTGCAGCAATCGGGATAATATGACTAGGTCATGTTTATCCGATTATAGAGACTAGTTACCAGAGATCCGACATATGCTTCGTACGGGGCATACACAATTCCAGCCCCAGGCATTCCATGTGACATCCAATACTGGATCGCAATGCTCAATACTACGTATACTACGCCTGATACAGATGATATATTCCTTTAAGAATATTTCTGAAGAATTGGGTAGGCACGGTGCTTTGCTAGAAGCCAACCATGTCTTGTAAATCGGTAAAAACATAGTACTGGGTACGTACGTGTTCGGATAGTCCGACGACCGGGTTTACTACCAACATATCCAGGGATCTCATGGGTCGCTTCCCGAAGATTCACCAATGACGTATGACTCGAACATAATTAATGTGGGATTAATTAGTAGAGAGAGAAAATTAATCTAGGATTAATTACAGAGAATTTTATCTGGGATAAAATTCAATTAATAGAGAGAGAACGATTAATTTGGAATTAATCGATAAAATAATATATTCGATATATTAAACGAAATTAGATTTCGACGCAGAATTAAAATTGGATTTTAATTCGGGCAAACGAGTTAATTTAGAATTAATTCGCCAGCGACGTGACTAGTAATTTTGCTAGGTATAATTATTTAATTAAATTTGATTTAATTACGTCGCAACGGAAAATTCGTTAATTTGGAATAAGCGAACCCGAGCCCGGGATGTGTTGCGGGCCCACTCGGATTTTGAATCAAGTGGGGCCCATACAAGTCACATCAGCTAGTCCATCTCATCTACTTTTGGTTGATGGAAGTGGTTGGGTTGTTGAAAACTTGTGCAACACACAAGCTTAATTCATTGATGTGTGAAAGACCATTTACTAATTTTTGAAATTTGGTATTAGGTTACTTGATTTTTGAAATCAACACACAACATTTGGAAATTTGGTACGGAAACAGATTCGCTCTGGATTGACCCCGCGAAATCCCATTGGTAGTATGACTATGTGTCTATGTGAGTCTGCATTCAGGGTAGGTGTATTTGGTCTTAACCTGAGACTTGCATCGCTAATACTTGCGACAATCAATATACTTTGGTTTTGGTAGTCCGGGGCTTTAACAGGTTCCGTGTATGCCTCTTCTGGGTATACTGTGAATCGTAGTGTATTGGGTGCGATGTCAAGATGGAAGTGTCACTTCAGTCATATGGAGATGCTGATCACGTAGGATACGAAACTAGTACTCTTAAGTACTGCAGTCATCGGGATAATATCACTAGGTCATGATTATCCGATTATAGAGACTAGTTACCAGAGATTCGATATATGCTTCGTACAAGGCAGACACAATTCCAGCCCCAGGCCTAGCATGTGACATCCGATACTGGATCGCTATATGCAATATTACGTATACTATGCTTGACAAAGATTACATATTCCTTAAAAGAATATTTTTGGAGAATTGGGTAGGCACGATGCTTTGCTAGAAGCCAACCATGTCTTGTAAATCGGTAAGAACGTGGTACTAGGTACACACGTGTTCGGATAATCCGACTACCAGATTTACTGCCAACATATCCAGGGATCTCATGGGTCGCTTCCTGAAGATTCACCGATGACGTATGACTCGAACATAATTAATCTGGGATTAATTAGAAGAGAGAAAATTAATCTATGATTAATTGTGGAAAGATTTTATTTGGGATAAAATTCTATTAATAGAGAGAGAACGATTAATTCGGAATTAATCGATTAAAAAAAATATATTCGATATATTAAATGAAATTAAATTTCATAACGGAATTAAAATTAGATTTTAATTCGGGAGAACGAATTAATTTAGAATTAATTCGCGAGCGACTTTAAATAGTAATTTTGTTAGGCATAATTATTTAATTAAATTTGATTTAATTATGTCGCAACGGAAAATTCGTTAATTCGGAATTAAAGAAACCGAGCCCGTAATGTGTTTGCGGGCCTACTCGAATTTTAAATTCAAGTGAGGCCCACATGTCACATCACAAGTCACATCACATGTCTTTCTCATCACTTTATGTGATTGAAGTTGGTGTGATGTGATGATAACTTGTTTCTTACACAAATGTCAAGTTTGATGGACTTTTACCAAATATTTGATTTTGGTATATCATTTTGATTTTTGGAAAATCAAAACAAAAGTTACACATTCACTCTTCACTCTTCTCTCCTTCATTTTGGGCGTGAATTGCCTCTCTCCCTCTTTTCTCTTGGCTTGGCCGAGAGTCACACAAAGGAAAGGGGAATTTTTGTTGCAAAAATTCTCCATTGCTAGCACATCAAATGAGTCTTACAAAGGTGTTAGGGACACTAACCCTTGAGTTTGGAATTCAAGAACAAGCTTTGAAGCTCAACATACATCAAAGAGAGGATCTTGGAACACTTCTCAAAGGAAAAAGTTTTGAACTCTACACATCCTTAGCAGAGCAATGTAAGTATTTTCTGCTACTTTACTTTGCGTATTCACACCATTTTATGCTTAATATGATCTTGGTTTGACCTTAGAAACCCAATAGAGATACGTCTCAGGAGTGGAAATTCCTTACACAGCTATCTCTTACACCAATTTCACTCGATTAATCAAATTAAAAACATAAAAACACAAAATATTTTTTTGATTTTTTGTAAAAATTTTCAAATTTTTTGAATTTTTTCGAAAATTATGGACTAAAAATAAAAAAAAAAAAATACTACAACTATTCCCCACCCCCAAACCTAAATGAGACATTTTCCCCAATGTCTTAAAAAGTAGAAGATGAGTTTAGACGATAGTACCTGATTAGCTGAAATTTTAAAGAAAATTAAAGATTAAGATCCAGATTTATCCAACGATTCTTACGATCATTATCAGACCAGTTAATCTTGGAAAGGATATGGTCGATTTGTGGTTCAAATGCTAAGATTTGGTCAATTAAATATGGGGCAGTTCTGGCAGTGAATAGGAGTTCTTTTAAAGGTTTTGACACGAACCCGGGCATCATCAAGAAATACACAAAGAAAATCATAAAATCCATCAGCGTTAAATAGTCCAATCAGTTTCTGGTGTATGTTCAAGTTCGCCCAAGATAACACTGTAAAAATCTCCTCCAACGTGCCCAAGCCTCCTAGCAAAGCAATAAAAGCATCAGCACAGTTAATCATTTCCACCAGTCATCCAGACATACATAGCACGATCATATCCTCTCCGTTTGATGGTCCAATAAGATTCACCTCTGTCAAAGGTTTTGGGATGATTCCCAAGACTTGACTGTCTTCTTCCTGTACGGCCTTTGAAACGATCCCTATTAGTCCAAGATTGCCATCGCCATATACTAAGTGCATATTCCTTTCAGCTAAGACTCGACCCAATTCATGTGCTGCCGCTACGTATTGTGGCTTAGTACCAACACTAGTACCACAAAAAACACATATATTTACAACTCATCTTCTAGAAGTGGCTTCCATTTTTTATGTATTTCTTTCTCAACTCTGGATGCTTTCAAAAGTGAAATGATGAGTTGAATTTATAGTACCTGAAAAAGGTGAGTAATAATAGCACTAGTATCTTCCAAAAGACGATTGTTAGCTAAACAATAAAAGAAATCGTGAAAGGTCAAAAAGTCTGGATCCTGTCGACGAAAATAAAGATAATTACAATGAAAAAGCAAATCAAAGCAATTATTAAGGCAACCGAATTGTGTACGCAATACGCCACTCGCTTGGTATATATATCCATTATGATGCGTCTCAAGAATCCATTCTTTACTCAGCCATCACTAATGAATTAGCTCTCATCTTTGTGATTGCAAAACACCATTCCTTCATGTTTTTGCTTTGCCTTAAATGCTCCGTTTGTACTTTCCCTACAAAAATAACACACAAAATTAGAAACTCTACAATATATATACACAAAATATGCAAACATAAATTACAACAAATTGCATGGGTTGTCTCCCTACTAGCGCTAAATTTTTCGTCTTCAGCCAGACGTGACTGAATTCCATCTTCAATGAGGTTTCAGCGTGGTTTTGGATGTCTGATTAAAGACAATCCCGTGAGTGTTGCTTTTGAATGGTCTTTTCTAACGATAAAGTGGCAAAAAGAATTTTGTCTCATTCAGTGCTTGTGCCACTTTTTTTATCTTTGTCGCTCCAGTGGTTCCTGAAAAGAAAGAAAGAAAATCAGGAGGTCTCGTATGATGCTTGACTTGGAATGGAAATTCCATTCTGTCAAACTTCTAGGCGATATCTTTGATTTGTACTCCCAAAACAATGATGTTTCTCCTGAATGCTCAAAACCTTTAATTTGTTCCTCCATTTGCTCTACTTTTTGCTCCATATTTTCTTCACAGATGTATTTTAGGATTTCTTCATTCAGCTCTTCATTTGTCATCTGTGAAATGCCTGATCCATAAATGTCAACCTGAGGATGTAAAGATATGTCTGATTTTAGGTCTTCATCCTCTGATATGACTGGCTCAAATAGCTCTTCTTCATACATCAGTGCAAAACATGTTCCAAGATCTTCATTTTGAGGATGGAAAGTTTCATCCTCACTTTTTGGTGCAGTTGGTACAAACAGTTCTGCTTCTTGATCTTCGTCAGAGTCCGAATAATAAAAATCAAATAGATACTTTGCTAGTTTGGGCTTCTGAACTGATACCTCTGGTTCTTGATACTGCTCAACCACCTCCACTGTTAAGGTGTCATCGTGAACTGATTGGTACTCGAAGGCTTTGCCAGTGTCATCTGGAAATGCTCATTGAGGTATGTAACTCTGGTTTTCTGTTAATTGTCTAGCTTGATCTGTCATTCTCTGAATGGATGTTATTTGCCTCTGAATACTTTCAAATTGATTTTGGAATGTTTCAAGCATCGTATCCACCCTTTCATCTTGTTTCTTGATCCAATCTCTGAGCATGCCAATCACCTGATCTTCCTATGTGGATCTGGTTCTTGATGAAGATCGTAGGTGGATGGTGGATAAGATGGAGAATATGATGGTTTTGTGAAATATGTTGGTTCTTTGTACCTTGAATGATTCTGATAATTCTGCCACCCTGAAAGGTATATGCATTGATCGCTCGGGTGGTTACCATCGCATATTTCACATATACCAATTATATTATGTTGAGCAAATGTAGTATTGCTTGGTTTTGACATCTAGTGATAATTATTGGGCTGGACAACAGGCCTCAGAAAACCGAACTATTGCTCCCAGATTTGGGGTGTATCTTCTTCTAGTAAAGCTCGTAATCTTTCAATCTCCCAATAATGTTCCATGTCAACCACATGAAAAATAAAATAAGGAAATAAAAATTACAGATAAAAATAAAGAAAATTAGATACAAGTAAATTAGATAGCTTCAAAATTAATAACTCAAGAAAAATAATTCCCCGGCAACGGCATCAAAAACTTGACCGGTGCAATCACACGTGTATAACGCAAGCGCACGTATCGTTCAAGTAGTATAAAAATATTGATCCCACGAGGACTTAATTCTTACTATTGTTATTAATCATTGATTCTATTTATTTACAGGTATGTAATTAGGGGAGAAGAGAATGCTTGCTTGATTCGTTGGTTGAATATGAATTTGTTGAATAAATAAAATACAAAAGAAAATACTAAGGAAAATAAACAAAAGACACAAAATACCTAGGGTTGTGACTCCACACAATATTATTCTAAAGATGAATTGATTCTCTTATATATGTGTAATAAATTAATTTGCTAACCTGGAACACGAAGTTATGCAAAGGCCTCTGTCGATGGTCAGATGCAAATACCCAGTGTAACTTAATTAATCATATTCCTATGTTAACCAAGTTATCTGAATTCATTAAGTTCAAGTTCCAATTATGGCTACCCATGCCCGACATGTATATGTCTATCTTGTAAGGAAATATATTAAAGTGTTATCTATCCTCAAGGAAGATCGTGAGCTATTGAATCTAAGGCTAAAACCTAAAATCGATTTTCCAAGTTCATTTTAAGTTTACCAAATCAATATTATTGGTGATCAGGAAACAAGAAGCATTAAGCTTAAAATTCAATAAACAAACTAAAGAATTGCCCAAAATATAATTAAATAAATTATTAAGCATGTGAATATTGTGTTTTATCACGTCCCTATAATAAAATAAAATGTTGGGGGTTAGGGGATCCACTTTTAGAAATCTCACTTTATTATAATATGGAAATTGCCAGTATTACCCTATTAAGTTGAACCAGCCATAAATGCGGTGTTATTATTTATCCATAAACCAGCCATATAGGCGGTAATCATCTGTCACCTAAAGACCAACCTATAAGCGGTGTCACATTATGTTACATAAATAAAAACAGTCATTAAGGCGGTATCAACTTTTAAGACATATTATTAAATTACAATTTTCATATTATAAATTAGGTGAGATTAATCTACCTTTACTATTTCTAATTTAGAAATCTCCCTTATTATAATATATAAATTTTCCGTGATAATTACCAACCTACCAATATGACGGTATTCTGATTAAGTCAAATTTATAATTAATTACCAACCGATCAATATGGCGGTATCCATGCTTAGTCAGGTTAAAACCAATTTAAATAATTACCAACCGACCAATATAGCGGTATCCTCATTAAGTCAGGTTTTAACTAATTTATTTATTATAATTAAGGGAGATTAATCTAAATTATAAAAGTAAAAAGCTTCACCCTTCCCCAACAGTAAATTAACTACTGAACATAAAGGAAATAAAAAGAAAATAAATAAAAATAATTACTGAAAGTAAAAATGCATAATTAAAATTACTGAAAGTAAATTACTGAAATTAAAAGTGCTGAAAGTAAAGTACTGAAAATAAAAGTGCTGAAAGTAAATTACTGAAAGTAAAAGTGCTGAAAAGTAAAAGTGCTGAAAGTAAAAGTGCTGAAAGTAAAAGTACTGAAAGTAAAAATACTGAAATTAAAATTAAAATAAAAAATACATAATTTAAATAATAAAAATATTTACAAAATAGATGTAATCCTTTTAAAGCCTATAAAGACCCAAAGGAAAGCACACCAAATGAAATGAAATCGTTTACAATTTATAGGCAAAAATTACCTTATCGCGTCGCGACGCGTGACCATTGCGCGTCGCGACGCGCCACCTGGCATACGATTATTGGTTTCTTTGATCTCTTATCTGCTGACGTGGCGATGAGGAATCTGTCGGCCCAATAGAATGCTGACACGTGGCAGATTGGATGATTAACTCAATAATTGTGCTGACGTGGCGATGTGGTTTGTCGGCAGCATGTGATGGTTACACGTGGCATTGCGCATGTTAGCAGATTGGTTGTGATGTTGACACGTGGCACGGCGCACTTTAGCAGGATCCGGTGCACGTTAGCAAGATCTGAAGCACGTTAGCAAGATCAAACTTCTCAGATTTTGACACGTGTCCAGATGCATTTTAGCAGGCTCCCGGCGCACGTTAGCGGTCGCGACGCGCTGAATTACATTTTTGCCTTTTTTTTCTTTTTTTCCACTGTTTTGGCCCCAAATCACCTCCAGAGAGTCCTGAAACTTTATTTATCTACAAAATAACACAAAACACATCAAAATATTCAGAAAACTCAAGAAACTATACAAAATATTAGGTCAAATGAGTGAGAAATAATGATACATTTAACATTAATCAGTCAAGATTTCTAAGACGCGAATCCAGAATTTTATTAATTTTATACAAATATAATTGAAAAATAAAAAAAATTCACCCGGATTCGGATTCATACATGTATGAAATTCCAAGACCCGAATACAGATTTTTATTAATTTTATACAACATAATTGAAAAGATAAAAAAAAAAAAAAAAATTAGATTTCTGGATCAGGTCTTGGTATACCCAGATTCGTAGAAATTCTGAGACTTAAGTCCGTGATTTTATTAATTTTATACAAATTTAATTGAGAAAAGATAAAAAAAAAATATTCTAATTTCTAGATCCGATCCGAGTATACCCGGATCTGAATCCTGATCCATACAGGTCCGAAATTTTGGGACCTGATTCCATAATTTTATTAATTTTATATAAATTTAATGAAAAAGTTAAAAAGAAATCCATATTTCTATATCAGGTCAAAGTATACTCGGATCCACATTTGTGTGAGTCCAAAATTCCAGGACCTAAGTTCATAATTTTATTAATTTCATACAAATTTATTAGAATATATATATATATATATATATATATATATATATATATGTGTGTGTGTGTGTGTGTGTGATTTTGGATTCGGATAATCCTGGATCCATATACAAGCAGGTCCGAAATTTAGAGATTTGGGTCTAGAATTTTATTATTTTATATAATATAATAAAAAATGGATTTCTCGATCCTATCCAGGTATATCCAGATCAAGATGAACGCACTCGCATCCGAGTTTGAAAAGTTTTTCTTGTATCTGGACATGGACCCAGATCCATCAAAACACATCCAGATCCGGATCCATGTAAATTCTAGTTCAAGTCCGGATTTTTCCATTCCGGAAAATTTTTTTATATAAAATATCTTACATATTTGTATTCTAAAATTGTTTTCCGAAAAATCACTTAATTTTTTCATTGACCATATTTTTCGTTAAGTGTCCCAAAGATCGTAAAATGAAGAAAATACTTTGAGAAAATCTTTATATTACTAAATAAACCGACCCTTAATATAAATTGATTTTACCAATATTTGTGATAGGAGAGTGAAGGATAACATGCTTATTTTGTTTATATTTAGGCATTGGAAATGCATTCAAAAAAATTATTATATGATTTAGCCTAAATAAATATGTTTTTTTTTTTCAAAATTTTTTTTGCTAATCTATTTATATATATTCATTATAATCTCGTGTCTTTACAAATATGAATTTACATATTTATAGTATTTCATAAATTTACCTAAAATAACTCGAAAATATGTACCAATTAAAATTGAAGGTGTACACTTAATGGTGTGTTTACTTTAGGGGAATGAAAATAGAGGAATGAGAATCATTTCCATTAAAATAGTTTACTTTCTAAAATTGAATAAAAATGAAAATGAGAGTGGTTTCCACATATTTAGGAATGAGAATGAGAGTCTCATTCCCACCACCCATGGGAATGAGATTCACATTCCCATTATTGATGAAAAATTATAATATTACCCTTAAGATAATTAATTAATATTAATTTATAAATACTAAATTAAATGTATTAATAATTAAGCAATAATCAATAATTACTAATAAATTAATAATTACTATTTTAATAAAATAATAATTTAATAAAAGAATAAATTAATATTTAGTAATTTAATACATTAATAATTAATTAATAAAGTAATACTTAATTAATACTTAATTTATAAATAATAAATCATAATAATAATAAATCATAATAAATAATAATAATTACTAATAATATAATAATTAACATTTTAATAAAAGAATAATTTAATATTTAGTAATTTAATATATTAATAATTAATTAATACTTAAATAATAAATCATAAATAAAATTAATCAATATTAATAATAATATTATATTTAATATTTTAATAAAAGAATAATTTAATATTGGCAAAAATGCAAAACTCACCCTCTAACTTTCACGTTTTTTCATTTCAGTCCTCTAACTTTCAGTTTTGTCAATTCAGTCCTCTAACTTTCAATTTTTGTCAATTCAGTCATCCGTTACAAATCCGTTACTGCTGCCGTTACTGCTGCCAAAACGACGCCGTTTAACGGAGGACTGAATTGACAAAAATTGAAAGTTAGAGTACTGAATTGACAAAACTGAAAGTTAGAGGACTGAAATGAAAAAACGTGAAAATTAGAGGACTGAAATGAAAAAACGTGAAAACTAGAGGGTCAGTTTTGCATTTTTTATACCTTAATTTAGGCCATATTAAATTATTTTTCTTTTTCTTATTTTTTTAAATAGTAAAAGAAAAATAAAATAGGCTACAACTGTTAAGAAAATTAATAAATATAATTTTAATGATAACAAGAAAAAAATTATATTCCAACAATTACATTTCAAAATGTAATTTTAGAGATTACATTTCAAAGATAAGTGATGTATTTTTTAATTTTTAATATTTGATTTGACAATGTAATTTATAAATATAATTTTAATGTAATTGAACATAATCTCTAATGTCTCACGAAAATGTTGAAGATAATGCTTGTTCAGGATCGACCTTCATCAGATCATTATTTCTTGAATGAATACGAATTTTTTTTTTTTAAAAAATGAATGGGTTGTTACTTAGCTCACTAATTACTTGTCTAATGTGGAATTTGTTTTCAATTTATATTATTATTAGTAGTAGTACAATATTAAATTAGTTTGGTCAATTCAGTCCTCTAACTTTCACGTTTTTTCATTTTAATCCTCTAACTTTCAGTTTTGTCAATTCAATCCTTTAACTTTCAATTTTTGTCAATTCAGTCATCCGTTAAACGGCGTCGTTTTGGCAGCAGTAATGGCAGCAGTAACGGAGGACTGAATTGACAAAAATTGAAAGTTAGAGGACTGAATTGACAAAACTGAAAATTAGAAGACTGAAATGAAAAAACGTGAAAGTTAGAGGGTGAGTTTTGTATTTTTGCCTTTAATATTTAGTAATTTAATACATTAAAAATTAGTAATAAATAATAAAATAATATATAATTATAACAAAGAGTATTTTTGTAACTTTTTAACAATTTATTCCGATTACTAGATAAAGTAAACACATCAATGATAATATTACTTCATTTCGATTCTGATTCCTACAATTAAGTAAACAACTTATTTTGATTCCAATTTACCATTCTCATTTCAGTTCATTTCGATTTCATTTTATTCCGATTTCATCTCATTTCGATTACGAGTACGTAAACACACCAGATATATACACACTCTCACTAATATTTGTAGATATATTTATCACTATGGATATTCATGTAAGGAGACTAAATATTAAGTTCATGGAAACTCAAATTAATGCCCACGATATTGTTGAAGGCAATATCCTAAGTGGCACCCAATTCAATAATGTTGATTTTCAATAAAATTGCATAATAATGGACGACGTATGTTTGTTCTTATCTTAAAATTTGATAATGAATTGCAATAAATTCATTGTTTAAGAATATGGATTTTATCAAATGGCTACATATAAAATTCAATTACAGAAATTAATTATGCAATGTGAGTAGGAGTGTACATCGGTCGGTTCGGTCAGATAATCATTAATTTTTTAATCGAACCGAAATATTTGGTTAAGTAAATGATCAACCGATTTAACCATATGATGGTACATGCCCATTACCCAACCGAACCTATTATTTTTTTTCGGTCGTTTTGATTAATTCGATTATTAACCAATCCAGAATCTCCACAATAAATAACATTCATTCATTAGTCATTACAGATAACACAATTTAAATTAACACAATCACCCGTCAGAATCTCCACAAATAACATTTCACAGTAACACATTAATACAAATTTAAATTCATCAAAAAGACAAATAGAAATATGTTTAACAACAAAAGACAAACTTAAATTCATCAAAAAGCAGTCCACAACTACATTCAGTAGAGGTAGAGGGTAAATATTTTAATTTTGTTTTAATTACAAATATATATAAAGTCAAATTATGGTTTATAATTAGTTAATCGGTCAGTTCGGTTATACAAATTTCAAAACCATAATCGAACTGAAAAATCGAAAAAGTTAAAAATTTTAACTAAAAAACCAATTTAATCATAATAATCGAACCATTACAAAAAAATAGGAATAATTCGATTAGTCGATTAAAATCGATTAATCCACATTCCTAAATATAAGTCAAACAATGCGAGAAATTGATGAGTGGTAATGTATCAATATTTCCCACTCATTTGACCTAATATTTTGTATAGTTTCTTGAGTTTTGTGAATATTTTGATGTGTTTTGTGTTATTTTGTAGATAAATAAAATTCCAGGACATTCTGGAGGTGATTTGGGGCCAAAAGAGTGAAAAAGAACACAAAAAGGCATTTTGGTCATTTGGTGCGTCGCGACGCCTAACGTGCGCCGCACCATGCTAACATGCGCCGGGGACGCATGTCAGAATCTGAGAAGTTTGACTTTGCTAACGTGCGCCGGACTTTGCTAACGTACGCCGTGCCACATGTCAACATCACAACCGATCTGCTAACGTGCGCCGTGCCACGTGTTATTATCATGTGGTGCCGACAATCTGTTGGACAATTATGACCCATAGCGTCACTATTTGTACAAATCATTGTGTTGTTGTACAATTAACTATGTGACAAGGAGATTGCACTCTTATCATTTGTGATTAGATCACCTAGATATATAAATGATAGGAGGTCCATATGATTTGTTCCTGGACTGAGAATGATATGAGACAGTATCAGTCCACGAAGGATAAATCATTAAATATCCCTAGTCAGAGTATTATCGAGATAGGACATCGATAAATACGTAAAAGACTAGTATTGCACTTGTGCATTTGTGAGGGCACAACAACATAGTTCTCATATATTTGGGTATAGGATACTCATGTAAGTGTAATAGGAGGTTGTGTTTTACCGATGGTATGGGAAACAGCTTCGCTCTGGATAGACCCCTTCGGAATTCCATTGGTAGTATGACTATATGTCTATGGAAGTCCAAAATCAGGGTAGGTGTATTTGGTCTTAACCTGAGACTTGCACCGCTAATACATACGAAAATCAATATGCTTTGGTTGAGGTCGTCCAGGGCTTTAACCGGTTCTATGTACGCCAATTTTGGGTATATTGAGAATCGTAGTGTGTTGGGTGTGATGTCAAGACGAAAGTGTCACTCCAGTCATATGGAGTTGATGGTCACGTAGGATACGGTACTGTTTCTCTTAAGTACTGCAGTCATCGGGATAATATGACTAGGTCATAGTTATCCGATATAGAGACTAGTTACCAGACATCCGACATGTGCTTCGTACGGGGCAGAAATAATTCCAGCCCCAAGCCTAGCACGTGATCATCCGATACTGGATCGAAATACGCAATACCACGTATATTACGCCTGATATAGATCGCTTATTCCTGTAAGCATATTTCTGGAGAATTGGGTAGGCATGGCGCTTTGCTAGAAGCCAACCTTGTCTTATGAATCGGTGTAAACGTAGTACGAGGTACTTACGTGTTCGGATTGTCCGACGACCCGATTTACTGCCAACATATCCAGAGATCTCATGGGTCGCTCCCCGAAGATTCACCGATGACATATGACTCGCACTTTAATTAATCTGAGATTAATTTAATGAGAGAGAAAATTAATCTGGGATTAATTGCGGAGATATTTTATCTGGGATAAAATATCAATTAAAGAGAGAGAACGATTAATTTGGAATTAATCGATAAAATAATATATTTGATATATTATATGAAATTGGATTTTGACGCGGAATTAAAATTAGATTTTAATTCGGGCGAACGAATTAATTTAGAATTAATTCGTTAGCGACGTGAATAGTGATTTCGCTAGGTGTAATCATTTAATTACGACGCAACGGAAAATTCGTTAATTTGGAATTAGCGAGCCCGAGCCCAGGATTATTTGCGAGCGCATTCGCATTTCGAATTCGAGTGCGGCACGCAAGTCAAATCAAGCGTCAAATCATTAGTCACATCAAGCGTCAAATCACATGTCACTTTGAGTGATGTGACATTTGAGTGATTGATGTGAGTTTATTTGTGGTGATTGACAAGCATTTAATGCTTACTTTAAGGAATTAAAAATGGTAAATGGTTTTAATAATTTTGGAAATTATAAAACCCTTTTACAATTTTTTTTATTCCACTCATTTTTTTCTCTCTCTCTTTTACGTATTAGGCTTTTGGAGCCAAAATGCTCTTCATCTCTCTCACGGTCTCATGACCGATTCTTCCTGTGTTTTCTGGTTTTGACCGAGCAAAATGGAGAAGAAAATGCATGATTTTGTTGCAAGATCTTTGTGCTAGCACACTCTAGGAGGCATACCAAGGTGTTAGGACAGTGAGTTCGTGAGCATGGATGATTATCAACAAAGCTTGGAGCTTCAATGGACGTCCATGGCCGATTCTTGGAGGATGATGCAGCCCCCACGCCGTGCAGTCCACCATTTGCGCAGCCCACTGCCGAGCAAGGAGGAGCAGTGCATTTTTTTTGTCTTCGTTGCATCTCTACCGATCAATGTGAGTTTTTTCCGCACCTCATTTGGTTGTATTTACACTTGTTTCATGCTTAATCTATGATCTTGGGACTTGATTTAAACTCAACAATGGTATCTTGAGCTATTGATTGCATGAAATTGATTTTAGGGCTAAAATTGGGCAAAACGAATTTGGGCATTATTTGATGAATTGGATTGATGAATATGCTTAATTCATGTTAATAATTGATGATTGATTAGATCAATTTGAAAAATTTGGTTTGGAACAAATTTCCCCAATTTGGCTTATGTTGGCCGAAAATTAGAACCCTAAAATTGTCTTGGAATTTTGATTTTTTGATCATTGGAGTGTTAGAATCATTAGTGGATATTGATTTATGTTTGATTGGGTTCAATTGGATTGAATTTGATTTGGGCATATTTTTTCCCTCCTTTGGCCGAGACTTTAGCATGTTTAATTGGGTTTGATTTTGATCAAATTATGTTGGACATGATTCATTGATGATAAGCATGATTAATTGGACAAATTTGGTGTTTTGGAAATATTGATTTGGGTAATTAAAAATGCTATACACTTTAGTTTAATTGAATTGTAAAAATTGGATTTTGTAATTTAATTAAATTGGGCCTTAAATTGGATTTGGGCTTTTAAAGTTGTTATTGGGCTTTGTTGTACAAAGTTGGTTTAGGCAAAATTGGTTGGATCCAATTAGGCCCAAAACCGCATCCAAAAAGGCCCAAATGCGACTAATGAACCTTTAAGTTTTAATTGGGCCTAATGGGCCTAAATTAATTTCTGGGCTTATGGGGTAACTCCCGGATTGGATTTTGGTTATTCGGTTTGACCCGAGTTGACCAAAAGTCCACGCCTTGAAGAAATTAATTAAAACCCATTGGACTTTAATTAAATTAATATTGGATATTAATTGGGCTTTGAGACCCGTAACGATTAATTTGGAATTTAAGTCGTAAAGGTTTATTTTATAAAAGTGTAATATTTAATTTGGAATTAAATAATGAATTAGAATTAAATGCGTATTAAATTAGATTTAATTATGTAATTTAATTTAATTCGAGAATTCGTACTTTGAGTACTTATTCGCAAAACGAGTTTGACTCGAACAAAATCAAATCGTTGTTTGAACATTGGATGATCACTAATTATCAGATTAATTAATTTGATTAGATTGATTGATAACATGCTTGTGTGAATACATGGTTGTGATGCATGAATAATGTATATCGGATGGATATTAGTCGGGTGGGGCAATTTTGGAAATTGTAATAAATTTGATTTATTAATTGGACCAGCGAGTCCAGCCTTATCTCCTATTTCTTTGTATTCTCTTCTCACCTATTCCCCTCAATGTAAATGAGGTTTCTTTAGAAGTGTAGTGTAACAGGTAGAAGTAATACAAGTGCTAGCTGGAGAGAGAAAAAGAGAGATTTGATCTAGGATCAATGTAAAATATCCATCCGCATATCATTATTATTTTATACATACGCGCTTTATTATGTGTTTAGAATACATGCTTAAGGGTGTATGATGATGAGACCTTAACAAAGATAATAAATTGGTTGCCAATTTGCATGCGAAAAACCCTCAAATTATATTAAGCGTCTTTCCTTCCATTGAGTGATTCTTACTCAAGATCTAAGACGGCATTGGTTTGTTGGCCAAAGTCAAGGCCTTTGTCTGTCGAGGATGTGTTTGAATCACGAAGGTTTTGTTCCATATCAGTGTCTTGTCCAAGTTGTGGTTTGTTGGCCAAAGTCAAGACCACTTCTTGTCCATCGACATTGATTACGAAGCTTTCCATGGTCAATGGGTCGCGCTTGACTGGGATCACTAAGTTTTGTTGTGCCAAAGCCAAGGCTTAGTTGATTCAGAGAAAAAGGTTAGGTAATACATTGGATGTATTGGCATATATAAGATATATGTTTCGGACTTGGATGTCCCCCTACCGGATCTAGGAATTGGATTGGATCCAATCGATCTTAGAGATCTACCTAGTTAATTATCATACAATTTGTTGGCTAAAGTCAAGATTGTGTGATATTAACGGGATCCTAGCCACTAGGAAACACGGTTTCCCGAGTACTCGACAAGGGTTAGAGGCTCGCCGAAAAATAGTGGGAGGCAAGAATTGAATTTGCAATATTCGTTCAATTACTCGCCATACGCGTTCATTTCAAATATTTCGTCGATATCAATTAAATGTTAGTTGGACTAATATTTAAATTGTTGTTTTATAAGCAGTTGGACTGTATTATAATTGATTATATAATTAGATTATATTAATCAATATATTTGAATTAATTAATTTCGATTTACAGTTGATTTTATAATTGGATTATAGTAATCAATGTAATTGAGGTTAATTAATTTAAATTATATTTGATTGTATAGTTGGACTATAATAATCAATATAATACTAGTACCAACAAATCGTTGATTAAATAGTTGGACTATTAGAATCAAGATAAAATGAAAGAATATCATTTAAAACATAATCCTAGGGAAAATGTATTTAAATGACTTGATTTTTCTAATTGGGAATAATATTTCAGGATGGTCCTGGAAATATAATAAGTTAGTTTATTTGATAAAATAACAAATAGGCCTAAGTCTGGAGTTAAGCAAATAAGTGGAACATGATATTTGGAATATTCATGTAATGATAACTTTAGTGCTTAATCCATTGTACTTGTCATATAGACTCCTTATTTCTTTATCAGAACTAAGGATTAGATTCTTAAAGTATGATATTGAAATTGAAGGATCTTCATAAATCTATACTTAGATTTTAGAAGTAAACAAATTGCAATAATAAACTCTTGGAGAGTTAATGACTATTCTCAAGGAGATAAGTCAAAGTTTGCAATTAGGCAAGTAGCGCAAGGCGCACCTTACTTCGATATTCCAGAATGCCAAGGCTTGGCCAAAGGCTTCTGGAGTGTGGAAAATGGCAAAGGCAAAATCATTATAGTCTTCTAGAAGATAAGAGGACATATCCCAAGAGGAATTGAAGACGAGCAAGGCTCTGACTTCAAATATGTTTGTCATAATTATGTTCACAACTAGTATTAAAATTAGATTTAAATACTTAGTGTGGTACATAAATATATGTATTGATGTTTAGAATCTGTTTTGAACAGGATACTGACTTCAATAGAGATTAATCTGCAAATCGGAAACGGGACGAACTCGCTGTTTTAACCGTAGATACCTAAGTTTAGGAACTATCCTTTGGGTATGTACGTAAATTAGGAAACTGTTATAATGTAACTAGTTTGACTAGGAACATTATCTTTATCAGTGTTTAATCCGTTGCGGATTGAACCTTTATATTTTAACACTAAAGTGTTTTATTATATAAAGATGATATTAAGATAACCATTAGATGTGAACAACAGAATTTATATTTAGAATATAAATAAATCTCACACGTATAACATGACAAACAAATAGCTCAAACTGATTTGATCAGGAGAAACTTAATAGTGGCAATGTTGTCTGGGACACATTAAATAAGAATCGTATATCCGCCTTTTGAAGAGCGGGTACCAGGACTGATTTGATTCCAATCAAATAGAGTCTACGAATCTAGTTTATCGGGCAAAGTGTCTAATACACTATTTACTTGATAAAAGTGTAAATGCCACCGATCTGAAAGCCCTAGTTCATAGTGAAGCAAGTGGGCCCATGTCTAGTTGAGCTAGAGGTGGTTATGAATATTTCGTAACCTATACGGATGTGGCATCGCGTTATGGTTATGTGTTTCATTGTGTTTCATTTGAAAACACAAATCGGAAACTTTTACAGTTTCGACACGAAATAGACATACAGATCGGCTACAATATTATTTCGTCACGGTAAGACCGTAATGAAAAATACTCAAGCAATAAGTTTCTAAAATACTTGAAAGAGTAAAGTATTCTTTCAAAAGAGGACTCCTCCCGGAACATGTCAATTTGATGGTGTGTCCGAACCGAGTAACCGAATTTTGTTAGACATGATTAGGTTAATCATGAGTCGCTCTGAGCTACCATTTCCTTCAACGGATACACATAAACAGTGCATAACTTATTTAGAATAAGGTTCCATTAAAATCTGTTGACAGATTACATATTAGATATGAACGGGAAAGGAACCTGGTTTCACATTCCTGTTAAATTTGGGAATGCTAGGCATATATTTGATGATACCAAACTAAAACCCAAATTGGATAAGTGCCAATTGTAGGTTATCATAGGGATACCAAAGTATTGTACTTACAACTCACTTGAGAACAATTGGACTGTTTCTCACCATGCGGTTTTCTGAGAGGAATACCAATATGCAGTGGTAAGTGGGAGGATAGTAAAACTCGATGAAAAATCGAGTAATACTATTCCAGGCACCGATTCCTAATGAAACTCAAATAGTTCATCAAGGATGAAACTATTACCATTAATCTTCGAATACACAAGAACCGCGTGAGTCGGAGAGATTCAGAAAACAACCTGGGATATGGGTTTCTGATCTCACCTCGTAAAGATGTCAATCTTTTGAGGTATACCAACTGACTACGTATGAGGAAGTGATACAAGGTATCGACTCCCAATTATGACAAAGTTTCATGATATCCGAATGGATTCCATGTATATCAATAAGTTTGGATACTAGTTGATGTACCGCAAGACATTGTGCCTACTGGTATTTTATAAGTCTTCAAGGAAGACATACATGGAAGGCAACATACCAACATATAAAGCTAGGCTTTTAGCGGAATGGATCGTTATCAACATTGTGTTGATTACGATTCAACCTTTTACCTGTTGCCACGGTAAATCCATTTGGATAATGCTTGCTAATGCTGCATGTTTCATTTATGAAATATGACAGCTGGAACGGGAAAATCGCTTTCCTGAAAAGGAAACCTTTTGGAGGATGTTTATAACATCTTGTCGGTTCTGTCGTACCAAAACTAGCAAACAAGACTTGCAGGTTAATTGATCAATGTTTGGATTGAAGCAAGCATTGGTTCTAGGAATTATCATTTTAATGTAATCATAATAATATATGATTTGATTCAAAACGAAAAGATTCTGGTGTATATAAGAGGGTTAGTCCTATAAATAATGATAATGTGTCATTCTTGGAAATGATATTCCCATAATAATCGGCGAAAGCTTGTCTTTCGAAAACTCTCTGTGGAATCGTACATGGTAAAATGTACGCGACCTGATGTCTCATACGCTTTGAGCATATGATTCACAAACAGGCCAATCCAAGTGATAGTCACTGGATTGATATTAAGAACATCCGTTAGTATCTTAGAGATCTAAGGATGCTGTCTTAAACTTTGGAGAAGGAAACTTGAAGTGACTAGGATCACTACCACAAGTTTCCCAACCGATAAAAATGGTACTATACAGTTTGAATAACGGTACAGTGAGTTGGAAATCTTCCAAGCAAGATACTGTTACAGAATAAACAACAAATGCGGGTTAATTGCTGCAGCTGAGGCAGCAATAGAAGCCTTCTGGGTCAATAAACAAATCTAATTAGATTAGATATAGTTCTGTTAGCAGCTGAGCTAGGCATCAGCACAGGCTAAAGAATTAATGGTCTCATCAATGATCCAGATAAATACTTCGATATTCATCTGATTCATTCGGATTATACATCGTGGCGATGTGATGATCGAATAAATCGCATCAGACGATAATCATGTAAATCCGCTGACGAAACCTTTTCTCAGCAATTTGAGCCAACCGTACATAGTTCGGGTGGTAGAGACTCGAGTGACTGGCTATAGGCCAAGTGGGAGATTGTTGGACAATTATGACCCATAGCGTCACTATTTGTACAAATCATTGTGTTGTTGTACAAATTAACTATGTGACAAAAGAGATTGCACTCTTATCATTTGTGATTAGATCACCTAGATATATAAATGAAATGAGGTCCATATGATTTGTTCCTGGAATGAGAATGATATGAGACAGTATCAGTCCACGAAGGATAAATCATTAAATATCCCTAGTCAGAGTATTATCGAGATAGGACATCGATAAATACGTAAAAGACTAGTATTGCACTTGTGCATGTTGTGAGGGCACAAAAACATAGTTCTCATATATTTGGGTATAGGATACTCATGCAAGTGTAATAGGAGGTTGTGTTTTACCGATGGTACGGGAAACAGCTTCGCTCTGGATAGACCCCTTCGGAATTCCATTGGTAGTATGACTATGTGTCTATGGAAGTCCGAAATCAGGGTAGGTGTATTTGGTCTTAACCTGAGACTTGCACCGCTAATACATACGACAATCAATATGCTTTGGTGAGGTCGTCTAGGGCTTTAACCGGTTTTGTGTACGCCAATGCTGGGTATATTGAGAATCGTAGTGGTGTGGGTGGTGTTAGGGATACGATACTGGTTCTCTTAAGTACTGCAGTCATCGGGATAATATGACTAGGTCATAGTTATCCGATATAGAGACTAGTTACCAGACATCCGACATGTGCTTCGTACGGGGCAGACACAATTCTTGCCCCAGGCCTAGCACGTGGTCATCTGATACTGGATCGAAATACGCAATACCACGTATACTACGCCTGATATAGATCACTTATTCCTATAAGCATATTTCTAGAGAATTGGGTAGGCATGACGCTTTGCTAGAAGCCAACCTTGTCTTGTGAGTCGGTGTAAACGTAGTACAAGGTACTACTACGTGTTCGGATAGTCCGACGACCCGATTAACTACCTGCCAACATATCCGGAGATCTCATGGGTTGCTCCCCGAAGATTCACCGATGACGTATGACTCGCACTTTAATTAATCTGGGATTAATTTAATGAGAGAGAAAATTAAATCTGGATTAATTTAATGAGAGAGAAAATTAATCTGGGATTAATTTAATGAGAGAGAAAATTAATCTGGGATTAATTGCGGAGATATTTTATCTGGGATAAAATATCAATTTAAGAGAGAGAACGATTAATTTGGAATTAATCGATAAAATAATATATTTGATATATTAAATGAAATTGGATTTCGACGCAGAATAAAATTAGATTTTAATTCGGGCGAACGAATTAATTTAGAATTAATTCGTTAGCGACGTGAATAGTGATTTCGCTAAGCGTAATCGTTTAATTACGACGCAACGGAAAATTCGTTAATTTGGAATTAGGGAACCCGAGCCCGGGATTATTTGCGAGCGCATTCGCATTTCGAATTCGAGTGCGGCACGCAAGTCAAATCAATCGTCAAATCATTAGTCACATCAAGCGTCAAATCACATGTCACTTTGAGTGATGTGACATTTGAGTGATTGATGTGAGTTTATTTGTGGTGATTGACAAGCATTTAATGCTTGTTTTATGGAAATTAAAAGAATGGTAAATGGTTTTAATAATTTTGGAAATTATAAAACCCTTTTACAATTTTTTTTATTTCCCACTCAATTTTTTCTCTCTCTCTTTTACGTATTAGGCTTTTGGAGCCAAAATGCTCTTCATCTCTCTCACGGTCTCATGACCGATTCTTCCTCTGTGTTTTCTGGTTTTGACCGAGCAAAATGGAGAAGAAAATGACATGATTTTGTTGCAAGATCTTTGTGCTAGCACACTCTAGGAGGCATACCAAGGTGTTAGGACAGTGAGTTCGTGAGCATGGATGATTATCCAAAGCTTGGAGCTTCAATGGACGTCCATGGCCGATTCTTGGAGGATGATGCAGCCCCCACGCCGTGCAGTCCACCATTTGCGCAGCCCACTGCCGAGCAAGGAGGAGCAGTGCGTTTTTTGTATTCGTTGCATCTCTACCGATCAATGTGAGTTTTTTCCGCAGCTCCTTTGGTTGTATTTACACTTGTTTCATGCTTAATCTATGATCTTGGGACTTGATTTAAACTCAACACAATCACCATCGCAACGTGTCGACATGTGTCATCCCGCGTGTCAGCCACGTCATCATCCACGTCAGTAGAAGATCGAGTCAACCTGTCACGTGTCAGCCACGTCATCATCATCCAATCACAGCGTGCCACGTGTTGCAATTCTATGGTGCCGACAATCACTTTCGCCACTTGTCGCCACATCAGTGCCACAACATCGCCACGTCAGCGCCACGTCAGCTCAATTATTGACTCAATTATCTGAATTGACACGTGGCAGATAAGAATCTGAAATGGACCAATCACGTGTTGACACGTCAGCGCATCGTGACGCAAGAAGAAACTTGCGCGTCGCGACGCTTGACACTTATTGACGCCTATAAATAGAGCTCGAAATTTCAGTTTCAGATGTACATTCCTCTCTAAATTCTCTGATGTAAATAGAGAGTTTTTCTATCTAGTTTTTTTTTTATTTTAGTTTTGAATTAATTTTTAATTACGTTTTGTAATAGTAATAATAATTTACTTTTTACTTTTTCAGTTTTTACTATTCAACATGAGGAGGAACTTCCCACTGCTATGGTGAAATGTAAAACTTTTATTACTGCTATTTAGATTAATCTCTCTTAATTATAATATCTTCACTATTTAAAATTTGACTTAATGAGGATACCGCTATATTGGCCGGTTGGTAATCATTTATAAACTGGTTTTAATCTGACTAAGCAAGGATACCGCCCGATTGGTCGGTTGGTAATTAAACTTTCTTAATGCCTATATGGCAGGTTTATGGACAAATTTTGATACCGCCTATATGGCTGGTCGGACTTAATTTGACTTAATCAGGTTACCACCTATATGGCTGGTTAGTATTATCATCACAAGTTAAT
This sequence comes from Zanthoxylum bungeanum, assembly GCA_019454045.1. Lineage (NCBI taxonomy): Eukaryota > Viridiplantae > Streptophyta > Magnoliopsida > Sapindales > Rutaceae > Zanthoxylum > Zanthoxylum bungeanum. Next base: position 14,264 of record SKCR01026136.1, on the reverse strand, counting down.
ATATTATATTAAGGAGATATCTAAATTAATAGTAGTAAAAGTATATCTTTTTACCTTATCATTTTATTTTATTGTAATTTACCTTTCAGTTTTTACTTTACTGCAATTACTTTTCAGCATTTTTACTTTATGTCTTTTACTTTTAAGTTTTTACTAGCCCTAGTTATGTGTTGTAACTAAGTTAGTTATCTGGGGTTGTGATGAATTCTAATATCACCGGTTTATAAGAGGTTATTTTATAATTCGGGTAATTTAAAGGTTTATTTATTAAGTCTTAAGCTTAATGCGTCTTGTTAATTGGCCACTAATAAAATTGATCTGGTAAATCTAAAATAAACTTGACAAAGGAATTTTAGGTTTCAGCCTTAGACTTAATAGCCCACGATCTTCCTTGAGGATAGATAACCCTTTAATAGATTTCCTTATAGGATAGACATATACCTGTCGGGCGGGGTAGCCATATTTGGAACTTAAACTTAATGAATCCAGGTAATTTGGTTGACATAGACATATGGTTCAATTGGGTTATACTGGGTATTTGCGTCTGACCATCGACATAGGCTTTCGCATAATTTAGTGTTCCGGTTAGTAAACCGATTTATTAACACAAACATGAAATAACCACTTCATCTTTTAAAAGATATTAGAAAGATTCACAACCCTTGATAGTTTCCTAATATTGAATTTTCTTAAACCTACTTTCGTGAAATTTTAATTACTTGTTTTTAAATTTATAATCATCACCATTTCAAATCAATCAAACAACCTGTTAGATACTAGTAATTATTTGACCTCATAAAATTAATAGATTAGGTATTAAGTCCTCGTGGGATCGATACTTTTTATACTACTTGAACGATACGTGCGCTTGCGTTATACGCGTGTGATTACGCACCGGTCAAGTTATCGGCGCGTTGTCGGGGACTTATTATCTTTCACTGTTAGTTTTGGGGTTAGATACGTTACTTGTATCTAATTTATTTTTACTTATTATTTTTGTTTTCTTGTGTTTCATGTTCCCAAACACTACATGAGACGAACCAGAAGATTTGAACTCCGACCGCTTGACCCGAAAATTGAAAGAACCATCAGAAAGTTGAGAAGGGAAATGAGATAAGGCCAAGAAACTTTAGTTAACATGGAACCTGAACCCTTGGAGGTTGCACCACCAATACCCATTCGATACAGAACCATTTCGGTGGTCGACGGCTTTATTTCCTGTATTGTACTTCCTCATTTACCAGCAAATGCGTGTGACATCAAAACATGCATTCAGATGATTCAACATTCAGTGCAGTTTCGGGGAAAAGCAACTGAAGATCCTAATACCCACATTAGCAACTTCCTGGAAGTTTGCGGCACTTTCAATTACAACCGAGAAGCTGAAGAAGTAATGAGACTGCGTGTTTTTCCATACTCCTTGAAGGATAGAGCTAAAGCTTGGCTATATTCACTACCAGCAGGTTCCATCACAACTTGGAACGCTTTAGCCACCAAATTCCTTGCAAAGTACTTTTCACCAGCCAGAACTGGAAAACTGAGGAATGACATCACATCCTTTGTACAACAAGACTCGAAAACTCTCTACGAAGCTTGGGAAAGGTACACAGATTTACTCCGGAAATGTCTTCACCATGAGATTCCAAAATGGCTTCAAGTCCAAACTTTCTATAATGGACTTTCTGGACTGATGAGAACCACAATCGATGCTGCTGCTGGAGGAGCTTTGATGGCAAAAGGAGAAGATCAAACTCTGAAAATAATTTATATGTGTTAAGGCCATTAACACATAATTCACTACTCAACACTGAAATGTTTAATGTTAAAAAAAACCAAAAACAAAACGGAAAAAGATTTCCAATGATGACACATAATCTATGACATCTTAGACTTGGTCATATATAACATCCCCCCTATGAAATGCTTCCGGAAGGGAATATAATGTCTTATCCCCCTGAGCCTTTGACTTTTTGACTATAATCAATACAACTAAATGTCAGGGTTGGTGCTCAAAGTGTCAATCTGGATCGTATTTATGTATGATTCATGAATACGAACAATGCCTTTTTCCATAATATTACTTATTTAATGGTAGCACATCTTGTCTTTTATATACATATTCGATCTAATTATGATTAGATTGAAACTAAATCTCTGATTTAGTGATATATTAGACAAAGACACTAGGATTTACAATGTAGTGCGTAGTTACTACGTAGTTTGTAATTGACATTGGAAAGTGTCACTATAAGTTGTATATCTTTAAATAAAGTTTCTGGTCAAGATTTACTAATACAGGTTGGTTAGTAAAATCCGCTGAGACCAGTACATGTCGTATATCGTGACTTGGTCCGATGGTTTATCCCAATGAACCATGAGTCTCGGGAGACTCGTATAGACATGTAGGTGTTTATTTGATAAATATTGAACGACTCACTAAAGATTTCCTAATAGATGGTATACCAACGTCAATAGGAATCTTCTCGAGTTGAGCAAGCATAGTGGTCATTCGACTTGAGATACCACAGTGGATATATGAGTTATCCTCCACACATTGATGGCAGTCATGTTACCGATCTATTTAGATCAGACCTCTGCCTGTTCGTTGGGTGTGGACTGATGCTCATGATATCCGGTGCGTATCAAGATAGAATCTTTCAGTCCTGTGTACAAGGCATATGTATCTTACACATGTTTTCGATCTAATAAATCCATGGCTGTGGTATAACTTCAGAAGCGAGTTCCGAGTGTTATTTAGGGATCGTAAATTTGAAAGTCGACTATATATACCATAAAGATTTGACGTTCTTATCTATATCCCAAGTATAACATGGATAGCCTGTGACGGAGGGATTATACGTATGCAATGACCTCGACTTGCATAGTTTAGTGAGACTATCTGTGGTCGTCATAATTCATGAGTGGGTGATTATGGACACGAAATTAGATTCCTGAACAATAAACCTAAACTTAGAGAGTTCCACAATATGAACTGTACTCGTTGAGTACTTGGGCAACCCGTTATGAATAATACAGATTATTCATAATACTTCACTGGATTAAATGAGTGATATCGAATCGTTTAAACGGTTAAACGAAAACACATGCTTCCGAGTATACCTGGAAACATAAACACTGAGAGTAGGGGTTAGATTGTTTGAACGACCTAGTGAGTGAATAGTTTAAAACAAGAACTAAAATGATTTTGAAAATCCAGTGTTCTCTAAAACCAAAGTCATCTCAAAGAAATCGGTCTTTCTTCTTGAAATCTATTTATTTATCTGAAAATAATTCTCTTTCTGTGAGAACTTCTCTGAAAATTGTTTTTGATCTGTAAAACTCTGAGTTTCTCTTAAAATTGTTTCTCTTGAAAACTCTTTTATAAACCATTATTCTGAAAACCTTGTCTCTGAGTATCCATAGAAAACCTGACGCATGGGGGCGTTACGTATCGTCGTCCCCTCATACACTTAAACTAGTAGTCTTGGGGCGTTATGTATCTTCATCCTACAAGCCACTGAACTGAGTCAGGTGTGCAAATCTATTCCATTGGGGCGTTACGTATCGCCGTCCCCCAATACATGCCACTATCTTTTCCCTGAATCTAAGGTCTATGGGCATTATGTATCGCCGTCCCCTAGCCCTGAAATCTAGGATCTATGGGAGTTATATATCTTCTTCCCCCTAGTTCTACTCTATATGTGCATATGTCATGTCTGTCAATTCCAGTAGCTGTCAATTACATATATGAGTCAAGTTACATCTGAGGTCGGTTTTTCCCTATGCCTCCAAAACCATAAATCGTACTTTCAAAATCATCTTTTTCTAAACATTTCTCAAAATATTTTTATTCAAATTATCTGAAATAAACTTGGCTAACGCCCTAAGTGAGGAAAAGTAAGTTTCAAGCTCAAATACATGTAAGTAACACCACTAAGAAAAGAGTCCACTCACAGATTTTAGGAACTGGCTGGTATTCCTTCGCTTCGTCGAAGATATTTTTGGTTCATGCGATGATCTATAATCGAGAACTCAATTAGAATAAAATATGGGAATCATGTTTTGGAATTAAACCAAGTTTCTCGATTCAACACATCTATAAACATCACACAATGTATTACGCTTGCAACTTGTCATATTGCATGTATATACCTTAATATGAAACTCTTAGGGTAGTGTCCTTAATATCCTAGGTTGAAACTAAAATGGTATGTAATTGTTTCTATATCGCATTGTGACAATAGGTCTGGCGCGTCGCGACGCTCGTGCAGGCAGGCACAGACATAGAGCATGCTCTATTTCGCGTCGCGATACCAGATGTTACGCATCGTAACGCCCATCTGATCAAACCCAAGGAAGAAAGCCTCTGCTCGTTACGTATCACGATGCAGGTTGTGGAGCTTTACGATGCTCCTGCATCAGATTCGAGATATAGAGTCTTTTTTGTTACATGTCGCGACACTGGGTGTTGGGCGTCTGACCGGCGTAAACACACACGTATACGCAAGCGCACGTATCGTTCAAGTAGTATAAAAAGTATCGATCCCACGAGGACTTAATACATAATCTATTAATTTTATGAGGTCAAATGATTACTAGTATCTAACATGTTGATTGATTGATTTGAAATGGTGATGATTCTAAATTTAAAAACAAGTATATAAAATTACACGAAGGTCGGTTTAAGAAAATTCAATATTAAAAACTATCTAGGGTTGTGAATCTTTCTAATATCTTTTAAAAGATGAAGTGGTTATTTCATGTTTGTGTAATAAATCGGTTTACTAACCTGGAACATTAAATTATGCGAAAGCCTATGTCGATGGTCAGACGCAAATACCCAGTTTAACCCAATTGAACCATATGTCTATGTCAACCAAATTATCTGGATTCATTAAGTTTAAGTTCCAATTATGGCTATCCCCGCCCAATAGGTATATGTCTATCCTGTAAGGAAATCTATTAAAGGGTTATCTATCCTCAAGGAAGATCGTGGGCTATTAAGTCTAAGGCTGAAACCTAAAATTCCTTTGTCAAGTTTATTTTAGATTGACCACATCAATCTTATTGGTGATCAGACAACAAGAAGCATTAAGCTTAAGACTTAATAAGTAAATCTTTAAATTACCCAAACTATAAAATAACCCCTTATAAACCGGTGATATTAGAATTCATCACAACCCTAGATAACTAACTTAGTTACAACACATAACTAGGACTAGTAAAAACTTAAAAGTAAAAGACATAAAGTAAAAATGCTGAAAAGTAATTGCTGTAAAGTAAAAGCTGAAAAGTAAATTACAATAAAATAAAATGCTAAGGTAAAAGGATCAACTTTTACTATTTACAATTTAGATATCTCCCTTAATATAATATATTAACTTGTGATTATTTTACCAACCGTCCATATAGGCGGTAACCTGATTAAGTCAAATTAAGTCCAACCAGCCATAAAGGTGGAATCAAAATAAACCTGCCATATAGGTGGTAAGAAAATTTAATTACCAACCGACCAATCTGGCGGTATCCTTGATTAGTCAGGTTAAAACCAGATTAAAATGAATTACCAACCGACCAATATAGCGGTATCATTTTTAAGTCAATATTTTAAATAGTAAATATATTATATTTAAGGGAGATTAATCTAAATAGTAACAGTAAAAGAATTACTTTTCACCCTAGCTGGGGGAACTTACCTCCTCATGGTGAATAGAAAAAACTGTAAAAATAAAGAAAGTAAATTACTATTATTACATAACGTAATTAAAATTAAATACAAAACTAAAATTTAAAAGAAACTAGATAGAAAACTCTATATTTACATCAGAGAATTCAGAGAGGAAGGTACATTTGAAACTGAAATTTCGAGCTCTATTTATAGGCGTCTGTAGGGGGTCGGCGTCGCGACGCCGAGCTCGCGTCACGACGCGCGTTTTGTCGATGTGGCAGCCTCTGGTTCGTCGACTGGGATTCTTGATAAGGTGATAAGATGACACGTGGCAAGGTGGTTAGGAGCTCAATTATTGCGACACGTGGCGGCTCGTGATTGGATGATTTCAGATTCTTATCCGCCACGTGTCATTCGGATAAATGAGTCAATAATTGGTGCTGACGTGGCGACACGTGGCGAAAGTGACTGTCGGCACCATAGAATTACGGCACGTGGCACGCTGTGATTGGCTGATGATGACGTGTCGATGACGTGGCACTTTGACTCGGTCAACCGGTGATATGGATGATGACGTGGTAGACACGTGGCGACACATGGCGATGGCGACTGTCGGCACCGTAGGATGATGACACGTGGCACGGCGCACATTAGCAGATCGGCTGTGATGGTGACACGTGGCACGGCGCACATTAGCAAAGTCAAATTTCTCAGATTCTGACTTGTGGACCCGGCGCACGTTAGCACTATTCGGCGCACATTAGGTGTCGCGACTCGCCAAAAATTACCAAAATGCTCTTTTTTCCAATTTTCAATTTTTTGGTCCCAAATCACCTCTAGAATGTCCTAAAACTTTATTTATCAACAAAATAATACAAAACACATCAAAATATTCACAAAACTCAAGAAACTATACAAAATATTAAGTTAAATGAGTGGGAAATAGGGATATAATTACCACTCATCACACCCCCAAACCTAACATTTTGCTAGTCCTTGAGCAAAACATGGAATAAAATAACATAAACATCGTTAAAATAAAATTTAACTAATCCACTTTCGTAGGGATCACGGTTGCATTTAGCGTATGCAACAAGCCTTTAAACCCATAGGTGTCCCTAGTGGACGAGTTGTAGTCTCGTGAGGGTTTACAACAATGATACCCACAAACATTTTACAAAAGTAAAAAAGTAGTGAAACTAATGCACACAAAAGCAAAAAGACAAGCGAAAAGAGAATAAAGAAGTTAGTGACTAATCAGGTGAAACTTCTACTCCAAGTTACTAGTTGTTTTCTTTCTTTCTAAATTACTGATAAGTAAATTCTCCGATTATATTTATCATTCTCCATATACACAGCCACCAAAATATTAAACAACTCATTTTTGCCCACAACAGTCATAAGTGCAGTTGATAAGAGAGTAATATTTTTGTCCTAAGGTTTTATTAGAATTCACACCTTTTTGTAGCAATGGAATAATTTTTCTCATTTTTCTGATTTTTTTTCTTTGATTTTTTTTTATTTATTACAATATCTTCCATCTATATAGTGAGCTTTGGGTCGGTGGCTCCCAAACTAGTTGGCTTTAGGGCACTAGGTGTTAAGACACCCCTACGGACTTAATTACTCAGACTTCAGATATATATATATAGATATATATATATATATATATATATATATATATATATAATATATATATATATATATATATATATATATATATATATATATATATATTGCAACATCCTTGATCCATGTCGTGAGCTTTGGGCCAGTAACTCCCAAACCAGTTGGCTTTAGGGCACTAGGTGTTAAAACACCCTTACAAACTTAATAACTCGGACCTCAGAAGTTTTTTTTTACTCCATCACTTTTTGAGATGCTTCCTCCAATTAAACTAGAGCACTGAATATTACAAACTTTTCAATTTTAGCTCATGTCTGTATGTTACTATGCATGTTGATAATACCTGCCAACTGAGCATATGAAGATCCATTTTAGTCAATTTTATGGAGAATTCACAAATTAAATATTTCAAAAGGAAATAAACAAAAATTAACTTGTTCCGAAATAGGTTTGAGATACGTCTCAAGAGTGAAAACTCTTTACTCAGCTATCTCTTACCAATTTCACCTTTTTAGTCAAAATAAAAACACAAAAACGCAAAATATTTTTGTAATTTTTGAAAAATTTTCAATTTTTTTGTATTTTTCGGAAAATTTTGTACTAAAAATAAAAACAACTCACAAACTAAAAACAAGGTACTGATCAACTAATTCCCTCCCCCAAACCTAAATGAGACATTGTTCCCAATGTCTTAAACAGTAGAAGAAGAGTTTAGAAGATAGTACCTGGTTAACTGAAATTCTACACGAAAAGTTAAAGGTTAAGATCAAGATTAATCCGACACCTCTTACCATGATCGTCTTCGGACCAATTTATCTTTGAAAGGATAGGGTCAATTTGTGGTTCATAAGCTAAGATTGGGTCAATTAGATCCGGAGCAGTTCTGGCAGTGAAGAGGAGTTCTTTTGAAGGTTTTGACACGAACCCATTTCTCCGAGCATCATCAAGAAACACAAAAAGAAAATCATAAAATCCATCAACGTTAAACAACCCAATTGGTTTTTGGTGTATGTTCAAGTTCGCCCAAGATAGCACTATAAAAATTTCCTCCAATGTGCCCAAGCCACCTGGCAAAGCAATAAAAGCATCAGCACGGTTAATCATTTCTACTAATCGTTCAGACATACCTGGCACGATCAGTTCCTCTCTGTTTGATGGTCTAATAAGATTTGCCTCTGCCAAGGGTTTTGGGATGATTCCCAAAACGTGACTGCCTCCTTCCTGTACAGCCTTTGAAATGATCCTCATTAGTCCAAGATTGCCTCCGCCATATACTAAGTGCATATTCCTTGTTGCTAAGACTCGACCCAATTCATGTGCTGCTTCTACGTATTGTGGCTTAACACCAACACTAGTACCGCAAAACACACAGATGTTTCAACTCATCTTCTTGAAGTGGCTTCCATGTTTTACTCTGGATGTCTTCAAAAGTGCAATGATGAGTTGAATTTATAATACCTGAAAAGGGTGAGTAAAATAATAGCACTAGTACCTGCCAAATGACAATTATTAGTTAACAGTAAAATAAATCGTGATAGTAAAAAAGGTCTGGATCCTGTCAGCGAAAATAAAAGAAAACAACAAAACAAATTACAATTATTATGAAAAAGACAAAGATATATAATATGTACAAGAAACGTAGCAGCTTGATTGACGTCTATGCGTCAGGGACAAGCTTCCCATCCAATTTTCTTATAAATTGGCAAACATGGTCTTTTTGAGTCAGATTCCCGAGACTTAACTGTTGTCTTTCTTTTTGAAATTGTGTATGTAATTTGCGAATGGCTATATGAACATATCCACTGGAATGCGTCTCAAGAGTCGAAGATATATTATCTACAGACTCCTTACTCAAGCCATCCCTAATGAATTTAATTTTATCTTCGGGATTATCAGACACCATTCCTAAAGAACGACAACGAGTATTGCAATTCCAGCGTGCCCATTTGTAACAAACACCTATTTGCTTAGCTCTTCATTTCTTTGCATATGTGCTTCTTCCAATGGTCCTTTCTCGTGGCTTTGTTCAGCTTCCTGTAGTCCATGCATACTCTTCATCCAGTCACCGTTCTGGTTGGGATTAGCTCGTTATTTTCATTGGTAACCACAGTGATTCCTCCTTTCTTCGGCACACACTACATAGAACTCACCCAAGTACTATCTGAGATGGGGTAAATGATGCCAGCATCCAACCATTTGATGATTTCTTTCCTTACGACCTCCTTCATGATTGGATTGAGTCTCCGTTGATGTTCCACTGTGGGGTTGTACTCATCATTCATCAGAATCTTGTGCATGTAAAATGATGGACTAATGCCTCGAATGTCTGTTATAGTCCAGCCAATGGCTCTTTTTTGCTCTCGTAATACTCTCAGTAACTTTTCTTCATACTCCAATGTTAGTGAAGAAGAAATAATAACAGGTAATTTGGAAGAGTTTCCAAGAAATGCATTCCTGAGATGGCTCGGAAGTAACTTCAGCTCCAGCTGTGGTGGTTCTTCAATTGAAGGCTTGATTCGATCTTTCTTTGGCAGTTCCAAGCTTTCAACTGGTGGTGTTGATTTGAATCGGAATGGTTTGTCAAGGTAGTTGATACATTCCAGGATTTCAGCATCTAGCTCAATGTCAGTCATGTTGGTGATGCAAGCTTCATGTGTATCCGTGGGATTTAGCTCAGTATCTTTAACGATACTTGTTGGGTTTCTAGGTTAGTCCCAAGGATCATTCAAGCATAGAAATCATATGTGAATACAACAAGAAGTATGGCAGAATCATACTTACATTGATCGGCTTTGCGATGCGAGGAACAAAAGACTTTTCTCCCCTCCATGGTGTTCTTGATAGTGGGCTGTTTTTGAGCTCCTCCAAATTCGGTCACCACCTCCAAGTGTGCTCCAAGCTCCAAGCTTTGCAAATGGTGATTCCATGCTCACAAGTGGTTTCCATATCACCTTGGATGACTCTTCATGTGCTAGCATAAGAAAACTTTGCCACAAATTTTCCTATTCATCTTCTTCAACTCTCGGTTTTGGCAAGCCAAAGGAGAAAGAAATGGCCCTAGGCCGTAGGTGAGAAGAGAAGAAAGAGAAGTTGTGTTAGTTGTTTGCATTTCCAAAAAACAAATAATGATATACCAAATTCGAAATTTGGTAAATGGCATTTAAGCCATCCAACCACCACCATCAATCACAAGTGACAAGTTGTCACATCACTCAAAGTGACTAGACATAACATCAATCAAAGTGACTAATGATTTGACGCTTGATGTGACTTGTGGGCCGCACTTGAATTCGAAATGCGAGTGGGCCCGCAAACACTCCCGGGCTCGGGTTCGCTAATTCCGAATTAACGAATTTTCCGTTGCAATGTAATTAAATCAAATTTAATTAAATAATTATGCCTAGCAAAATTACTATTCACATCGCTAACGAATTAATTCTAAATTAACTTGTTCGCCCGAATTAAAATTAAAATCTAATTTTAATTCCGCGTCGAAATCCAATTTCGTATAATATATCGAATATATTATTTTATCGATTAATTCCAAATTAATCGCTCTCTCTCTTTAAATAATATTTTATCCCAGATAAAATATCTTCGTAATTAATCCCAGATTAATTTTATCTCTCTCTTATAATTAATCCCAGATTAATAAAGTACGAGTCATACGTCATCGGTGAATCTTCGGGAAGCGACCCATGAGATCCCCAGATATGTTGGCAGTAAATCTGGTCGTCGGACTATCCGAACAAGTACGTACCTAGTACTACATTTTTACCGATTTACAAGACATGGTTGGCTTCTAGCAAAGCACCGTGCCTACCCAATTCTCCAGAAATATTCTTATAGGAATATGTTATCTATATCAGGCGTAGTATACGTAGTATTACATATTGCGATCCAGCATCGGATGTCACGTGCAAGGCCTGGGGCTGGAATTGTGTTTGCCCCGTACGAATCACATATCGGATCTCTGGTAACTAGTCTCTATAATCGGATAATCATGACCTAGTCACATTATCCGATGACTGCAGTACATAAGAGCACTAGTTCCGTATCCTACGTGATCATCATCTCCACTATGACTGGAGTGATACTTCCATCTTGACATCACACCCAATACACTACGATTCTCAATATACCAAGAAGGGGCATACACAGAACCTGTTAAAGCCCTGGACGATCAAAACCAAAGTATATTGATTGTCGCAAGTATTAGCGGTGCAAGTCTCAGGTTAAGACCAAATACACCTACCCTGATTCGGACTTCCATAGACACATAGTCATACTACCAATGGAATTCTGAGGGGTCTAGCCAAAGGGAAGCTGTTTCCGTACCATCGGTAAACACAACCTCATATTACACTTGCATTAGTATCCTATACCTAAATATATGAGAACTATGTTGTTATGCTCCCACAACGTGCACAAGTGTAATACTAGTCTTTTACTCATTATCGATGTCCAATCTCGATAATACTCTGACTAGGGATATTTAATGATTAAACCTTCGTGGATTGATACTGTCTCATATCATCTCAATCCGGAACTAATCATATGGACCTTTCATCATTTATATATCTTGGTAATCTAATTACAAATGATAAAAGGGCAATTTCCTTTGTCACATAGTTAATTTGTACAACAACACTATGATCTGTACAAATTGTGATGTTATGGGTCATAATTGTCCAACAATCTCCCACTTGGTATATAGCCAATCACTCAAGTGTCCTACACCCGAACTATGAACGGTTCGCTCAAATTTCTGCTGAGAAAAGACTTTCATCAGCAGATTTGCATAATTATCATATGATGCGATTTATTCGATCATCACATCGACACGATGTATGATCCGAACGAATCAGATGAATAATTGAGATATATATCTGGATCGTTGATGAGACCATTAATTCTTTAGCCTGTGCTGTAGCCTAGCTCAGCTGTTAATAGAACTACTTCTAATCTGATTAGGATTATTATCGATCCAAAAGGCTTCTATTGCTGCCTCAGCTGCAGCAATAACCCACTTTTGTTGTTTATTCGGTAACAATATCTTGCTTGGAAGATTTCCAGCTCACTGTTCCGTTATTCAAACTATATAGTACCCTTATGTCGACTTATAGTCGTTTTTATCGGTTTGGAAACTTGCAGCAGTGAACCCAGTCACTTCAAGTTCTCATTCTCCATAGTATAAGAAAACATCTTTAGTTCATCTAAGATACGAAAGGATGTTCTTAACATCAATCCAGTGACTATCACTTGGATTGGCCTGATTGTGACTCCATATGCTCAAAGCATATGAGACACCAGGTCGAGTACATTTATTTCAATGTACGAGTTCTCGGAGAGTATTAACAACTTTAAATCTATCCCAGTAGATTCTTTTTCCTAGAATAAAGGTTGTCTCTCCCAAGAATTTTACGGAGAATTTTCATGAAAGCCAAGCTTTCACCGATTATATTATGGGAATATCATTTCCAAGAAATGACATATCATCATTAGTTTAGGACATTCACTGTCAGTGTGATCCCACTAACCTTCTTATATACACAAGAATTATAATCGTTTTGAATTAAATCATACACCATTATGATTACATCAAACCGATAGTTCCAAGAACGCAATGCTCGCTTCAATCCATAAATGGATCGAATAACCTGCAAACCTTGTTCGCTCGTTTTGGTATGACAAAACCGTCAGGATGTTGTAAATATCCTCCAAAAGGTTTCAATTTAAGGAAAGCGATTTTGACATTTAGCTGCCATATTTCATAAATGAAACATGCAGCATTAGCAAGCATTGTCCAAATGGATTTAAACATGACAACAGGTAAAAGGTTTCGTTGTAATCGACATAATGTTGATAACAATACATTTTCGCTACAAACCTAGGTTAGTACGTTGGTAAGTTGTCTTCCATGTATGTCTTCCTTGAAGACTTATATAGTACCAATATGCACAATGCCTTGCGGTACAACAACCAGTGTCTAAACTCGGTTGGTATATATGGAATCCATTTCGGACTTCATGGCACTTTGCCATAATAGGGAGTCAATACCTTGTATCACTTCCTCATACGTAGTCAGTCCGTATTCCTCAATAAGATTAATATCTTCATGAGGTGAGATCAGAAACACATACCCCAGGTTGTTTTCTGACTCTCTCCGAATTGAGCGGTTCTTGTGTATTCGAAGATTATTGGTACAGTTTCATCCTAGATGAACTATTTGTGTTCCATTAAGGAATCGGTGCCTGGAATAATATTACTCCGATTTTCATCGAGTTTTACTTTCCTCTCACTTACCACTGCATATAGGTATTCCTCTTAGGAAAACCGCATGGTGAGCAACAATTACATTGTTCTCTTGTGAGTTGTATAAGTACTGTACTTTGGTTTCCCTAGGATAACCTACAACTTAGGCACTTATCCTATTTGGGTTCTAGTTTGGTATCATCCAAACATATGCCTAGCATACCCAAATTTTCAGGAATGAGAAAACCCAGTTTATTTCCTATTAATATCTAATATGAAGTCTGTCTAATAGATTTTTTATGGAACCTTATTCAAAATAAGTATTGCACTGTTTAATGTTTATCCCTTGAAGGAAAATGGTAGCTCAGAGAGACTCATGATTAACTTTATCATGTCTAAAAAAATTCGGTTTCTCTCATTGGACACACCGTCAAATTGACGTGTTCCGGGAGGAGTCCTCATTGAAAGAATACTATACTCTTTCAAGTAATTGAGAAACTTATAGCTTAAGTATTTTCCACCACGATCTAACCCTGACGGTTTTAATACTCTTCCCGATCTGTTTGTCTACTTCGTGTCGAAACTCTTTGAATTCATCAAAAGTTTCCGATCTGTGTTTCATAAGAAACACATAACCATAACACGATGCCACATCCGTAAAGGTTACGAAGTGTTCATATCCACCTCTAGCCTAGATAGATATGGGCCCACTTAC
>SKCR01026135.1:0-67205 GCA_019454045.1 Zanthoxylum bungeanum | reverse complement strand
ATGTTATGTGTCATAATTTTATTATTAATTTAATGAAAATTATGGCATAAATATAAATTGATTTTGGTAAATCATTTTAACATAATACAAAACTTCTTCTCTCACATTTTCTCTCTTCCTCTCACGCCCAAAACAGAATTTTGGGACTGGTTTTGAACCAGAAAAACGTGACACTAAAGGGAAGCAAGGGTTGGATTTTCATGGTGAAAATTCAAGTGCTAGCACACTACGAGTCTTGCGAAGGTGGTAGGGAGGTTCACCCATGAGGCGGGACTCATCCGATGGAGTTTGGAGCTTCGTTTTGAGACCCGAAACTGCCAAGACAGTGAGCATGGACTGCTGCAGTGGGCTTACAAAGGCAGTACGTTTTTGGCCTTGATTCGTCTTCAAATCGACATAACCGATCAATGTAAGTATTCCGCTATCTTCATTGGTGTATTCACGCATGTTTTCATGTCTTGTTTGATCTTGGGACCTTAGAAAATTACCAACAATTGGGATGCGTCCCAGGGTCGAGGCATCCATTGTCGGTTGCAGTTATTGGGATGCGTCTTAAGGTCGATGGCCCGCTACATCATCAGTTTTGGTGATGAGTCCCAGGGTCGTGACCCACATTGTCAGCGGTATTAGGATGCGTCCCAAGGTCGAGGCCCCCGTCGTTTATTGCGGTTATTGGGATGCGTCTCATGGTCGATGTCCCCCTGCATCATCAACTCAGCTTGAAGCAGCAGACAAGTCAGGTGGCAGCTGGCGAGCCAGGTAAGTAAAAATGCATTGCATAGACTTTGATAGGATTGTCATTGTCACACACTGCACAAGTCCCATCAAAGTGGGGGCAACTGTAGGCACTGCATTTTTTCATATAAGTCCCGATGATGAGTCTCGTATGGAGGCACTACTTTTTAGGTTGCGGAAGTCGCGGTAAGCAAATGTCGGAAGGGGAAATTCAGAATAAGTATGTCATCATATTCAATTCATATGTTCACTACTTTCACGTTCGTGAGCACGTTCGTACGTCAAGCAGATTGCGTGCGTTCGTGTAGTGTTGGAATCGGCGTTCGAATGGTGTCGGTACTTCTGGTTTTGCTGCTAGCCTCACGCCCAAGCCCATTAGCCCATCCAAAAAATAATTAAAATATTTAAAATACATGTCACAAATTAAATAAAATAAAATAAATCAAATCAAATCCCTTCCTAATCTAATCAAATCCCTTCACTAATCAAACACCAATTAAGATATTCACTCCCTAAATTAAACCCATCTTTTCCTTTCATAAACCAATAAAGAACACTTCCTTTTTTTTTGAGGATTCCATTCCTTACCTAGAAACCCTAGCAAACCATTATAAAAAGGAGCTTAAACCAACCTTTCACACCCAGCTCATTCTCATAAAAACACAAAAGAAATAACCTAGCATTCACGCCTAAGCAAAAAAGCAAGAAGCAAATAATTCTCTCTTCTCCTCCTCCCTACAATCACCGAAACACTCTCCCAAAACAGCAAAGGAACATCACCAAAACACCCCCTAAACAGTAAACATCACCACCGCAAAACACCCTGAAAGCACAGCCCTAATTCACGCACCAACAGCATTATACATCAGCCCCAATTCACGCCAAAAAACAACACCAAAACTGCAGCCCAAGCAGTGAAAACCGCAACCCCTAATACCCTCAAGAACGCAAAAACAGTCCCTTAATATAGTGAAAACAGTGACCAGAAAATACAGCAAAAATAGCAGCAAAATGGAGTAAGAACAGCAGCGAAACAGAGGAAAAGACAACTCAAAACAGCGAAGCAACGAACGAAAGCAGTGGACCAGTGAATCAGAGGAGTTTCGGAGCATCAATCCTTCTGAAGGCCGTGTAACGCACTTTCGAGAGACGACCTAAGAGTTGTTATTAGTTACATTATTGCGCTTTATTGTTTAATACGTTCATGAATTCTGTATTTTGCCTTCATTTCTTTCATTTACGATTATGGGTGTAAAAACTTGCATGTTGCTTAAATTATCTGGTACGTGTAGCATGAGATTTGGTTGTACTATTGCACAAATCATTTCATTACAAGTGCCATAAGTAAGGGACCATTCCGAACCAACGGTTTGAGGTCTTCCCTTGCGAGGGGTGAGTGTGGCCTTAAATCATTTTCCCGATTCACACCGGGTGGCGACTCCATTTTTAGTTCTCCGGTTTAGTCCCCCGCGGGCTACTCCGTACTCCCAACCGGGCCTCGAGCCCGGAACAGCGTCGCCGATTTCTGTGTCCTACAGGCTCTTAGGCGTACCAAGGTTAAATGCGTTTGTTTTGGTTGAGTTGATGTCAAATATACCCAAGTCGTGCAAATTGAAAGGAAGAGACTCGGGAAAATAAGCGAAATGAATGTCTTTATTACAAGCAGATGCAGGAATACACTCAAATAAATCAGAGAGATAAACATCTTCGTCCTCCACAGATGTTTCATCTCCCACAGCAAGGTCTTCCTCGGTTTTCTTATTCTCCTCGAGGGTCAGGCTCTCCAGCTTCATCAGCTCTTCCTCCTTTGCAACTTTTGATGCCGGTGGTTTCTCACCCATCACATCTTGAAAGATCTAAAATATTGGCACAACGATCCCGTTGACCTCTACTGGTTCAGGTTCTCCTTGATACCCCGCTGCCTTCACAAAGCAATTTGTCAGCTTCGACCATTTCTTCTAAGCCTTCGGCTTATCCTCATCAGACTTGTATCCCAATCCCCTCTGGGTGGTCTACCCTTTATAGTTTGGCAATGTTCCTCTGACACCCGAACCTTTACCTGGCGCGAAATTCATCTTCTCCATGATCCTAGCCACCTTAGGATCCACCCAAAAAGTTACCGACACTTGGAACCTGGTGAAAGATTGTATCTCCAAGGCGGCCACAACATTATCTACTTCAGCTTTAATGGTGATAATCTCTCCCCATACGGAAACTTGATGGCCTGGTGCAAGGTGGAGGGCACGCCCCCAAGTTTGTGAAACCACGGCCTCCCTAACAACAAAGCAAAAGTGGTCGGGATATCAAGCACTGTAAACTCAACCTCATCCTCAATTAGGCCAACCTTGACTACCGCGGTAAATGTGCCTTCAACTCCTCGCTTACTGTCATCATATGCCTTGATGGTCATGTTGGAGGGACTCAGATCTGTCGCCTTCATTCCCAACTTCGACAGAATCTTCAAGGGGAAAACATTAATAGATGAGCCATCATCCACCATTACAAAAGATGTCTTCTTACCTCTCACTTAAGCTCTTATGAATAGTGGCCTGTTGTGATTCCTTCCCTCCACCGGAAGTTCTTCCTCAGAAAATATTATCACTTGCAAGGCTTCCTTCTGCACCGATCCCATGAACATTGTAGGATTGGCATCCTCTGATACTATTATCTTTCTTAAGGCCTCAACCATGGCACGCCTATGCTCCTGAGATGCACACAACAATTCCCAAATGCTCACATGTGCACGTGTCTTCTTCAACTGACGCAACACCACATCTCCTTCAGCATTATCCCCGTTTTCAGCCACTTCTCTACCTTCTGCCAACACTTCTTTACCCTTCTCAGCTGTATCCCTGTAAAAGCGCCCACTGCGCTTCATTCCCTTTACCTCCTCTTCATCAATTCTTGAGAAGTCCTCACAGAAATTCTTCCTCTGCTCCATTTCATCCTCACTGTTTCTATCCCAAATCCCCATGCAAAAGGTTTGACGGTCAAAGGTTTGGAGGACAAAGTTTTCAGGTAGGCCAGAGCTAATCATGTAGGTAGGAGGTGGGACAGAGTGATAGTTAGGTAGGGGTTTCTGTGTGTGTTGGGTTACTCTTTTTTGGGGTAGGGTATTTTGTGGGAGTCTATGAGGTCCTGGATTTCATGTCGGAGACGGGTACAATTGTCAGTGTCATGGCATTTTTACTGGTAGTAGTGGTAGTAAAGGTTCAGGTTGAGATTTGGTGGTAAGAGGGTTGGAAAGTGGTCTAGCTTCTAAGGGTTTTAGGAGCCCTTGTCTCGCCAACTTCTCAAGCACCTTAGACAAAGGTCTACCCAGGTTGGAAAAGCGTCGGTTTCTGATGGCGGCGATCTCAGCGGAAACGGGCGTGGTGCCTGATGGTCCCCTGACAGTCCTCCTGTTTAGGCCATAGAACTTTCTATTCTCAGCTTCTTCTTCCTCAATATCCATGGCAGTCTCCCTCAACTGTCGAAAATTCATGATCATAGAGGTCATCCTCCTCAACTTTCCATAAAATAGAGGGTTTGGTGCCCTTGATGATCATTTTGATCTGGTCCTTCTCCGAGGGCCGAGTTTGCATCTTCAGAAGTTGGCTTCTCCAGCGATCCACATAATCCTTGAAGCTCTCCTCTGGATTCTGTTTGGTATTCTCCAAGTCATGAAGCGACAAGTCGATCTCCAAATCTATGACATACTGATTCAGAAAAGCCTCTGACAGTGCCCTCCAATCATCCTTGACCTTCCTCTCGAGGCCATGATACCATACCATAAGTGCTCCCTCAAGCGACATCCCGAAAATCTTCTGAACTTGGCGTTTTGACATAGCCACTGAGCTCATCATAGAAAAATATTGTCGGAGATAGACCCTCGGATCACTGTTCCCATTAAACTTGGCTATGTCAGACATTTTGAACTGAGCCGGCAGCTACTCCTCAAAAGTCATCGCTTCATAGTCTAGAAAATCTTCATACTTACCCCTCATCTTGTGGGTAACCGATTCCACCTGATCGGGGAGATTCTGTAATTCATCATGAGACCCAGCTATCCCTCCCGCGGCTTACTCAGCCATGTCATCATCAAAGACAGTGATATCATCATTCAACCTGTTCGGAGGCTCCTCACGCCTTTCATTCTCAGAGCCTCCCGCAGCGCGGGGCACATCCATATTAGTCATAGCAGTGGTCAAAGCTTGCAGTTGCTCGGTAACCTTAGTGAGATTAGCTTCCAGCTGATATATATGACATCCCTCGTTAACTGATTCACTCATGTTTGTTATCAGCCTCTTGACGAGTCTTCCCTCTTCCCTAACCCAACGGGTATCTATGGTGTCTTTTAAAACTGCATGTTAGCATGTATGCGTGTAATGCATGAAATATACAAGCCCATCAAGATTTTTATACTAGTTGGCCCATTATCATTTCAAAGCATTCAATCATACTATTGCGCGGTGCAAACTTGTCCCAGTTGAAAAGGCCCAACAAGTTTACACTTTTGCGATAACATGGGTAAACAACTTCAAATGATAAGAGGCTGACCGGCGTAAACACACACGTATAACGCAAGCGCACGTATCGTTCAAGTAGTATAAAAATATCGATCCCACGAGGACTTAATATCTAATCTATTAATTTTATGAGGTCAAATGATTACTAGTATCTAACAGGTTGTTTGATTGATTTGAAATGGTGACGATTCTAAATTTAAAAATAAAATTATTCGAAAGTAGGTTTTAAGAAAATTCAATATTAAAAACTATATAGGGTTGTGATTTCTTCCAATATCATTTTAAAGATGAAGTGGTTATCTTAAACTTGGGTAATATATTGATTTATTAACCTGGAACACTAAATTATGTGTAAGCCTCTGTCGATGGTCAGACACAAATACCCAGTTTAACCCAATTGAACCATATGTCTATGTCAACCAAATTATCTGGATTCATTAAGTTTAAGTTCCAATTATGGCTACCCCCGCCCGACAGGTATATGTCTATCCTGTAAGGAAATCTATTAAAGGGTTATCTATCCTCAAGGAAGATCGTGGACTATTGAGTCTATGGTCTTAAACTTAAAATCCCTATGTCTAGTTCATTTTAAGTTTCCAAGTTCAATTTTATTAATGGCCAGTTAATGAAAAAGCATTAAGATTAAGACTCGATAAATAAATCTTTAATTACCCAAACTATAATTTAACCCCTTATAAACCGGTGATATTGGATTTCATCACAACCCCAAATAACTGGCTTAGTTACGACACATATTTACGGGTAGTAAAAAAAACTTAAATAAAATAAAAGACATAAAGTAAAATACTGAAAATAAAATACTGAAAATTAAATGCTGAAAGTAAATGCTGAAAGTAATGCTGAAATTAAATACTGAAAATTAAATGCTGGAAAGTAAATGCTGAAAGTAAATGCTGAAATTAAATACTGAAAATTAAATGCTGGAAAGTAAATGCTGAAAGTAAATTACTGAAAAGTAAATGCTGAAAGTAAATTGCTGAAAAGTAAATGCTGAAAGTAAATTGCTGAAAGGAAATTGCTGAAAAGTAAAAACTGAAAATTAAAGAAAGAAAAGTACTATGCGTAAAAGTAAATTGCGGAAAGTAAAAACTGAAAAGTAAAGAAAAGAAAGTGTGAAAGCGGAAATTAATTACTAAAAGCTATAAATAAACAAACAAGATACAATCTTCTTAGTATTCTTAAGGAATTCCTTAGAAGAAAGTATGAATTTTACAAATGAAATGGCTTGGTATTTATAGGCAAAATTTTGCCTCCAACAAATCATCCACCAAATCAATTATCAATTGCTCCACTAATTGCTCCACCAAATCCATTATTAATTGCTCCACTAATCTCTTATCATGTTTGGTGATGATTTGATAATTTTTATTATTTATTTATTAATTTATTTTTTTGCTTTGAAAATGATTGAAAGTGACTTTAATAATTACACACAACACACATCTGGATTGTTTATCAATTTCGGGCATGAAATCTTCCGAATTCGAAATTATTTTGTCTTTCAAAGCTGTAGATCTTTGAGTCTTCTTTAATCTGGAAATTGAATCAGCTGAATCCGATATCGGAGTAAAAGGTTATGCCCAAACGACGACAGATGCACAAAACTGGAATTTCCAAAACTGCACTTCGTTAAAACGCCCTTTCAAGTTTCCAATCTCCAAAATTAATATGTCAAGTCCAAATTTTGCCCTTATTTGACCCATATTTCGTCCTAAATGATTTCATTAAGTCCCAATATTATTTTATCTGCAAAATAAATTAAAACATATCAAAACGTTCATCAAACCCGAGAAACCAAACAAAATATTAAGTAAAAGGGGCGGTAAATATTGATATATTTTCCGCTCTTCAGAGGCCCAAACACAAAATGGCCCATTGGCATTTTAGAAGCTTTTGGCCCACTTGTCAAAGGACACGAACTCATCCCAGTTTAAATGACCCAACAAGTTCACATCTCTTGACAATAAGTCCAACTGAATCCAAATGATGATGGTCATAAACACAAGCATGAAGAAATAATTTCTACTGGTCATATAACTATGGTTCACATGTGGGTTTACGGGAGTGTTGCCAAAGGCTCCCTGTAGGCATAGCATTTTTGCATGTAAGTCCCCATGATGAGTCTAACATGGAGACACTACCTCTTTAAATTGTGGAAGTCGCAGGAAACGGACGTCAGAAGGGAAGAGTCAGAAATTGACATCTTATTGGATTTAATTCACTTGTTTAGCTTCGGGTTTGCTTGTTGAACCTCTGTTTTAAAACACATCCCTAGCACAAAACCAAAGCCACACACCCACCTAGCCCAAGCCCATTAAATCATATCCAATAATAATTAAAATATTTAAAACACATGTCAAAAATTAAATCAAATTAAATTAAATCAAATTAAATTAAATCAAATCCAATTAAATCAAAACAAATCTCATTCCTAATTAAATAAATCAAATCAAATCTCATAAATCACATTCCTAATTAAATTAAATCACATGCCTAAACTAATGAAATCAAATCAAATCCAATAATCATCTTCCTAACTAAAACAAATTACCTCCCTAATTAAAGATATAATTTCCTTATGATACACACAAATTAAATATTCTTTCCCTACCTATACAAGGTAAACCCCAACCCTTGCCTATAAAAAGAAGCCTAAACCCAACCTTGAAACCCCTGCTCATTCTCACACGAAAACAACAAAAAAGAACCTAGCTGTTGACGGCCAACCAAGAAGAAATAAACCATGATGCTCCCCCTGTTGGACAATTATGATCTATAGCGTCACTATTTGTACAATCACGGTGTTGTTGTACAAATTAACTATGTGACAAAGGAGATTACACTCTTATCATTTGTGATTAGATCACCTTGATATATAAATGATGAGAGGTCCTTATGATTAGTGCCTGGATTGAGAATGATATGAGACAGTATCAATCCACGAAGGCAGAATCATTAAATTGGTTAGAGTTCAATCAAGGTCCCAAGGATCACAAACAAAACATAAAAACGACATATGAACACATCAAAGGAGATGGCGGAATCAACTCACATTGAATTCGGTTTTGATGTTTGAAGAACAAGGTGCGATTTTGATCCTCCATAGAGCTCGGCAGTACCTTCCTCCTGCAGTGGGCTGTGCGATTTGAGTCCTCCTTTAACCTCCAAGAATCGGCCATGCAAGACTCCATTGAAGCTCAAAGCTTCAAGCTTTCCAAGCTCATGAAGACACTTCCCTATCACCTATGTATGCTCAAGGTGTGCTAGCACTTGATTTTTGCCACAAAAATCATTATCATTGCTTCTCCATTTACGGCAGTAACAGAACAAGAAGGAGAAGAACGGTCCAAGACCGAGAGAGAAGATGGAAGGTTTTGGCTCCAATTTACCTAAAACCGTGAAGACCAAAACAAAAATGAGAGAGTCACGTGAATGTGGTCTCAAAATTAGGCCAAAACATGAACAACAAAAACCAATGAGAGTCACGTGAATAGTAAAAAAAATTTGCCAAAATCGTGAACAAATAATTGGTCCAAGAGAGAGAGAAATGATTTTATATACATATATTCTTTATTCCATTTACCAAGTAAATGAATAAAATATATATACACACAATTAATTCAAAAGTCAAAAGGTACAAGTCCTATCAACTTTCAAACAATCACCTTTCTTTATTCACATCATGTCACTTTAATAAAGTGACAACATGTCATATCACATCACTCAAAGTGACAATTGATTTGACGATGATGTGACAAACGATTTGACGCTTGATGTGACTCGCGTTCCGCGCTCGAATTCGAAATGCGAATGCGTTCGCAATCACTCTCGGGCTCGGGTTCGCTAATTCCAAATTAACGAATTTTCCGTCGCGTCGTAATTAAGTGATTACGCCTAGCGAATTCACTATTCACGTCGCTAACGAATTAATTCTAAATTAATTCGTTCGCCCGAATTAAAATCTAATTTTAATTCCGCGTCGAAATCCAATTTCTAATAATATATATCGAATATATTATTTTATCGATTAATTCCAAATTAATCGTTCTCTCTCTTTAATTAATATTTTATCCCAGATAAAATATCTCCGCAATTAATCCCAGATTAATTTTCTCTCTCATCGAATTAATCCCAGATTAATTCTATCTCTCTCTTCTAATTAATCCCAGATTAATCAAAGTGCGAGTAATACGTCATCGGTGAATCTTCAGGAAGCGACCCATGAGATCTCCGGATATGTTGGCAGTAAATACGATCGTCGGACTGTCCGAACACGTAAGTACCTCGTACTACGTTTATATCGATTTACAAGACAAGGTTGGCTTCTAGCAAAGCGCCATGCCTACCCAATTCTCCAGAAATATTCTTACAGGAATATATAGATCTGTATCAAGCGTAGTATACCGTAGTATTGTGTATATCGGCCCAGTATCGGATAATCACGTGCTAGGGCTGGGGCTGGATAAGTGTCTGCCCCGTCCGAAACACATGTCGGATGTCTGGTAACATAGTCTCTATAATCGGATATACATGACCTGGTCACAATATCCCGATTGGTTGCGCACACTCAAGAGCACTAGTACCGTATCCTGCGTGACATCATCTCCAAATGACTGAAGTGACACTTCCATCTTGACATAACACCCAATACACTACGACTCTCTGATAAACCCAGAAGTGGTGTACACACAGAACCGGTTAAAGCCCCCTACCACCAAGACCAAGTTTATCGATTATCGTAAGTATTAGCGATGCAAGTCTCAGGTTAAGACTATACACACCTACCTCGATTTCGGCCTCCCATAGACACATAGTCATAATACCAATGGGATTCCGAGGGGTCTATCCAGAGCGAAGCTGTTTCCCGTACCATCGGTGAAACACGACCTCCTATCGCACTTGCATAAGTATCCAACACTTATATATATGAGAACTATGCCGTTGTGCCCTCACAAACGCGCACAAGTGCAATACTAGCCTATTCCGCATTATCGATGTCCAGTCTCGATAATACTACGGCTAGGGATATTTAATGATTAAACCTTCGGGGACTGATACTGTCTCATATCATTCTCAGTCCAGGTACTAATCATAGGGACCTCTCTTCTTTTATATATCTATGGTGATCTAATCACAAATGATGAGAGTGCAATTTCCTTGTCACATAGTTAATTTGCTACAACAACACAATGATCTGTGCAAATAGTGACGCTATGGGTCATTTTGTCCAACAATCTCCCACTTGGCACATAGCCAGTCACTCAAGTGTCCCACACCTGAACTATGTACGGTTCGCTCAAATTGCTGAGGAAAGGTTTCTTCAGCGGATTTGCTTAATTATCGTCTGACGCGATTTACACGATCATCACATCGCCACGATGTATGATCCGAACGAATCAGATGATATAGAAGTATATATCTGGATCGTCGATGAGACCTTTAATTCTTTTTAGCCTGTGCTGACGCCTAGCTCAGCTGCTAACAGAACTATATCTAATCTAATTAGATTTATTATCGATCCAAATGGCTTCTATTGCTGCCTCAGCTGCAGCAATAATCCGCATTTGTTGTTAATTCGGCAATAGTTATCTTGCTCGGAAGATTTCCAGCTTACTGTCCCAGTGTTCAATCTTTATAGTACCGCAGTATTTACCGGTTTGGAAACTTGCAGCAGTGATCCCAGTCACTTCAAGTTCTCCATCTCCATAGTTTAAGACAACATCTTTAGTTCTCTCAGATACTAACAAATGTTCTTAATCTTCAATCCAGTGACTATCACTTGGATTGACCCGATTGTGACTCCATATGCTCAAAGCGTATGAGACCCAATACAAGTACATTTTAAATGTACAATTTCTCAGAGAGTGTTACCAACTCCAAATCTAGCCCAGTAGATCTTTATTCCTTGAATAAAGGTTGTTACTCCCCAGAATTCTACGGAGAATTTCTTATGAAAGCCAAGCTTTCAACACCGATTGTTTTATGGGAATTTCATTGTCATTGTGCAGCTCTCCCACTAGACCTCCTATAATACCTTCATAATTATACAAGTTATTATTTCGTTGTAGTCTTCATGCTATATGATTCTTAACGTCAGTTCCAAGACACCCAAGTCAACCCTACTGCTTCACAATCCAAACATGGATTGAATAATCCGCAAACCTTGTTTGTCGGTTATACAAAATCGTCAGAATGTTGTAAACATTCTCCAAAAGGTTCCTTTTCAGGAAAGCGATTTTGATTTAACTGACATATTTCACAAATGAAATATACAGTTATCAACAAGCATCTTCAAAATGGATTTACCATGGCAACAGGTAAAAGGTTGAACCGTTATTAACACAATGTTGATAACGATACCTTTCCGTCAAAAGCCCAGCTTTGTACGTTGGTATGTTGCCTTCCATGTATGTCTTCCTTGAAGACGTTTAATGTACCATAGGCACAATGCCTTATGGTACAACAACTAGTATCCAAAATAGTTGTTATACATTTAATCCATTTCGGATTCATGGCACTTTGCCGTAACAGAGAGTCGATACCTTGTATCACTTCCTCTAAACGTAGTCGGATGGTACACCTCCATAAGATTGACATCTTAATGAGGTTAGATCAGAAACCCATACCCTAGGTTGTTTTCTGACTCTATCCGATCTACGAAGTTTCTTGTGTATTTGAAGATTAATGGTACAGATTCATCATTGATGAACTGTTTGTGTTCCATTAAGGACTTCGTGCTTTGAATAGTATTACTCCGATTTTTCATCGAGTATCACTATCCTCCCACTGACCACTGCAGATCGGTATTCCTCTCAGGAAAAACCGCATGGTGAGCAACAATCACATTGTTCTCATGTGAGAATTACAAGTACTATACTTAAGGTTTCCCTTAGGAAAACCTATATTGGCACTTATCCAATTTGGGTCTTTTAGTTTGGTATCATCCAAACGTCATGCCTGGCATACCCAAATTATCAGGAATGAGAAACCTTGTTTCTTCCCTGTTCATATCCTATATGATATCTGTCAAACAGATTTATATGGAACCTTATTCTAAATAAGTTTTGCACTGTTAATACATATCCTATTGAAGGAAACAATAGCTCAGAGCGACTCGTGATAAACCTTATCATGTCCAACAAAATTCGGTTTTAGTTCGGACACACCGTCTACTGACGTGTCTCGTTTAATTGTGTCCTAGACAACAATGCCATAAATAAGTCTCTATTGATCAAATCAATTTGAGCTATTTATTTGTCATTTATATGTTTGAGATTTTATTATATTCAAAATATAAATTCTGTTATTTACATCTAATGTATGTATCTCTCAGTATCATCTTTATATAATAAAACACTTTAGTGTTTTAGAATATAAAGGTTCACCCGCAGTGGGTTAAACACTGATAAAGAGATAATGTTTCTAGTCAAACTAGTTACATTATAACAGTTCCTAATTTAAGTACACACCCCAGGTTAGTTCCTAAACTTAGGTATCTACGGTCGAAACAGCGACTTTCGTCCCGTTTTCGATTCGCAGAGGAATCTCAGCTTGAAGTCAGTATCCTGCTCAAAGCAGATTCTGAATATCAATACATATATATTATGTACCACACTAAGTATTTAAAATCTAATTTCAATACTAGCTGTGAACATAACTAAGACAATATTTTAAAGTTAGAGCCTCGCCCTTTCTTTAATTCCTTCGTGTCTTCCATATCCAAATGGTATCACTTTGGGATATGTCAATTATCCTTTTCAATATTTTAGGAACCTTAGGCCAAGCCTTGGTTTTTGAATATCGAAACGATGTGCACCTTATGCAACATGCCCAATTGCAAACTTTGACTTTCTCCACTAGAATAGTCAATTAATTCTCCAAGAATTATTAATTGCAATTTTAATACTTTTAAATCTAAAGATAGATTTATTATAAGTATATTAATTAAGCATTAAAGTCATCATCACATAAATCTTCCAAAGATTTTATGCTCTACTATTTGCTTAATTTTGGGCTTAAGGTATAATAAATTATTTTATCAAATAAAGTAACCTATTATTTATTCCCAATTGAAAATTAAATCATTTAAAATATTTTAATCCTAGATTATATTTTAAATATTCAACGTTTCAATTTCTCTTGATTACAATAGTCCAACTATTTAATCAACGATTAGTGGTACTTTATATATTATAATGATTATAATAGTCCAACTATATGATCAAATATAATCCAAATTAATTAACCTCAATTACATTGATTACTATAATCCAATTATAAAATCAACTGTAAACTGAAATTAATTAATTCAAATATATTGATTAATATAATCCAATTATATATAATCAAGTATAATACAGTCCAACTGTTCATTAAAACAACAATTTAAATATTAGTCTAACTAATATTTAATCTAATGACGAAATAAAATAAAATGAGCGTGTTTAGCGAGTATTCGAACGAATGTTGCAAATTCAATACTTGCCTCCCACTATTTTTCGTCGAGTCTCTAACCCTCTGTCGAGTACTCGGGAAACCGTGTTTCCTAGTGGGCTAGGATCCCGTTAAATATCACACAATCTTGACTTTGGCCAACAAATTGTATGATAATTAACTAGGTAGATCTCGAAGATCAATTGGATCTTATCCAACTCCTAGATCCAGTAGGTGGACATCCAAGTCCGAAACATATATCTTATATATGCCTATACATCGAATGTATAGCCTAACCTTTTTCCTCTGAATCAACTAGGCCTTGGCTTTGGCACAACAAACCTAGTGATCCCTGTCAAGCGCGGACCCATTGACATGGAAGCTTCGTAATCAATGTCAATGGACAAGAAGTGGTCTTGACTTTGGCCAACAAACCACAACTTGGACACGACACCGATATGGAACAAAGCCTCGTGATTAAAACAACATCTTTGATGGACAAGGGCTTGACTTTGGCCAACAACCCCTGCCAATCTCGGATCTTGAGTAAGAATCACTCAATGGAAGGAAAAACGCATGATATTTAACGAGGGTTTTTCGCGTGCAAATTGGCTACCAATTTAATTATCTTTGTTAAGGTCTCATCATCATACACCCTTAAGCATGCATTCTAAACACATAATAAAGCGAGTATGAAAATAAAATAATAATGATATGCGGATGGATATTTTACATTGATCCTAGATCAAATCTCTCACTTTCTCTCTCCCGCTAGCACTTGTATTACTTCTACCCGTTACACTACACTTCTAAAGAAACCTCTTTTACATGGAGGGGAATAGGTGAGAAGAGAATACAAAAATAGGAGATAAGGCTGGACACGCAGGTCCAATTTAATAAATCAAATTTATTACAATTTCCAAAATCGCCCAACCCGACTAATATCCATCCGATATACATTATTCAACATCACAACCATGTATTCATACAAGCATGTTATCAATCAATCAATCAAATTAATTAATCTTGATTATTAGTGATCATCCAATGTTCAAACAATTTGATTTTGTTCGAGTCAAACTCGTATTGCAACACGTACTCAAAGTACAATTTCTACGAATTAAATTAAATTACATAATTAAATAATCCAATTTAATACGTATTTAATTCTAATTCATTATTTAATTCCAAATTAAATATTACACTTTTATTAACGACCTTTACGACTTAAATTCCAAATTTAATCGCAACGGGTCTCAAAGCCCGATTAACATCTAATGTTTTATTTAATTAAAGTCCAATGGGCTTTTAATTAATTTCTACAGGCGTGGACTTTTGGTCAACTCGGGTCAAACCGAACAACCAAAATCCAATCCGGGAGTTACCCCATAAGCCTTTAAATTAATTTTGCCCATTAGGCCCAATTAAATAATTAAGGTCCATTAAGTCATAATTGGACCTTTTGGATTCGGTGTTTGGGCCTAATTGGATCCAACCAATTTTGCCTAAACCCAACTTTGTTACAACAAAGCCCAAAAGCCCAATTACAACCTAACAAGCCCAATTTCCAAAATCAAGCCCAAATTAATTAACTTATAAAATTCCAAATTTCACAATTAATTAACCTAAGTGTAATACACAATCAATTACCCAATTAACATTTCTAAAATATCAATTAGCCTAATTAATCATGCACTTTAACAACCAAATAGTGTCCAACACAATTCAATAAAATCAAACCCAATTAACATGCTATCAAGTCTCGCAATTAGGGGTTTTTCAATTCGATTCGGTTTCAATCCAATTGAGTCCACAATCTTAATTTCCCAAATCAATTCAGTTCATCCAATGAATTAAAAACAAAAATCACAATAAAATTCATGTTCCTTAAGTTTCGGCCAAGCCACTTTAAAAGGGAAAAAATGTTCTAAATCAAAATTCAATCAATTGAACTTCAACAAACATTCACCAATTGTTTTAAGTCATCCAATGATCAAACAAAACAAAATTACCAAGACATTAGGTTCTTCCAATTTTCGGCCAAGCATCCAATTTGGGGAAAATGAATCCAATCCAATTTCATGAAATTGATCACACACAATCTCAATTAAACATGTTCTAAGCATACTTAAACATCCAATTCAATTAAAACATGCTTAAACACATTTTACCCAATTTCAAGTTTCATTTCAACCTAAAGAATTGGGGAAAATTGATCTAATCCAATTTTCTTGAAATTGATCATGCACAACTTCAATTCAACCTCATTCAAGCATAATGCATCAAACAATTCAACCAAATCATGCCTAAATCGAGTTTACCCAAATTAAAGTTTTGACAAAAAATAAGCAAATTGGGGAAAATCAATCCAATCAATTTTTTATCAAATTGATTACATACAACTCAAATTCAATCATATATAATCATCCTCAAACAATCAATTAGACAGAATCAAGCAAAAATCAAAAAGCCCCAAATTTGCTCAAGAACCCTAATTCGGTTTTCATGCAATCAAAGCTCTAGATACCATTGTTAGAGTTCAATCAAGGTCCCAAGGATCACAAACAAAACATAAAAACGACATATGAACACATCAAAGGAGATGGCGGAATCAACTCACATTGAATTCGGTTTTGATGTTTGAAGAACAAGGTGCGATTTTGATCCTCCATAGAGCTCGGCAGTACCTTCTCCTTGCAGTGGGCTGTGCGATTTGAGTCCTCCTTTAACCTCCAAGAATCGGCCATGCAAGACTCCATTGAAGCTCAAAGCTTCAAGCTTTCCAAGCTCATGAAGACACTTCCCTATCACCTATGTATGCTCAAGGTGTGCTAGCACTTGATTTTTGCCACAAAAATCATTATCTTGCTTCTCCATTTACGGCAGT
This sequence comes from Zanthoxylum bungeanum, assembly GCA_019454045.1. Lineage (NCBI taxonomy): Eukaryota > Viridiplantae > Streptophyta > Magnoliopsida > Sapindales > Rutaceae > Zanthoxylum > Zanthoxylum bungeanum. Next base: position 50,621 of record SKCR01026135.1, on the reverse strand, counting down.
AAACAGAACAAGAAGGAGAAGAAAAACGGTCCAAGACCGAGAGAGAAGATGGAAGGTTTTGGCTCCAATTACCTAAAACCGTGAAGACCAAAACAAAAATGAAGAGTCACGTGAATGTGGTCTCAAAATTAGGCCAAATACATGAACAACAAAAACCAATGAGAGTCACGTGAATAGTAAAAAAATTGCCAAAATCGTGAACAAATAATGGTCCAAGAAGAGAGAATGATTATTATATACATATATTCTTTATTCCATTTACCAAGTAAATGAATAAAATATATATACACAACAATTAATTTAAAAGTCAAAAGGTACAAGTCCTACAAACTTTCAAACACATCACCTTTCTTTATTCACATCATGTCACTTTAATAAAGTGACAACATGTCATATCACATCACTCAAAGTGACAATTGATTTGACGAATGATGTGACAACGATTTGACGCTTGATGTGACTCGCGTTCCGCCTCGAATTCGAAATGCGAATGCGTTCGCAATCACTCATCTCGGCTCGGGTTCGCTAATTCCAAATTAACGAATTTTCCGTCGCGTCGTAATTAAGTGATTACGCCTAGCGAATTCACTATTCACGTCGCTAACGAATTAATTCTAAATTAATTCGTTCGCCCGAATTAAAAATCTATTTTAATTCCGCGTCGAAATCCAATTTCTAATAATATATCGAATATATTATTTTATCGATTAATTCCAAATTAATCGTTCTCTCTCTTTTTTTAATTATATTTTATCCCAGATAAAATATCTCCGCAATTAATCCCAGATTAATTTTCTCTCTCATCGAATTAATCCCAGATTAATTCTATCTCTCTCTTCTAATTAATCCCAGATTAATCAAAGTGCGAGTAATACGTCATCGGTGAATCTTCAGGAAGCGACCCATGAGATCTCCGGATATGTTGGCAGTAAATACGATCGTCGGACTGTCCGAACACGTAAGTACCTCGTACTACGTTTATATCGATTTACAAGACAAGGTTGGCTTCTAGCAAAGCGCCATGCCTACCCAATTCTCCAGAAATATTCTTACAGGAATATATAGATCTGTATCAAGCGTAGTATACCGTAGTATTGTGTATATCGGCCCAGTATCGGATAATCACGTGCTAGGGCTGGGGCTGGATAAGTGTCTGCCCCGTCCGAAACACATGTCGGATGTCTGGTAACATAGTCTCTATAATCGGATATACATGACCTGGTCACAATATCCCGATTGGTTGCGCAACACTCAAGAGCACTAGTACCGTATCCTGCGTGACATCATCTCCAATGACTGAAGTGACACTTCCATCTTGACATAACACCCAATACACTACGACTCTCTGATAAACCCAAAGTGGTGTACACAGAACCGGTTAAAGCCCCCTACCACCAAGACCAAAGTTTATCGATTATCGTAAGTATTAGCGATGCAAGTCTCAGGTTAAGACTATACACACCTACCTCGATTTCGGCCTCCCATAGACACATAGTCATAATACCAATGGGATTCCGAGGGGTCTATCCAGAGCGAAGCTGTTTCCCGTACCATCGGTGAAACACGACCTCCTATCGCACTTGCATAAGTATCCAACACTTATATATATGAGAACTATGCCGTTGTGCCCTCACAAACGCGCACAAGTGCAATACTAGCTATTCGCCTATTCGCATTATCGATGTCTAGTCTCGATAATACTATGGCTAGGGATATTTAATGATTAAACCTTCGGGGACTGATACTGTCTCTATCATTCTCAGTCCAGGTACTAATCATATAGGGACCTCTCTTCATTTATATATCTATGGTGATCTAATCACAAATGATGAGAGTGCAATTTCCTTGTCACATAGTTAATTTGCTACAACAACACAATGATCTGTGCAAATAGTGACGCTATGGGTCATTTTGCCAACATAAATATCCCTAGTCAGAGTATTATTGAGATTGGACATCGATGAATACGTAAAAGACTAGTATTACACTTATGCGCGTTGTGAGGGCACAACAACATAGTTCTCGTATATTTGAGTATAGGATACTCATGCAAGTGTAATAGGAGGTTTTGTTTCTCCGATGGTATGGGAAAACAGCTTCCCTTTGGATAGACCCCCTCAGAATTCCATTGGTAGTATGACTACGTGTCTATGGAAGTCCGAAATCAGGGTAGGTGTATTTGGTCTTAACCTGAGACTTGCAACCGCTAATGCATACAACAATCAATATACTTTGGTTGAGGTCGTCCAGGGCTTTAACCGGTTACTGTGTACGCCAATTTTGGGTATATCGAGAATCGTAGTGTGTTGGGTGTGATGTCAAGATGGAAGTTCACTCCAGTCATATGGAGATGATGATCGCGCAGGGATACAGAACTGGTTCTCTATATATGGTTGCAACCGTCGAGATAATATGACTTGGTTATGATTATCCAATTTTAAAGAGACTAGTTGCTCGTTTTCCGATATGTGCTTCGTACGGGGCAGACACTGTACCAGCTCCAGGCCTTGCATGTGATCATCTGATACTGGACAGAAATACGCAATACTACGGTATACTACGCTTGATATAAATCCTTATTCCTGTAAGGATATTTCCGGAGAATTGGGTAGGCATGGCGCTTTGCTAGAGGCCAACCTTATCTTGTAAATCGGTACAAACATAGTACTTGGTACTTACGTGTTCGGATAGTCCGACGACCGATTTGACTGCCAACATATCCGGGGATCTCATGGGTCGCTTCCCAAAGATTCACCGATGACGTATAACTCGCACTCTATTTTAATCTGGGATTAATTAGAAGAGAGAGAAAATTAATCTGGGATTAATTGCGGAGATATTTTATCTAGGATAAAATTTCATTAAAAAGAGATAATGATTAATTTGGAATTAATCGATTAATTAATATATTCGATATATTAAACGAAATTGGATTTCGATGCGGAATTGAAATTAGATTTTAATTCGAGTGAGCGAATTAATTTAGAATTAATTCGTTAGCGACGTGAATAGTAATTATGCTTGGCATGATTATTTAATTAAAGTAGATTTAATTGCATCGCAACGGAAAATTCGTTAATTTAGAATTAGCGAACCCGAGCCCGAGATTATTTGTGAGCGCATTCGCATTTCTAATTCGAGTGCGGCAAATCAAATCAAGCGTCAAATCGCTAGTCGCTTCTAGCGTCACATCATTCGTCAATCAAGTGATGGATGTCTTTCGCTTTGAGTGATTGATGCAAGTCACTATTCACTGATTGATGGATTGACAAGTTGATGTGTGTGGTTGGTGCCATTAAAGCTTTAATGGTTTGCTTTTTGAAAGCCAAATTCACTTGAAATGAATTTGAAATTCAAATGTGTGTATTTAATACACAAATTTGTGAAACCAAACACAACTCTCTCTCTCTCCCATTTCTTTCTTCTTGCTCACGTCCAAGGGGCCAAAAACCTTCTGGTTTTGCTGTAAATACCGAGCAGTATGGAAGCCAATAGTGTGATTTTGTGGAAAAAATCACAAGTGCTAGCACACTTACGAGACATGCGAAGGTGATAGGGAAGTTCACCCATGAGCCGGGAATCGTTCGACAAAGCTTGGAGCTTGACGAAGATGACCAACGAAGGCCAAAACAGTGAGTTGCGCACAGCCCACTGCCGAACCAGTGAGGAGCAGATTTTTGAAGTCTCGTTGCCTCCGCATCGCTCAACCGATCGATGTGAGTATTCCGTGACTTTCTCGATTTGTATTCGCACCTTTTCATTGCTTATTATTCTATCCTATGGACCTAGAAATTCTAACAATGGAATCAGAGCGAGTAAAAGCATGAAATTTGACATAGGGCTAAAATTTGGGTAAAAATGTGTTTGAGCATGTTAATGAAATTGGATGAATAAATATGTTTTAATTTGTTTTAATTTGAGATTGATTGGATCAATTTGAATAAAAAATGTTTGGAACAAATTTGCCCAATTTTTGGTGATGGCCGAATAGGTTATGCTCTATGTGTTCTTTGTGATTTTTTTTTTTTTTTTTTGATTCATTGGATGAGTTGGAATCAATCGGGAATGTGATTTAATGTCGATTGTGGATTTAATCGGATTGAAACCGAATCAGACATAATTTTCCCTTCCATTGCCGAGAACAATAAGCATGATATGGGTTTGATTTTGATTAATTTGTGTTGGACACTAATTGATTTAAATTAGCATGATTAATTAGCCTAATTTGTGTTTTGGAAATAATGATTTGGGTGATCAATTATGTTAATGCACTTTGGTTAATTAAAGTATGAAATTTGGAATTTTTGTGTTTAATTAAATTGGGCCTTAAATTGGATAGTGGGCTTGTGTTGTAAATGGGCTTAATGGGCTTTGTTGTACAAAGTTGGGTTAAGGCAAATTGGATTGGATCCAATTAGGCCAAAAACCGCTTCCATAAAGCCCAAATGCGACTTAATGGACCTTTGTAATTTAATTGGGCCAAAATTAATTTTAGGCTTATGGGGTAAATCCCGGATTGGACTTTGGTTATGGGTTTGACTCGAGTTGACCAAAAGTCCACGCCTTAAGAAATTAATTAAAAGCCCATTGGACTTTAATTAAATTGACGTTGGATGTTAATCGGGCTTTGAGACCCGAAACGATTAAATTTGGAATTTAAGTCGTAAAAGGTTAATAAATAAAGTGTGTTATTTAATTTAGAATTAAATAGTGAATTAGAATTAAATGCATGTTAAATTGGATTTAATTATGTAGTTTAATTTAATTCGAGAATTCGTACTTTATGTACTTATTCACAAAAACGAGTTTGACTCGAACAAATTCAAATCATTGTTTGAACATTGGATGATCACTAATTATCAGATTAATTAATTTGATTAGATTGATTGATAACATGCTTGTGTGAATACATGGTTGCGATGCATGAATAATGTATATCGGATGGATATTAGATGGGTGGGACAATTTTAGAAATTGTTGTAATAAATTCGATTTATGAATTGGACCTGCGTGTCCAGCCTTATCACTCCTTATTCTTTGTATTCTCTTCTCACCTATTCCCCTCAATGTAAATGAGGTTTCTTTAGAAGTGTAGTGTAACGGGTAGAAGCAGATATTTGTGCTAGCGGGAGAAATAAAGTGAGAGATTTGATCTAGGATCAATGTGTAAAGTATCCATCCGCATATCATTATTATTTTTCATATACGCTTTATTATGTGTTTAGAATGCGTGTTTAAGGGTGTGTGATGATGAGACCTTAACAAAGATAATAAATTGGTTGCCAATTTTCACGCGAAAAACCCTCACAAAATATTAAGCGTCATTCCTTCCATTTAGTGATTATTACTCAAGATCTAAGACGACATTGGTTTGTTGGCCAAAGTCAAGGCCTTTGTCTGTCGAAGATGTGTTTGAATCATGAAAGCTCTGTTACATGTCAGTGTCTTGTCCAAGTTGTGGTTTGTTGGCCAAAGTCAAGACCACTTCTTGTCCATCGACATTGATTACGAAGCTTTCCATGGTCAATGGGTCGCGCTTAACTGGGATCACTAAGTTTGTTGTGCCAAAGCCAAGGCTTAGTTGATTCAGAGGAAAAAGATTAGGTAATACATTGGATGTATTGGCATATATAAGATATATGTTTCGGACTTGGATGTCCCCCTACCGGATCTAGGAATTGGATTGGATCCATTTGATCTTAGAGATCTACCTAGTTAATTATCATACAATTTGTTGGCCAAAGTCAATATTGTGTGATATTTAACGGGATCCTAGCCCACTAGGAAACACGGTTTCCCGAGTACTCGACAGAGGGTTAGAGGCTCGCCGAAAAATAGTGGGAGTCAAGAATTGAATTTGCAATATTCGTTCAATTACTCGCCATACGCGCTCAAACAAATATCAGTCGTCAAATTCATTAAATGTTAGTTGGACTAATATTTAAATTGTTGTTTTAATAATAGTTAGACTATATATATTCAAACTATTCATTTATATTTGATTATATAATTGGATTATAATAATCAATATATTTGATTTAATTAATTATAGTTGATTAATATAGTTGGACTATAATAATCATTATATTTAATAGTACCTAATTAATTGATTAAATAGTTGGACTATTAAAATCAAGATAAAATTGAAAGATTGACGTTTAATTCATAATCCTAGGAAAAATGTAATTAAATGCTTTAATTTTCAAAATTGGGAATAAATTTTCAGGATGGTCCTGGAAAATAATAAGTTATTTTATTTGATAAAATAATAAATTAAACCTAATGCCCGGAGTTAAGCAAATAGTAGAGCATAATCTTTAGAAGATTATGTGATGACAACTTAAATGCTTAATCCATTATACTTGTCAAGTAGACTCCTTAATTTCTGAATCAGAACTAAGGATTAGATCCTCAAAGTATGATGAAGAAATTGAAGGATCTTCATAAATCTATGTTTAGATTTTAGAAGTACTAAAATTGCGAAAGTTAACTCTTGGAGGGTTAATGACTATTCTCAAGAAGATAAAGTCAAACTTCGCAATTAGGCAAGTAGCGCAAGGCGCACTTTACTTCGATATTCTAGAAGGCCGAGGCTAGGCCAAAGGATTCTAGAATGTTGAAAAGGGGCAAAAGCAATATCATTATAATCTTCTAGGAAGATAAATGACATATCCCAAAATGTCTACCTAATTGTAGCAAACGGGATCGCAGAAGCGTGACTGCCGTTTGGACAAAGCAGACATGAAGGAATTGAAGACGAGCAAGGCTCAGACTTCAAATATGTTTGTCATATATGTATTCATTACTAGTATTGAAATTAGATTTTAAATACTTAGTGAGATACATAAAATATATATATATTGATATTCAGAATCTGTTTTGAACAGGATACTGACTTCAATAGAGATTTATCTGTGAATTGAAAATGGGACGAAAGTCGCTTGTTTTAACCGCAGGTACCTAAGTTTAGGAACTACCCTCGGGTGTGTACCTGAATTCGGAAACTGTTATAATGTAACTAGTTTGACTAGATACATTATCTCTATATCAGTGTTTAACCCGCTGCGGGTGAACCTTTATATTATAGAACACTAAAGTGTTTTATTATATAAAGATGATATTGAGATTAACACATTAGATGTGAATAACAGCATTTATATTTTGAATATAAATAAATCTCAAACATATAACATGACAAACAAATAACTCGAACTGATTTGATCAGAAGAAACTAATTATGGCAATGTTGTTTGGGACACATTAAACAAGAATCGTATATCCACACTTTTGAAGAGTAGGTACTAGGACGGATTTGATCAAATCAAATAAAGTCTACGAATCTAGTTTATTGGGCAAAGTTCCTAAAACACATTTACTTGGTAAAAGTGTAAATGCCACTGATCTGTTAGCCCTAGTTCATAGTGAAGCAAGTGGGCCCATGTCTAGCTAGGATAGAGGTGGATATGAATATTTCATGACCTATACGGATGTGGCATCGCGTAATGGTTGTGTGTTTCTTTTGAAGAACACAAATTGGAAACTTTTATAGTTTTGACACGAAATAGACATACAGATCGGCTATAGTATTACACTGTCACTGTAAGACCGTAATGGAAAATATTCAAGCAATAAGTTTCTAAAATACTTGAAAGACTATAGTATTCTTTCAATGATGACTCCTCCCGGAACACGTCAGTTTGACGGTGTGTCCGAACCGAGTAACCGAATTTTGTTAGACATGATTAGGTTAATCATGAGTCACTCTGAGCTACCATTTCCTTCAATGGATAAGCATTAACAGTGCAGAACTTATTTAGAATAAGGTTCCATTAAAATCTGTTTGACAGATATCATATTAGATATGAAAGGGAAAGAAACCGGGTTTCACATTCCTGAGAATTTGGGTATGCTAGGCATATGTTTGGATGATACCAAACTGAAACCCAAATTGGATAAGTGCCAATTGTAGGTTATCCTAGGGATAACATAAATATTGTATTTATACATCTTACAAGAGAACAATTAGATTGTTGCTCGCCATGTGGTTTTCCTAACAAGAATACCGATATACAGTAGTAAGTGGGAGGATAGTAAAACTCGATGAAAATCGGAGTAATACTATTCTAGGCATCGAATCCTTAATGGAACACATATAGTTCATCAAGGATGAAACTATAACATTAATCTTCGAATACACAAGAACCACGTAGTTCGGAGAGAGTCAGAGAACATCCTGGGTATGAGTTTCTGATCTCACCTTATAAAGATGTAAATCTTTTGAGGTATACCAACTGACTACGGATCAGGAAGTGATACAAGGTATCAACTCCCTATTATGACAAAGTGTCATGAGTCCGAAATGGATTCCATGTATATCAACTATGTTTGGATACTAGTTGATGTACAACAAGGCATTGTGCCTATTGGTACTATATAAGTCTTCAAGGAAGACATACATGGATGGCAACATACCAACATATAAAGCTAGGCTTTTAGCGGAAAGGTATCGTTATCAACATTGTGTTGATTACGATTCAACCTTTTAACTGTTGCCATGGTAAATCCATTTGGATAATGCTTGCTAATGCTGCATGTTTCATTTATGAAATATGTCAGCTTAACGGGAAAATCGCTTTCCTGAAAAGGAAACCTTTCGGAGGATGTTTATAACGTCCTGACGATTTTGTCGTAACATAACTAGCAAACAAGGTTTGCGGGTTATTCGATCCATGTTTGGATTGAAGCAAGCATAGGTTCTTGGAATTATCGTTTTGATGTAATCATAATGGTGTATTATTTAATTCAAAACTAAAATATTCTTGTGTATATAAGAGGGTTAGTGTGAGCGCACTGACAGTAGTTGTCCTATAAATAATGATAATATGTCATTTCTTGGAAATGATATTCCCATAAAAAATCGGCGAAAGCTTGGCTTTCGAGAAACTCTCCAAGAAACCGTACATTGAAAAATGTACGTAACTTGGTGTCTCATATGCTTTGAGCATATGATTCACAAACAGGCCGATCCAAGTGATAGTCACTGGATTGATGTTAAGAACATCCGTTAGTTTCTTAGAGAACGAAGGATGCAGTCTTAAACTCTGGAGATGGAGAACTTGAAGTGACTAGGATCACTATTGCAAGTTTCCTAACCGATAAAGACGACTGAAAGTCGCAAATGTTACTATATAGTTTGAATAACGGTACAGTGAGCTGGAAATCTTCCAAGCAAGATAATGTTAACGAATAAACAACAAATGCAGATTATTACAGCAGCTGAGGCAGCAATAGAAGCCTTCTGGGCCGATAATAAATCCTAATTGGATTAAGAATAGTCATGTTAGCAGTTGAGCTAGGCGTCAGCACATGCTAAAGAATTAAAGGTCTCATCAATGATCCAGATACATACTTCGATATTCATCTGATTCGTTCGGATCATACATCGTGGCGAGTTGATGATCGTATAAATCGCATCAGACGATAATCATGCAAATCCGCTGACGAAAGCCATTTCTCAGCAATTGAGCCAAACCGTACATAGTTCGGGTGTTAGACACTCGAGTGACTGGCTATAGGCCAAGTGGGAGATTGTTGGACAATTATGACCCATAGCGTCACTATTTGTACAGATCACGGTGTTGTTGTACAAATTAACTATGTGAAAAAAGAGATTGCACTCTTATCATTTGTGATTAGATCACCTTGATATATAAATGATGAGAGGTCCTTATGATTAGTGCCTGGATTGAGAATGATATGAGACAGTATCAATCCACGAAGGCATAATCATTAAATATCCCTAGTCAGAGTATTATCGAGATTGGACATCGATGAATACGTAAAAGACTAGTATTACACTTGTGCGCGTTGTGAGGGCACAACTGCATAGTTCTCGTATATTTGGGTATATGATACTCATGCAAGTGTAATAGGAGGTTGTGTTTTACGGATGGTACGGGAAACAGCTTTGCTCTAGATAGACCCCCGTGGAATCCCATTGGTAGTATGACTATGTGTCTATGGGAGTCCGCAATCAGGGTATGTGTATTTGGTCTTAACGGAATACTACCATAGACACATGAGTATTGCACGAGTTTTATTTGATTGGAATCAAATCAGTCATAGTACCCACTCTTCAAAAGTGTGGATATACGAGTCTTGTTTAAATTGTGTCCCAGACAACAATGCCACAATTAGTTTCTTAATTGATCAAATCAGTTTGAGCTATTTATTTGTCATGTTATATATTTGAGATATATTTATATTCAAAATATAAATGTTGTTATTCACATCTAATGTGTTTATCGCAATATCATCTTTATACAATAAAACACTTTAGTGTTCTAGAATATAAAGGTATATCTGCAACGGATTATACACTGATATAGAGATAATGTATCTAGTCAAACTAGTTACATTATAACAGTTTCCTAATTTACGTACATACCCAAAGGGTAGTTCCTGAACTTAGGTATCTACGGTTAAAACAGTGACTTTCGTCCCGTTTCCAATTCATAGATAAATCTCAATTGATGTCAGTATCCTGTTCAAAACAGATTCTGAACATCAATATATATATTTATGTACCACACTAAGTATCTAAAATCCAATTTTAATACTAGTTGTGAACATATTTATGACAAACATATTTGAAGTCAGAGCCTTTCTCGTCTTCAATTCATTCTTGGGATATGTCCTTTTATTTTCATAGAAGATTATAATGATTTTGCCTTTACCCTTTTCAACATTCCAGTAGCCTTTGGCCAAGCCTCGGGTTTCTAGAATATCGAAGTAAGGTGCGCCTTGCGCTACTTGCCTAATTGCAAAGTTTGATTTTGTCTCCTTGAGAATAGTCATTATTCTCCAAGAATTATTTATTGCAATTTAGTATTTCAAAGATCTAAAATAGATCCATGAAAATCCTTCAATTTCATTACCATACTTTAAAGATCTAATCCTTAGTTCTGATTCAGAAATTAAGGAGTCTACTTGACAAGTATAATGGATTAAGCACTAAAGTTATCATTACATGAATATTCCAAATATCATGTTCCACTTATTTGCTTAACTCCAGGCTTAGGCCTAATATGTTATTTTATCAAATAAAGTAACTTGTTATTTTTCAGGACCATCCTGAAATTTAATTCCCAATTTGAAAATTAAACCATTTAAACACATTTTCCCCAGGATTATGTTTTAAATGTCAATCTTTCAATTTTATCTTGATTCTAATAGTCCAACTATTTAATCAACGATTTGTGGTACTATGTATTACATTGATTATTATAGTCCAACTATACAATCAAATATAATTTAAATCAATTAACCTCAATTATATTTATTATTATAGTCCAACTATAAAATCAACTATAAATCGAAATTAATTAATTCAAATATATTGATTACTATAATCCAATTATATAATCAACTATAATACAGTCCAACTGTTTATTAAACAACAATTTAAATATTAGTCCAACTAACATTTAAACTAACGACGAAATAATTTGTGATTGAGCGCGTATGGCAAGTAATTAAACGAATATTGCAAATTCAATTCTTGCCTTCCACTATTTTTCGGCGAGCCTCTAACCCTCTGTAGAGTACTCGGGAAACCGCATTTCCTAGTGGGCTAAGATACCGTTAAATATCACACAATCTTGACTTTGGCCAACAAATTGTATGATAATTAACTAGGTAGATCTCTAAGATCAATTGGATTCAATCCAATTCCTAGATCTGGTAGGGGGACATCCAAGTCCGAAACATATATCTTATATATGCCAATACATCCAATTTATTACCTAACCTTTTTCCTCTGAATCATCTAAGCATTGGCTTTGGTACAACAAACTTAGTGATCCCAGTCAAGCGCGACTCATTGACCATGAAAAGCTTCGTAATCAATGTCGATGGACAAGAAGTGGTCTTGACTTTGGCCAACAAACCACAACTTGGACAAGACACTGATATGGAACAAAGCCTTCGTGATTCAAACACATCCTCGACGGACAAAGGCCTTGACTTTGGCCAACAAGCCAATGCCAGTCTTGGATCTTGAGTGAGAATCACGCAATGGAAGGAAAGACGCTTAATATTTAGCGAGGGTTTTTCGCGTGCAAATTGGCAACCAATTTATTATCTTTGTTAAGGTCTCATCATCATACACCTTTAAACATGCATTCTAAACACATAATAAAGCGCATATGATAAAATAATAATGATATGCGGATCGATACTTTACATATTCATCCTAGATCAAATCTCTCTTTCTCTCTCCCGCTAGCACAAATATCACTTCTACCCATTACACTACACTTCTAAAGAAACCTCATTTACATTGAGGGGAATAGGTGAGAAGAGAATACAAAGAGTATAGAGGTGATAAGGCTCGACACGCAGGTCCAATTAATAAATCAAATTTATTACAATTTCTAAAATTTTCCCACCCATCTAATATCCATCTGATATACATTATTCATGCATCGCAACCATGTATTCACACAAGCATGTTATCAATCAATCTAATCCAATTAATTAATCTGATAATTAGTGATCATCCAATGTTCAAACAACGATTTGATTTTGCTCGAGTCAAACTCGTTTTTCGAATAAGTACTCAAAAGTATGAATTCTTGAATTAAATTAAACTACATAATTAAATCCAATTCAATTTGTATTTAATTCTAATTCATTATTTAATTCCAAATTAAATATTACACTTTATTAATGAACATTTACGACTTAAATTCCAAATTCAATAGTTACGGGTCTCAAAGCCCGATTAACATCCAATGTTTATTTAATTAAAGTCCAATGGGCTTTTAATTAATTTCTTTAAGGCGTGGACTTTTGGTCAACTCGGGTCAAACCCAATAACCAAAATCCAATCCGGGAGTTACCCCATAAGCCCAGAAATCAATCTTGGCCCATTAGGCCCAATTAAATAATTAAGGTCCATTAAGTCATAATTGGACTTTATGGATTCGGTTTTGGGCCTAATTGGATCCAACCAATTTTGCCTAAACCGATCTTTGTACAACAAAGCCCAAAAGCCCAATTACAACCTATAAGGTCCAAATCCAATTTTAAGCCCAATTAATTAACTTATAAAATTCCAAAATCTATAATTAATTAACCTAAGTGTAATACACAATTAATTACCCAATTAACATTTCTAAAACATCAATTAGCCTAATTAATCATGCACTTCTACATCAAATAGTGTCCAACAAAATTCAATCAAAATCAAACCCATTTCATGCTTTATTCTTCTCGACAATTAGGGGTTTTTTAATCCGATTCGGTTTCAATCCAATTGAATCCACAATCATCATTTTCCAAATCAATTCAACTCATCAAATGAATCAAAAAACAAAAATCACCATGAATTTTATTTCTCAAAGAATTCGGCCAAGCCACAATTTGGGGAAAAATTGTCCAATTCAAAATTCAATCCAATTAAACTTCAAATCAACTTTACCCTATTGTTTTAAGTCATCCAATGATCAAAAAACAAAGTTATGCCAAGACAAATTTAGGGTTCTAAATTCGGCCAAGCCTCCATTTTTGGGGAAAATTTGATCCAACCAAATTTCTTGAAATTGATCATGCACAACATCAATTCAACCTCATTCAAGCATACTTAATCAAACAATTCAACCAATTCATGCTCAAATCGAGTTTACCCAATTTTAACCCTAAAATTTTCTTGCTTGATCAAAGCTCTGATACCATTGTTGGTTTCTAATTAGGTCCCAATATCATGAAATCAAGCAATGAAACAAGTGAATACATATCAGAGGAAGTGCGGAATATACTCACACTGACCGGATCTTGCGATGCGAAGAAGACAACTCCTCTAAGAAGCTCGACAATGGCTCTTCTAGCTCGTGGACTGCTCGGTTTGGGCTGTGAAACTCCTCCAAGAATTCGGCCATGGGAGACCTCCATTGAAGCTCCAAGCTTCAAGCTTCAAAAACGATTCCAAGCTCACAAATTCGCTGCCCTATCACCTTTGTATAACCCATTTGTGTGTGCTAGCACTTGGTGATTTTTGCCACAAAAACCACTCCATTTCTTCTCCATTATTCTCGGCAAAACTGCAGAAAACAGAAGCAAGAATTCGGCTCCAAGCCGTGAGAGAAGAGAAGGAAAGAGAGGAGGGAAAATGGTTTCCTAGAAACTGTAAATGTGTAGAGAGAGAGAGAAAAGAAAATGAAATTTATATATTTTCCAAAAATTAATAAACCATGTACCTTTTTAATTTCAAAAAGTCAAAAAGCAAAAAAAATAAAAACAATTAATGCTTTTCAATCAACTCACATCAATCACTCAATCAATCAATAATATTGTCACATCACTCAAAGTGACATTTGATTTGACTCTTGATGTGACTAACGATTTGAAGCTCGATTTGACTAGCGTGCCGCATTCGAATTCGAAATGCGAATGCGCTCGTAAATAATCCAGGGCTCGGGTTCGCTAATTCCAAATTAACGAATTTTCCGTTGCGACGCAATTAAACGATTACGCCTAGTGAAATCACTATTCACGTCGCTAACAAATTAATTCTAAATTAATTCGTTCGCCCGAATTAAAATCTAATTTCAATTTGGGGTCGAAATCCAATTTCGTATAATATATCAAATATATTATTTTATCAATTAATTCTAAATTAATCGTTCTCTCTTTTTAATTAATATTTTATCCCAGATAAAATATCTCCGCAATTAATCCCGGATTAATTTTCTCCCTCTTCTAATTAATCCCATATTAATTAAAGTGCGATTTATACGTCATCGGAGAATCTTCGGGAAGCGACCCATGAGATCCCCGGATATGTTGGCAGTAAATACGGTCGTCGGACTATCCGAACACGTAAGTACCTAGTACTACGTTTGTACCGATTTACAAGACAAGGTTGGCCTCTAGCAAAGCGCCATGCCTACTCAATTCTCTGGAAATATCCTTATAGGAATATGTGATCTATATCAAGCGTAGTATACCGTAGTATTGTGTATGTCGATCCTGTTGGAGTTTCGAAGTCCATAGGATCGAATAACAAACATGAAACAAGTGCGATTACTAATCGAGAAAGTCGCGAAATACTTACATCGATCGGTTGAGCGACGCGGGAGGCCACAAAAACACAAAATCTGCTCACTGTGAAGCTCACGGCAGTGCAGTAGCAGCTCACTGGTTTGCGCCCTTTGGAGGTCCTCGAACAAGCTCTAAGCTTCGTCGAACGATTTCCGGCTCATTGTGAACTTCCCTATCACCTTTGCATTGATCATGGAGTGCTAGCTCTCGATGATTTTGCCACAAACCCATCGCACTTGCTTTCCTATTTCTTCAATCCACTCGGCAGTTCACTGCCCACCAAGAAGAAGAAATGCGTGAGATGAGGAAGAAAAATAAAGAGAGAGAGAAATGTGTTTTTTAAGTTAAAATTGGTAAATGATTTTCCAAAAAACATATACACCAATTTTTCCCTCCAAAACCAAGCAATTTAATGCTTTCCATTTACTCAAATCAACTCACATCAACTTCCTATCAATCATGAATAGTGACTGGCGTCAATCACTCAAAGTGAAAGACATCCATCACTTGATTGATGGATGTTGTGACGCTAGAAGCGACTAGCGATTTGACGCTTGATTTGATTTGCCGCACTCGAATTTGAAATGCGAATGCTCTCGCAAATAATCTCGGGCTCGGGTTCGCTAATTCCAAATTAACAAACTTTCCGTTGTGTCGTTATTATATCTAATTTAATTAAATAATCATGCCAAGCATAATTACTGTTCACGTCGCTAACGAATTAATTCTAAATTATTTCGCTCGCCCGAATTAAAATCTAATTTTAATTTCGCGTCGAAATCCAATTTCGTTTAATATATCAAATATATTAATTTACCAATTAATTCCAAATTAATCATTATCTCTCTTTAAATGATATTTTATCCCAGATAAAATATCTCCACAATTAATCCCAGATTAATTTTCTCTCTCATCTAATTAATCCCTGATTAATTAAAGTGCGAGTCATACATCATCGGTGAATCTTTGGGAAGCGACCCATGAGATCCCCGGATATGTTAGTAGTAAATACGGTCGTCGGACTATCCGAACACATAAGTACCAAGTACTACGTTTTACCGATTTACAAGAAAAGGTTGGCATCTAGCAAAGCGCCATGCCTACCTAATTCTCTGGAAATATCCTTACAGGAATAAGGATCTATATCAAGCGTAGTATACGGTAGTATTGCATATTTCTATCCAATATCAGATGATCACATGCAAGGCCTGAGGCTGGTACAGTGTCTGCCCCGTACGATGCATATATCGGATAACTAGCAACTAGTCTCTTTAAAATTGGATAATCATGACCAAGTCATATTTTCCCGACGGTTGCAACCTTTATAGAGAACCAGTTCTGTATCCATGCGTGATCATCAACTCCATATGACTGGAGTGACACTTCCTTCTTGACATCACACCCAACACACTATGATTCTCGATATACCCAGAATTGGCATACACAGAAACCGGTTAAAACACTGGACGACCTGAACCAAAGTATATTGATTGTCGTATGCATTAGCGGTGCAAGTCTCAGGTTATGACCAAATACACATACCCTGATTTCGGACTTCCATAGACACGTAGTCATACTACCAATTAAATTTCGAGGGGCTCTATCTAGAGCAAAGCTGTTTCCCGTACCATCGGTGAAACACAACCTCCTATTACACTTGCATGAGTATCCTATACCCAAATATATGCGAACTATGCCGTTGTGCCCTCAAAACGGCACAATTGTAATACTAGTCTTTTACGCATCATCGATGTCCAATCTCGATAATGCTCTGACTAGGATGTTTAATGATTTATCCTTCGTGGACTGATACTGTCTCATATCATTCTCCGTCCAGGAACAAAACATAGGGACCTCTCATCATTTATATATATCTAGGTGATCTAATCACAAATGATAATAGTACAATCTCCTTTGTCACATAGTTAATTTGTACAACAACACCATGATATGTACAATAGTGACGCTATGGGTCATAATTGTCCAAAAATCCCCCACTTGGCCTATAGCCAGTCACTCGAGTGCTTGACACCCGAACTATGTCGGTTGGCTCAAATTGCTGATGAAAGACTTTCGTTAGCGGATTTGCATGATTATCGTCTGACGTGATTTATTCGATCATCACATCGCCACGATGTATGATCCGAACAAATCAGATGAATATCGAAGTATATATATGGATCGTTGATGAGACCATTAATTCTTTAGCCTGTGCTCAAGCCTAGCTCAGCCGCTAACAGAATTATATCTAATCTAATTAGATTTATTATCGACCCAAATGGCTTCTATTGCTGCTTCAGATGCAGCAATAATCCGCATTTGTTGTTTATTCGGTAACAGTATCTTGCTTGGAAGATATCCAGCTCACTGTACCGTTATTCAAACTGTATAGTAAGTACCGTTTGCGACTTTCAGTCGTCTTTTCGGTTAGGAAACTTGCAACATGATCCTCAGTCACTTCAAGTTCTCCATCTCCATAGTTTAAGATAGCATCCTTAGTTCTCTAAGAACTAACGATGTTCTTAACATCAATCCAGTGACTATCACTAGGATCGCCTGATTTTGAATCATATGCTCAAATCGTATGAGACACCAGGTTACGTACATTTTTCAATGTACGGTTTCTCGGAGAGTTTCTCGAAAGCCAAGCTTTCACCGATAGTTATTTATTGGGAATATCATTTCCAAGAAATGACATATTATTATCATTATTTATTTAGGACAGCCACTATCAGTGCGCTCCCACTAACCTCTTTATACACAAGAATCATTTCCGTTTTGAATTAAATCATAAACTATTATGATTACATCAAAACGGTAATTCCAAGAACCTATGCTTGCTTCAATCCAAACATGGATCGAATAACCCGCAAACCTTGTTTGCTAGTTAATGTACGACAAAATCGACATGATGTTGTAAACATCCTCCAAAAGGTTTCCTTTTCAGGAAAGCGATTTTCCCGTTAAGCTGACATATTTCATCTATGAAACATGCAACATTAGCAAGCATTATCCAAATGGATTTACCGTGGCAACTGTTAAAAGGTTGAATCGTAATCAACACAATGTTGATAACGATACCTTTCCGCTAAAAGCCTAGCTTTATACGTTGGTACGTTGCCATCCATGTACGTCTTCCTTGAAGACTTATAAGTACCAATAGGCACAATGCCTTGCGGTACAACAACTAGTATCCAAACTTGTTGATATACATGGAATCCATTTCGGACTCATGGCACTTTGCCATAAAAGGGAGTCGATACCTTGTATCACTTCCTCATCCGTAGTCAGTTGGTATACCTCAATAAGATAGACATCTTTATGAGGTGAGATCAGAAACCCATACCCCAGGTTGCTTTCTGACTCTCTCCGGCATACGCGGTTCTTGTGTATTTGAAGATTATGGTATAGTTTCATCCTTGATGAACTATATGTGTTCCATTAGGATTCGGTGACTTGAACAGTATTACTCCGATTTTTCATCGAGTTTTACTATCCTCCCACTTACCACTGCATATCGGTATTCCTCTTAGGAAAACCGCAGGGTGAGCAACAATCTAATTGTTCTATTGTGAGTTGTATAAGTACAATACTTTGGTATCCCTAGGATAACCTACAATTGGCACGAAATCTGTCAAACAGATTTTATGGAACCTTATTCTAAATAATTCTGCACTGTTATGCTTATCCGTTGAAGGAAATGGTAGCTCAGAGCGACTCATGATTAACCTTATCATGTCTAACAAATTCGGTTACTCGATTCGGACACATCGTCAAACTGACGTGTTCCAGGAGGAGTCATCATTGAAAAAAACTATACTCTTTCAAGTATATGAGAAACTTATTGCTTAAGTATTTTCCATTACGGTCTTACCTTGACGGTTAATACTTTAGCCGATCTGTTTGTCTATTTCGTGTCGAAACTTAAAAGTTTCCGATTTGTGTTCTTCAAAAGAAACACACAACCATTACGCGATGCGACATCCGTAAGGTCACGAAATATTCATATCCACCTCTAGCCTAGCTAGACATGGGCCCACTTGCTTCACTTGAACTAAGGCTAACAGATTGGTGGCATTTGCACTTTTACCAAGTAAATAGTGTTTTAGGCATTTTGCCCAATAAACTAGATTCGTAGACTTTATTTGAATAGAATCAAATTAGTCCGATTACCCACTCTTCAAAAGTATGGATATACGAGTCTTGTTTTTTAATGTGTCCCAGACATCATGCCACAATTAGTCTCTTCTGATCAATCAGTTTGAGCTTTTTGTTTGTCATATTACATTTTTGAGATTTATTTATATTCAAAATATAAATTCTGTTATTCACATCTAATGTGTTTATCTCAATATCATCTTTATATAATAAAACACTTTAGTGTTCTAGAATATAAAGGTTCACCTGCAGCGGGTTAAACACTGATATATAGATAATGTATCTAGTCAAACTAGTTATATTATAACAGTTTCCAAATTTAGTACACTCCCGAAGGTAGTTCCTGAAATTAGATATCTACGGTTAAAACAGCGACTTTCGTCCCCTTTCCAATTCGCCAGAAAATCTTTATTGAAGTCAGTAACCTGTTCAAAACAGGGATTCTGAACATTAATACATATATTTTATCTACCACACTAAGTATTTAAAATCCAATTTTTAATACTAGTTAGTGAACATAATTATGACAATCATATTTGAAGTTAGAGCCTTGCTCGTTCTTCAATTCCTTCATGTCTGCTTTGGCCAAACGGCAGTCACGCTTCCGCGGATCCCGTTTTCCACAATTTAGGCAGACATTTTGGGATATGTCCTTTATCTTCCTAGAAGATTATAATGATTTTGCCATTGCCCTTTTTCAACACTCCAGAAGCCTTTGGCCTAGCCTCGGCCTTCCAGAATATCGAAGTAAAGTGCGACTAGCGCTACTTGCCTAATTGCAAATTTTGACTTGTCTCATTGAGATTAGTCATTATTTCTCCAAGAATTATTTATTGCAATTTTAGTACTTATAAAATATAAACATAGATTTATGAAGATCCTTCAATTTCTTTTATCATACTTTAAGTATCTAATCCTTTGTTCTGATTCAGAAATTAAGGAATCTACCGCGACAAGCTTAATGGACTAAGCACTAAAGTTATCATCACATAATCTTCCAAAGATATGCTATACTGTTTGCTTAACTCCAGCATTAGGCTTAATTTATTATTTTATCAAATAAAATAACTTATTAGTTTCCAGGACCATCCTGAAATTTATTCCCAATTTGAAAATTAAAGCATTTAATTACATTTTCCCTAGGATTATGAAAATAAACGTCAATCTTTCAATTTTATCTTGACTTTAATAGTCCAACTATTTAATCAATGATTAAGGTTCCATTAATTATAATGATTATTGTAGTCCAACTATTTAATCAACTATAATTAAAATAAAATATATTAATTATTATAATCCAATTATATAATCAAATATAAATGAATAGTTTGAATATATAGTCCAACTATTTATAAAGCAACAATTTAAATATTAGTCCAACTAACATTTAATATATATGACGAATGATATGTTTGAGCGCGTTATGGCGAGTAATTGAACGAATATTGCAAATTCAATTCAAGCCTCCCACTTATTTTTCGGCGAGCCTCCAACCCTCTGTCGAGTACTCGGGAAACCGTGTTTCCTAGTGGGCTAGGAACCCATTAAATATCACACAATCTTGACTTTGGCCAATAAATTATATGATAATTAACTAGGTAGATCTCTAAGATCGATTGGATCCAATCCAATTCCTAGATCTGGTAGGGGGACATCCAAGTCCGAAACATATATCTTATATATGCCAATACATCCAATGTATTACCTAACCTTTTTCCTCTGAATCAACTAAGCCTTGGCTTTGGCACAACAAACTTAGTGATCCCAGTTAAGCGCGACCCATTGACCATGGAAAGCTTCGTAATCAATGTCGATGGACAAGAAGTGGTCTTGACTTTGGCCAACAAACCACAACTTGGACAAGACACTGACATGGAACAAGCATTCGTGATTCAAACACATCTTCGACAGACAAAGGCCTTGACTTGGCCAACAAACCAATGTCGTCTTAGATCTTGAGTGAGAACCATCAATGAAGGAAAAGCGTTTAATATTTAGCGAGGGTTTTTCGCGTGCAAATTGGCAACCAATTTATTATCTTTGTTAGGTCGTCTCATCATCATACACCCTTAAGCATGCATTCTAAATACATAATAAAGTGTATATGAAAAGTAATAATGATATGCAGATGGAATTTTACACAATGATCCTAGATCAAATCTTTCCCTTTCTCTCTCCCGCTAGCACAAATATTTCTTATACCCGTTACACTACACTTCTAAAGAAACCTCATTTACATTGAGGGGAATAGGTGAGAAGAGAATACAAAGAATAAAAGGTAATAAGGCTGGACCCACGGTTCCAATTAATAAATCAAATTTATTACACAATTTCTAAAATTGTCCCACCCATCTAATATTCATCCGATATACATTATTCATGCATCGCAACCATGTATTCACACAAGCATGTTATCAATCAATCTAATCAAATTAATTAATCTGATAATTAGTGACCATCCAATGTTCAAACAATGATTTGATTTTGCTCGAGTCAAACTCGTTTTGCGAATAAGTACTTAAAGTACGAATTCTTGAATTAAATTAAATTACATGATTAAATCCAATTTAATACGCATTTAATTCTAATTCGCTATTTAATTCCAAATTAAATAACACACTTTATTTATAAACCTTTTACGACTTAAATTCCAAATTTAATCGCTACGGGTCTCAAAGCCCGATTAACGTCCAACGTCAATTTAATTAAAGTCCAATGAGCTTTTAATTAATTTCTTAAGGCGTGGACTTTTGGTCAACTCGGGTCAAATCGATAACCAAAAATCCAATCCGGGAATTACCCCATAAGCCTAAAATTAATTTTGGCCCATTAGGCCCAATTAAACTTTAAAGGTCCATTTGTTGTATTTGGGCTTTATGGAAGCGGTTTTGGGCCCAATTGGATCCAATCCAATTGCCTTAACCAACTTTGTACAACAAAGCCCATTAAGCCCAATAACAATATTCAAGCCCAATTTCACAAAATAGGCCCAATTAATTAAATCAAAAAAACCCAATTTCATAATTTAATTACCAAAGTGCATTAACACAATTAATTACCCAATTAACATTTCTAAAACATCAATTAACACAACTAATCATGCTCATTAACCACAAAACATGTCCAACATATTTTGATCAAAAATCAAACCCATTTATCATGCTTTAACTCTCGGCCAAGGGGAATTATTATGCCAAATTTCAAATCCAATCCAATTGAATCAAATTCAACATTAAATCAATATCCCCAAATGATTTCTAACACATCCAATGAATCAAAAAACCAAAAATTCACCAAGAACACAAAGGGCATATTTTCGGCCAAGCTCAAAAATTGGGGAAATTTGTTCCAAACAAAATTTCTTCAAATTGATCAAATCAATCATCAATAAAAAAAAATTTAAACATACTAATTCATCCAATTTCACAATCATGCTCAAACACATTTTTACCCAAATTTTAGCCCTATGTCAAATTTCATGCTTTTACTCGCTCTGATACCATTGTTGGAGTTTCTAGGTCTATAGGATCGAATAACAAACATGAAACAAGTGCGAATACTAATCGAGAAAGTCGCGAAATACTTACTTCGATCGGTTGAGTGATACTGGAGGCCACGAAAACACAAAATCTGGTCACTGTGAAGCTCACGGCAGTGCAGTAGCAGCTCACTGGTTTGCGCCCTTTGGAGGTCCTCGAAAAAGCTCCAAGCTTCGTCGAACGATTCCCGGCTCATTGGTGAACTTCCCTATCATATTCGAATTGATCTCGGAGTGCTAGCTCTCGATGATTTTGCCACAAAACCATCGTACTTGCTTCCCTATTTCTTCAATCCACTCGACAGTTCACTGCCCACCAAGAAGAAGAAATGCGTGAGATGAGGAAGAAAATAAAAAGAGAGAGAGATGTGTTTTTTAAGTTAAAATTGGTAAATGATTTTCCAAAAAACATATACACCAATTTTTCCTCCAAAACCAAGCAATTAATTTAATGCTTTCCATCTATTCAAATCAACTCACATCAACTTCCATCAATCATGAATAGTGACTGGCGTCAATCACTCAAAGTGAAAGACATCCATCACTTGATTGACGGATGATTGTGACGCTAGAAGCGACTAGCGATTTGACGCTTGATTGATTGATTTTCCGCACTCGAATTTGAAATGCGAATGCGCTCATAAATAATCTCGGGCTCGGGTTCGCTAATTCCAAATTAACGAACTTTCCGGTTCGTCGTTATTAAATCTAATTTAATTAAATAATCATGCCAAGCATAATTACTATTCATGTCGCTAACGAATTAATTCTAAATTAATTCACTCGCCCGAATTAAAATCTAATTTTAATTTCGCGTCGAAATCCAATTTCGTTTATTATATCAAATATATTAATTTACCGATTAATTCCAAATTAATCGTTATCTCTCTTTAAATGATATTTTATCCCAGATAAAATATCTCCGCAATTAATCCCAGATTAATTTTCTCTCTCATCTAATTAATCCCTGATTAATTAATGTGTGAGTCATAAGTCATCGGTGAATCTTTGGGAAGCGACCCATGAGATCCTCGGATATGTTGCCAGTAAATACGGTCGTCGGACTATCCGAACACGTAAGTACCAAGTACTACGTTTTACCGATTTGCAAGACAAGGTTGGCCTCTAGCAAAGCACCATGCCTACCCAATTCTCCGAAAATATCCTTACAGGAATAAGGATCTATATCAAGCGTAGTATACCGTAGTATTGCATATTTCTGTCCAGTATCAGATGATCACATGCAAGGCATAGGGCTGGTACAGTGTCTGCCCCGTAGGATGCATATGTCCTATAACTAGCAACTAGTCTCTTTAAAATCGGATAATCATGACCAAGTCATATTATCCCGACGGTTGCAACCTTTATAGGGAACCAGTTCTGTATCCCTGCGTGATCTTCAACTCCATATGACTAGAGTGACACTTCCTTCTTTACATCACACCCAACACACTACGATTCTCGATATACCCAGAATTGGCGTACACATAAACCGGATAAAGCCCTTGACGACCTCAACCAAAGTATATTGATTGTCGTATGTATTAGCGATGCAAGTCTTGGTTAAGACCAAATACACCTACCCTAATTTCGGACTTCCATAGAAACGTAGTCATACTACCAATGGAATTCCGAGGGGGTCTATCCAGAGCGAAGCTGTTTCCCGTACCATCGGTGAAACACAACCTCCTATTACACTTGCATGAGTATCCTATGCCCAAATATATGAGAACTATGCCGTTGTGCCCTCACAACGCGCACAAGTGTAATACTAGTCTTTTACGCAATCATCGATGTCCAATCTCGATAATTCTCTGACTAGGGATGTTTAATGATTTATCCTTCGTGGACTGATACTGTCTCATATCATTCTCCGTCTAGGAACAAATCATAGGGACCTCTCATCATTTATATATATCTAGGTGATCTAATCACAAATGATAAGAGTGCAATCTCCTTTGTCACATAGTTAATTTGTACAACAACACCATGATCTGTACAAATAGTGACACTATGGGTCATAATTTTCCAACAGATCCAGCATCGGATGTTCACGTGCTAGGCCTGGGGATGGAATTGTGTCTGCCCCGTACAAAGCACATATCGGATGTCTGGCAACTAGTCTCTATAATCGGATATACATGACATAGTCATAATATCCCGATAGCTCGAGCATTTAAGAGAACAAGTTCTGTATCCTATGTGACCATCATCTCCATATGACTGGAGTGATACTTCCGTCTTAACATCACACACAACACACTACGATTCTCAATATACCTAGCATTGGCGTACACAGAACCTGTTAAAATCCTGGATGACCTCAACTAAAGTATATTGATTGTCGCATGTATTAGCGGTGCAAGTCTCAGGTTAAGACCAAATACACCTACCCTGATTGCGGACTCCCATAGACACATAGTCATACTGCCAATGGGATTCCACGGGGGTCTATCTAGAGCGAAGCTGTTTCCCGTGCCATCAGTAAAACACAACCTCCTATTACACTTGCATGAGTATCCTATACCCAAATATATGAGAACTATGCTGTTGTGCCCTCACAAACGCGCACTAGTGTAATACTAGTCTTTTACGTATTTATCGATGTCCAATCTCGATAATACTCTGACTAGGGATATTTAATGATTTCTCCTTCGTGGACTGATATTGTCTCATATCATTCTCTGTCCAGGAACAAATCATAGGGACCTCCTATCATTTATACATCTAGGTGATCTAATCACAAATGATAAGAGTGCAATCTTCTTTGTCACATAGTTAATTTGTACAACAACACCATGATATGTACAAATAGTGACGCTATGGGTCATAATTGTCCAACATGGGAGAATTCTTGGAGTATTTAGACGTGAATGCTAGGGGAAAATTGTTGGGTTTGTGCTTCTTATAGGAGAGAGTTGAGGTTGTTGGTGGATTGCATTGATGGGGAGGCTATTTAATTGCTTTGTTGTTTGTTGTTTGGTGGAGGGTTGATGTGTTGTATTGACTTAGTGGAATGGTCATTTAATTGGGGGGCTGTAGATGGAGGCTATTAAATGGCTTGTTGAAAGTGGGATGTGAGGTGGCTAGGCTTGTTTTGGCTTCTTGTGCATGGCTAGTGTGTGTGTAAGGTGTCTAGGTTTTTTATGCATGGTTAGCGTGTGCGTGAGGTGTCTAGGTTGATGAGTGCATGTGATGAGTGGGAGAGAGAGACGTGAAGGAGTTGTGTGCTTTGTTGTGAAGTACCGAGAGTTTATAGGGTTTATTTGGTGTCGCTGAGTGTATTTTTTTGTGAATGCCGAGAGTGGAGGAAGATGTTAAGAGGATAGACATGAGAGAGGAGAGTATAGGGTGTCATGTTTGGGGTTTATGGGGGGGGTTTTGGGCCAAGGCTAACAGTTAAAACAGAGGTTCAATGAGCAAACCCGAGGCTAAGCAAACAAATAAATCCAACGAGGTATTGATTTCTGACTTTTCCCTTCCGACGTTCGTTTCCCGCGACTTCCGCAACTTAAAAGGTAGTGCCTCCGCATGAGGCTCATCATCGGGACTTATATGCAAAAATGCAGTGCCTACAGTGCCCTTGCATAACGTGTGTGATTTCACCGATCAAGTTTTTGCCGCCGTTACCGGGGACTTATTTATCTTTTACTATTAATTTTGAGGTTAGATACCTTACCTGTGTCTAATTTGTTTTTACTTATTATTTTTATTTTCTAGTGTTTTATGTTCTCAGACACTGCATGAGAAGAAGCAGAAGCTTTGAAATCCGTCCGTTTGACCCAGAAATTAAAAGAACTATCAGACAATTGGGAATGGGAAGGCGAGAAGATCAATGAGCACTAATCAACATGAACAATCAAGAACCTGAACCTTTGGAAGTAGCACCACCAATTCCCATTTGAGGCAGAATAATTACAGTGATTGACGGCTTCATATCATGTATTGTACTTCCTCTCTTACCTGTAAATGCTTGTGACATCAAAACATGCATTCAAATGATATAGCAATCAGTTCAGTTTGGGGGAAGTGCAATTGAAGATACTAATGCCCACATCAGCAACTTCCTAGAAGTTTGTGGCACATTCAATTACAACCGAGCGGGAGAAGAAGCAATGAGTCTGCATGTTTTCCCATATTCCTTGAAAGACAGAGCTATACATTCACTACCAGCAAGTTCCATAACCACTTGGAACAATCTTGTCACCAAATTCCTTGTAAATACTTTCCCCCATCTAGAATAGCAAAGTTGATAAATGACATCACATCCTTTGTGCAACATGACTCAAAGTCCCTCTGTGAAGCATGGCAAAGATACAAAGAATTGCTATGAAAATGTCTTCACCATGAAATTGCAAAGTGGCTTCAACTCCAAACCTTCTACAGTGGACTTTCTGGATTGATGAAAACTACAGTTGATGTTGCTGCTGGAGGAGCTTTAATGGAAAAAGGAGAAGATCAAGCTTGGGACATAATTGAAGAAATGAATAACAATAATTCCTTGTGGCCAACAGAGAGAAGCATGATCCATCGAATAGCAGGAATCCATGAAGTATGAACCAACACAGCTGTGAATGCTAAGTTAGATCAGATACGTAAATGCCTGGAAACTCTTAGCATGCAAGTCAATGCTGGATCCATAAGTTCACCATATAGAGAAGCACCAGAGGCAAAATCTTACAACCAATATGATGAGACTGTGAACTATGTCACCAACTTCAACAGACAGGGAAACAATCAATATTCTAATACCTACAACCCAGGCTAGAGGAATCATCCCAATTTCGCATGGAGCAACACTTCAGGGCAAAGGAACAATCCACCACCCGGATTCTAACAGTAGAGTAAAGGCCAGAAGTATGAAAAAAAACCAGGAATAGCATAAGTGCTTGCCCAGATGAAAAAGCAAGAAGCCAAATACAACGTTTTAACAGTTGTGGTTCAAAATCAAGCATCTTCTATAAAGGCACTGGAAAATCAATTGGGACAACTGGCCAATTCTCAAAGTTACAGACCGCAAGGTACCATTCCTAGCAACACAGAACCAAATCCATGGAATATAGGGAAGGAGCAATGCCAAGCCATCACTTTGAAAAGTGGTACAGAAATCAACAAAGATATTGGAGTCAATGCATCTACTGAGGAAGTTCCAAAAGAAAATAGTGAAGTAGATCCACAGATGGAGGAAAAAGAGGCAAAAGATATTGATCGAGAAAGATGTACTCAACCTCCACCTTTTCCATAGCGTCTCTAAAAACATAAACTGGACAAGCAATTTGCTCGATTCCTGGAAATGTTCAAAAAGCTGCATATCAACATTCCATTTGCCGAAGCATTGGAACAGAAGCCCAGTTATGTTAAATTCATGAAAGATATTATGTCACGAAAGTGAAGATTGTGAGATTATGAGACTGTAGCACTGACAGAAGAATGTAGCGCCATCATTCAGACCCCCAAAGTTGAAGGATCCTAATAGTTTCACCATCTCTTGCACCATATAAGAACATTACTTCTGTAAGACTTTGTGTGATTTAGGTGCTAGTATTAACTTGATGCCTTTGTCTATTTAGAGGAAACTGCAGCTTGGAGAAGCAAAGCCAACCTCAGTCACTCTAAAACTTGCTGACAGATAACTCACATTTCCGAGTGGGGTAGCAGAAGATGTGCTAGTCAAAGTCAACAAATTCATTTTCCCAGCAGATTTTATTATCTTTGACATAGAGAAAGACAAAGATTTACCCATCATCCTCAGGGACCATTCATGGCTACAGGTCAAACCATCATTGATGTACAAAAAGGTGAACTGACCATGAGGGTGCAGGACTAAGAAGTAACATTCAATGTTTTCAAAGCCATGAAATTTCCAAATGACGAAAGAGAGGAGGAATGTTTCAGACTTGATGTAATAGATAATATCATCCAGAACACAGATGCAATGCATCTTTCCACTGACAAACTTGAAGCATGCATCACCAACATGACTGACAGAGAATTAGATAATGAAATTCTAGAATGCATCAACTATCTTGATGGAGCCACTCACTTCAGATCAACACCAC
The DNA here is from genome assembly GCA_019454045.1 of Zanthoxylum bungeanum. Taxonomy (NCBI): domain Eukaryota; kingdom Viridiplantae; phylum Streptophyta; class Magnoliopsida; order Sapindales; family Rutaceae; genus Zanthoxylum; species Zanthoxylum bungeanum. The sequence goes on along the minus strand of SKCR01026135.1, from coordinate 21,764 downwards.
ATGTGGAAAGCTTGGAACTACAGAAAAAAAAGGAATCAAGCCCTCGTTTGAAGAACCACCGCAGCAGGAACTAAAACCACTTTTGAGCCATCTCAGGTATGCATACTTGGAAAACTCTTCTGATTTACCTGTGATTATTTCTTTGTCACTAACATGGGTACATGAAGATAAGTTGTTGGGAGTTTTACGTGAGCACAAAGAGCTATTGGCTGGACTATAATAGATATTTGAGGCATCAGTCCATCATTTTGTATGCACAAAATCCTGATGAACGACGAGTACAAAGCTATAGTGGAGCATCAATGAAAGCTGAATCCAATCATGAAGGAAGTAGTAAAGAAAGAAATCATCAAATGATTAGATGTAGGCATCATCTACCCCATCTTTGACAGCTCTTGGGTGAGTCTTATGCAATGTGTACCCAAGAAAGGAGGAATGACTGTAGTTACAAATGAAAAGAATGAGTTGATTCCAACAAGGATAATGACTGGATAAAGAGTGTGCATGAACTACAGGAAGTTGAATAATGCCACAAGGAATGATCATTTCCTGTTACTATTCATTGACCAGATGTTAGCCAGATTAGCGGGGTATGATTTCTACTACTTTTTGGATGGATACTCGGGGTACAATCAGATTGTCATCCCCCATAAGATTAGGAGAAAACCATTTTCACATGCCCGTATGGTACTTTTGCATTCCACATGATGCCATTTGGACTCTGTAATGCACCTGCCATATTTCAATGTTGTATGATGGCCATCTTTTCAGAAATGATAGAACAAAGCATGGAAGTCTTCATGGATGATTTCTCAGTATTTGAAAACTCATTCGACCACTGCTGGTAAAATCTAGAACAAATGTTTCAAAGATGTGAAAATACTAATCTGGTATTGAACAAGGAGAAATGCCACTTCATGGTGCATGAATGCATTGTCCTGAGACATCTTATCTTATATAAGGGAATCGAGATAGACAAAGCAAAGATTGAGACTATAGAGAAACTACCCCCACCATCATTAGTCAAATGGATTTGAAGTTTTCTTGGGCATGCATGATTTTACCGGAGATTCATCAAAGACTTCTCCAAGATTGCTAAACCATTATGCAATCTAATGGAGAAAGACGTGTCGTTCCACTTCACCAAAGAATACCACCATGCTTTCGATATCTTGAAACAGAAGTTGGTCTCTACCTCTGTCATAGTAGCACCAGATTGGACGCTCCCTTTCAAAATGATGTGCGATGCTAGTGATTTTACTGTAGGTGCAGTTTTGGGACAACGCATAGAAAAAGTTTTTCACACCATTTACTACGCCAACAAAACTTTGAATGAAGTACAGCTCAACTACACAACAACTGAAAAGGAGTTGCTCGCAGTTGTGTTTGCTTTTGATAAATTATGTTCATATTTGCTGGGTCCCAAAGTGGTTGTCTACACATATCATTCGGCAATCAAATACCTGATCGGAAAGAAAGATGCCAAGCCTAGATTGATCCGTTGGGTGCTTCTACTATAAGAATTTGACGTGGAGATCCGAGACAAGAATGAGACAGAAAATCCATTTGCAGATCATTTGTCGAGGCTCGAAATGGTAATGAACTAACAATTAATGAAACTTTTCCAGATAAACAGTTGTTTGCCATCAAGGAGTAGGAAGTCCCATGGTATACTGACTATGTAAACTACATAGTATCGGGGAAATGGCCGTTAGAATTGACACATCAACAAAGAAATAAGTTCATCAAATAAGTCAAATATTATGCCTTGGATGAGCCGTACCTATTCAAATGTTGTTTTGATCAGTTATTAAGGAGTTGTGTACCACAAGAGGAGGTCAATAGTGTCTTGCACATTGTCATTCATCACCATGCGAGGGACACATCAGCGGAGATAAAATTGCGGCCACAGTGCTGCAATCAGGTTTGACAAGTGACAGGTGCAAGAGAACGGGAAATATTATTTCTGGCCCACCTTGTTTAAAGATGCTCACTTATTCATTCTTCAATGTGACAGGTGCTAGAGAACGTGAAATATTTTGAGGAGAAATGAAGGACCTATTCAAAACATTCTCGAAGTGGAAATATTTGATGTATGAGGGATTGACTTTATGGGACCCTTTGTCCCATCATATGGAAACCTATACATTCTAGTTGCAGTAGACTACGTCTCCAAATGGGTTGAAGCAACAGCACTACCATCTAATGATTCCAAAGTGGTTTTAAAATTCCTCAAAAAGAATATTTTCACTCGTTTTGAAACACCTCGAGCGATCATCAGTGATGGTGGCACACACTTCTGCAACAGATACTTTGATGCACTGCTAGCTAAATACGAAGTTACTCACAAAGTTGCCACTGCTTACCATCCACAGTCTAGTGGTCAGGTTGAAGTTTCCAATAGAGAAATCAAAAGAATCCTGAAAAGAACTGTTTGTTCAACGAGGAAGGACTAGTCCAGAAAACTGGATAATGCATTATGGGCCTACCGGACAGCTTTCAAGACACCCATTGGAATGTCCTTATACCGACTAATGTTTGCAAAGGCATGCCATTTGCCTGAAGAGCTCAAACATAAAGCTTATTGGGCACTGACAAAGGTGAATTTTGATCTGCACGCAGCGGGGGAGAAACAGCTCTTACAATTGAATTAATAAGAGGAATTTCGCATCCATGCTTATGAGAATGTCAAACTGTATAATAAAAATACGAAGAAGTGGCATAATCAGAAAATAATGCGTAAACAATTAGAACCAGGGCATCAAGTGTTGTTATACAATTCAAGGTTGAAACTTTTCCCTAGCAAGCTGAAATCATGGTGGTCAGGTCTGTTTCTAATCACCCAAGTGTTACCCTAGGGAGCCGTTGAGCTACATGACCCGAACTCTAATGATACATTCAAAGTCAACACCCAACGTGTCAAGCACTACTAGGGAGAATCCATCAAGCGTCAAAAAGAGAGTCTCGCACTTATCGATCCAAATTAACATTTGGTCAGTCATATCTAGTTGACGACATTAATCTTAGCGCTAGTAGGGAGGCAACCCATGTAAATTGTGTATATATTGAGATTTTATGTGTTTAATTTTTGTAGGAAAAGTCACATACATGATGGAAGACGTTCTCGTAAAACTTCACAAGCATTTTCCTTCTCTCCCTCAAAACTCTCTGATGAAAGTCTACAAAGCACTCATTGAAATAATGAGACTTCTGATGATCAAAGGTATTCCTAATGATATTCGTTGGTCAATTGAAGCACGAGTTTACTTGGTAGGTGAGTCATCTGATCCTTTCATTTCATTTCTGCCATGTTTCGGAAAAACACCTATTCTAAGAAAAGAAGAGTTAAACGATTAGGTGTTTATTATAAATATGCACGTTGTACATGCAATAATCGTTGTCGTTCTTTAGGAATGATATCTGATAATTACGAAGAAAAAATAAAATTCATTAGGGATGGCTTGAGTAAAGAGTCTTTAAATGATATATCATTGACTCTTGAGACGCATTCCAGTGGATATGTTCATCAAGCAATTCACAATTTACATACGCATTTTCAAAGAGAAAGACAACATTTGAGTCTCGGGAATCTAACTTTAAAAGGCCTAATTTGCCAATTTATAAGAAAATTGGAAGGGAAGCTTGTCTCTAACCCATAGAGGTCATTCAAGCCGTTACTGGAGAAAGATTTGAGCCATAATCATGGCTCCTTGTACATATTTTTGTTTCAATAATTGTTATTTGTTTTGTTATTTTCTTTTATTTTCGTGGACAAGATCTAGACTTTTTGACATTCACAATTTATTTTACTGTTCAGCTAATAATTGTCAATTGGCATGTACTAGTGCTATTATTACTCACCCTTTTTCAGGATCTATATATTAAGCTCGTCATTGCTCTCTTCAACACATCCAGATTTGAGAGAATGTTAATAATAAAAAATGGAGGCAACTTCAAGAAGACGAGTTGTTAACATCTATATGTTCTATAGGACTAGTTCTGGATCCAAACCAGAATTTGTTGAGGCAACAAAAGAATTGGGTAGAGTCATGGCTGAGAGGAATATGCACTTAGTATATGTCGGTGGCAATATTGGACTGATGGGTTACATTTCAAAGGCCGTACAGGAATGAGGTAGTCAAGTTTTGGGAATCATTCCAAAATCTTTGCCGGACACAAATCGTATCAGACAATCAAATGGAGAAGAATACATTGTGCAAGGTATGTCCGAACGACTTGTTGAAATGATTAATCGCGCTGATGCTTTTATTGCTTTTCCAGGTGGCTTGGGCACAATGGAGGAAAATTTTAAAGTGATATCTTGGGCAAACTTGCACATACACCAGAAACCAATTGGGCTGTTTAATGTGGATGGATTTTTTGACTTTATTTTTGTGTTTCTTGAAGATGATAGGAGAAATGGGTTCCTTTCAAAACCAATAAAAGATATCCTCTTCACTGCCAGGACAACTAATAATTTAATTGACAAACTCTTGACGTTTGAACCAAATATTTACCCTATCCTTTCCAAGTTGAACTGGTCTGATGATCATGGTAAGAAGCGTCGGATAAATCTGGATCTTAACCATCATTCAGACCCCCAAAGTTGAAGGATCCTAATAGTTTCACCATCCCTTGCACCATAGCAGAACATTACTTCTGTAAGGCTTTGTGTGATTTAGGTGCTAGTATTAACTTGATGCCTTTGTCTATTTAGAGGAAACTGCAGCTTGGAGAAGCAAAGCCAACCTTAGTCACTCTAAAACTTGCTGACAGATAACTCACATTTCCGAGTGGGGTAGCAGAAGATGTGCTAGTCAAAGTCGACAAATTCATTTTCCCAGCAGATTTTATTGTCTTTGACATAGAGAAAGACAAAGATTTACCCATCATCCTCAGGGACCATTCATGGCTACAGGTCAAACCATCATTGATGTACAAAAAGGTGAACTGACCATGAGGGTGCAGGACTAAGAAGTAACATTCAATGTTTTCAAAGCCATGAAATTTCCAAATGACGAAAGAGAGGAGGAATGTTTCAGACTTGATGTAATAGATAATATCATCCAGAACACAGATGCAATGCATCTTTCCACTGACAAACTTGAAGCATGCATCACCAACATGATTGACAGAGAATTAGATAATGATATTCTAGAATGCATCAACTATCTTGATGGAGCCTCTCGCTTCAGATCAACACCACATGTGGAAAGCTTGGAACTACAGAAAAAAAGGGAATCAAGCCCTCGATTGAAGAACCACCGCAGCAGGAACTAAAGCCACTTCTGACCCATCTCATGTACGCATACTTGGAAAACTCTTCTGTTTTACCTGTGATTATTTCTTTGTCACTAACATGGGTACATGAAGATAAGTTGTTGAGAGTTTTACGTGAGCACTAAAGCTATTGGCTGGACTATAATAGATATTTGAGGCATCAGTCCATCATTTTGTATGCACAAAATCCTGATGAACGACGAGTACAAAGCCATAGTGGAGCATCAACGAAAACTGAATCCAATCATGAATGAAGTAGTAAAGAAAGAAATCATCAAATGATTAGATGTAGGCATCATCTACCACATCTCTGATAGCTCTTGGGTGAGTCTTATGCAATATGTACCCAAGAAAGGAGGAACGACTGTAGTTATAAATGAAGAGAATGAGTTGATTCCAACAAGGACAATGATTGGATAAAGATTGTGCATGAACTACATGAAGTTGAATAATGCCACAAGGAATGCTCATTTCCCGCTACTATTCATTGACCAGATATTATACAGATTAGCGGGGCATGATTTCTACTGCTTTTTGGATGGATACTCAGGGTACAATCAGATTTTCATCGCCCCATAAGATCATGAGAAAACCATTTTCACATGCATTTATGGTACTTTTGCATTCCACATGATGCCATTTGGACTCTGTAATGCTCCTGCCATATTTCAATGTTGTATGGTGGCCATCTTTTCAAGCATGACAGAACAAAGCATGGAAGTCTTCATGGATGATTTCTTAGTATTTGGAAACTCATTCGACCACTGCTTGTAAAATCTAGAACAAATGTTACAAAGATGTGAAAATACTAATCTGGTATTGAACTAGGAGAAATGCCATTTCATGGTACAGGAACGCATTGTCCTGGGACATAGGATCTCATAGAAGGGAATGGAGATAGACAAAGCAAAGATTGAGACTATAGAGAAACTACCCCCACTATCATTAGTCAAATGGATTTGAAGTTTTCTTGGCCATGCATGATTTTACCGGAGATTCATCAAAGACTTCTCCAAGATTGCTAAACCATTATGCAATCTAATGGAGAAAGACGTGTCGTTCCACTTCACCAAAGAATACCACCATGCTTTCGAGATCTTGAAACAGAAGTTGGTCTCTACCTCTGTCATAGTAGCACCAGATTGGACGCTCCCTTTCAAAGTGATGTGCAATGCCAGTGATTTTGTTGTAGGTGCAGTTTTGGGACAACGCATAGCAAAAGTTTTTCACACCATTTACTATGCCAACAAAACTTTGAATGGAGTACAGCTCAGCTACACAACAACTGAAAAGGAGTTGCTCGCAGTTGTGTTTGCTTTTGATAAATTATGTTCATATTTGCTGGGTCCCAAAGTGGTGGTCTACACATATCATTCGACAATCAAATACCTGATCGCAAAGAAAGATGCCAATCCAAGATTGATCCGTTGGGTGCTTCTACTATAAGAATTTGATGTGGAGATCCGAGACAGGAATGAGATAGAAAATCCAATTGCAGATCACTTGTCGAGGCACGAAATGGCAATGAACTAACAATTAATGAAACTTTTCCAGATAAACAGTTGTTTGCCTTCAAGGAGCAGGAAGTCCCATGGTATGCTGACTATGTAAACTACATAGTATCGGGGAAATGGCCGTTGGAATGGACACATCAGCAAAGAAATAAGTTCTTCAAATAAGTCAAATATTATGTCTCAGATGAGCCGTACCTATTCAAATGTTGTTTTGATCAGTTATTAAGGCGTTGTGTACCACAAGAGGAGGTCAATATTGTCTTGCAGCATTGTCATTCATCACCATACGGCGGACACATCAACGGAGATAAAATTACGGCCAAAGTCTTGCAATCAGGTTTGACAAGTGACAGGTGCAAGAGAATGGGAAATATTATTTCTGGCCCACTTTGTTTAAAGATGGTCACTTATTCATTCTTCAATGTGACAGGTGCCAGAGAACGAGAAATATTTTGAGGAGAAATGAATGACCTCTTCAAAATATTCTCGAAGTGGAAATATTTGATGTATGAGGGATTGAATTTATGGGACCCTTTGTCCCATCATATGGAAACCTATACATTCTAGTTGCAGTAGACTACGTCTCCAAATGGGTTGAAGCAACATCACTACCATCTAATGATTCCAAAGTGGTTTTAAAATTCCTCAAAAAGAATATTTTCACTCGTTTCGAAAACACCTCGAACGATCATCAGTGATGGTGGCACACACTTCTGCAACAGATACTTTGATGCACTCCTAGCTAAATACGAAGTTACTCACAAAGTTTCCACTGCTTACCATCCACAGTCTAGTGGTCAGGTTGAAGTTTCCAATAGAGAAATCAAAAGAATCCTGAAAAGAACTGTTTATTCAACGAGGAAAGATTAGTCCAGAAAACTGGATAATGCATTATCGGCCTACCGGATAGTTTTCAAGACACCCATTGGAATGCCCATACCGAATAATGTTTGCAAAGGCATTCCATTTGCCTGAAGAGCTCAAACATAAAGCGTATTGGGCACTGAAAAAGGTGAATTTTGATCTGCACGTAGCGGGGGAGAAACAGCTCTTACAATTGAATTAATAAGAGGAATTTCGCCTCCATGCTTATGAGAATGTCAAACTGTACAAAGAAAATACCAAGAAGTGGCATAATCAGAAAATAGTGCGTAAACAATTAGAACCAGGGCATCAAGTGTTGTTATACAATTCAAGGTTGAAACTTTTCCCTAGCAAGCTGAAATCACGGTGGTCAGGTCTATTTGTGATCACCCAAGTGTTACCCTAGGGAGCCGTTGAGCTACATGACCTGAACTCTAATGATACATTCAAAGTCAACACCCAACATGTCAAGCACTATTAGGGAGAATCCATCAAGCGTCAAAAAGAGAGTCTCGCACTTACTGATCCAAACTAACATTTGGTCAGTCATGTCTAGTTGACGACATTAAACTTAGCGCTAGTAGGGAGGCAACCCATGCAAATTATGTATATATTGAGATTTTATGTGTTTAATTTTTGTAGGAAAAGTCACATACATGATGGAAGACGTTCTCGTAAAACTTCACAAGCATTTTCCTTCTCTCCCTCAAAACTCTCTGATGAAAGTCTACAAAGCACGCATTGAAATAATGAGACTTCTGATGATCAAAGGTATTCCTAATGATATTCGTTGGTCAATTGAAGCATGAGTTTACTTGGCAGGTGAGTCATCTGATCCATTCATTTCATTTCTGCCATGTTTCGGAAAAACACCTATGCTAAGAAAAGAAGAGCTAAACGATTAGTTGTTTATTATAAATATGCACATTGTACATGCAATAATTGTTGTCGTTCTTTAGCAATGATATCTGATAATCACGAAGAAAAAATAAAATTCATTAGAGATGGCTTGAGTAAGGAGTCTTTAAATGATATATCATTGACTCTTGAGACGCATTCCAGTGGATATGTTCATCATGCAATTCGCAATTTACATACGCAGTTTCAAAGAGAAAGACAACATTTGAGTCTCGGGAATCTAACTTTAAAAGGCCTAATTTGCCAATTTATAAGAAAATTGGATGGGAAGCTTGTCTCTAACCCATAGAGGTCATTCAAGCCGTTACTGGAGGAAGATTTGAGCCATAATCACAGCTCCCTGTACATATTTTTGTTTCAATAATTGTGATTTATTTTGTTATTTCTTTTATTTTTCGCGGACAAGATCCAGACTTTTTGACATTCACAATTTATTTTTCTGTTCAGCTAATAATTTTCAATTGGCATGTACTAGTGCTATTCTTACTCACACTTTTTCAGGATCTATAAATTGAGCTCGTCATTGCTCTCTTCAACACATCCAGATTTGAGAGAATGTTAATAATAAAAAATGGAGGCAACTTCAAGAAGACGAGTTGTTAACATCTATGTGTTCTATAGGACTAGTTCTGGATCCAAACCAGAATTTGTTGAGGCAGCAAAAGAATTTGGTAGAGTCATGGCTGAGAGGAATTTGCACTTAGTATATGTCGGTGGCAATATTGGACTGATGGGTTACATTTCAACGGCCGTACATGAATGAGGTAGTCAAGTTTTGGGAATCATTTCAAAATCTTTTCCGGACGCAAATCGTATCGGACAATCAAATGGAGAAGAATACATTGTGCAAGGTATGTCCGAACGACTTGTTGAAATGCTTAATCGCGCTGATACTTTTATTGCTTTTCCAGGTGGCTTGGGCACAATGGAGGAAAATTTTAAAGTGATATCTTGGGCAAACTTGAACATACACCAGAAACCAATTGGACTGTTTAATGTGGATGGATTTTTTGACTTTCTTTTTGTGTTTCTTGAAGATGACATGAGAAATGGGTTCCTTTCAAAACCAATAAAAGATACCATCTTCACTGCCAGGACAACTAATAATTTAATTGACAAACTCTTGACGTTTGAACCAAATATTGACCCTATCCTTTCCACATTGAACTGGTCTGATGATCATGGTAAGAAGCGTCGGATAAATCTGGATCTTAACCTTTAGTTTTCTTTTTAGATGTAGATACAATTGACAATTTCACGCTAACCAGGTACAATCTTCCAAACTTTTCTTCTTCTTTTTAAGATGTTGGGGACAATGTCTCAATTAGGTTTGGGGCGGATAGTTGACTAGTATCTTGTTTTTATTTTTTCTATATGTTGTTTTTGCTTTGTTATATAAAAAAATTTGTTTTGATTTTTTTGTTTTTAACTTTACTATCTAAGTGGAATTGTGTTTTGAGATAGCTGAGAAAGGAGTTTCCACTCCTGAGACGTATCTAAGTTTGATTCGTAACAAGTTAATTTTTGTTTATTTCCTTTTGAATTATTTAAATTCGTGAATTCTCCATAATGTTGATTAATTTGATCTTCATAAGCTCATTTGACAGGTATTATCAACATACATAGTAACATACGGACATGGGTCGTAAGTGAAAATTTTGTAATATTCAATGCTCTGGTTATTGGAAATAACACCTAAAAGCGATGGAATAAAAAAAATAATAATTAAAAAAATAAAAAAAAATATTGTATATAAATAATTAACCTTGCTCTTACTTAGTAACCTGACATTTTTTCCTCAGTAAGCAGTGATTGTTCACGTAAAACGGTAGAGCCTGAGTTAATAATTAAGTTTCTACTTAGTGATCAGACGTCTTACCTCAGTAAGCAGTGATTGTTCGTGTCAAACGGTAGAACTTTTACATCTGAGATCCGGGCAATTAAGTCTGTAGGGGTGTCTTAACACCTAGTGCCTTTAAGCCAACTGGTTTGGGAGTTACTGGCCCAAAGCTCGTTACAAGGATTGAAGATGCTATAAAAAAAAACAAACAAAACAAAAGAGAAAAAAAGTTCCATTGCGAAAAATGTGTGAATTCCAATATCACTTTAGTAAAAAATATTACTCTAATTTTCAATTACACTTATGAATATTGTGGGCACAATGAGTTAATTAATACCTTGTTGGTTGTGTATATGGAGAATGGTAAAAGTATATGAGAATTTACTTATTTAGTAATTTATAAAGAAAGAAAATAACTATTAACTTGGATAAGAATTTCACTTTTTAACTTGTTTATTTTGTTTGTGTGATTTATTGTATATTTGATTGACGTTTGTGGGTATCTTCGCTGTAAGCCCTCACGAGACTATAACTCGTCCACTAGAGACACCTATGGGTTTAAAGGCTTGTTGCATACGCTAAATGCAACTGTGATCCGTACGAAAGTGGCTTGGGTTAATCTATTTCAAAGTTGTTTATTTCATTTTATTTTGTTGTTTTGCTCGAGGACTAGCAAAATATTAGTTTGGGGTGTGACGAGAGGAAAATATATCAATATTTACTGCCCCTTTTAGTTAATATTTTATATAGTTTCTTGAGTTTTATGAATGTTTTGATGTGTTTTTATTTATTTTACAAATAAAATAAAATAAAATCGGTACTCAATGGAATCAATCAGGACGAAATGTGGAACAAAGAAGGGCAAAAATTGGAATTGACATTTGGATTTTGTAGGTTGGAAACTTGAAATGGTGTTCTAAAGAAGTACAATTTCAAAAATTTTAGCTTTGCACAATTTTGGTATTTTGGCCATAATGTTTTATTCTGATTTCGGATTGAGGTGATTCAAGTTCGAGATGAAAGAAGACTCAAAGATCTACAACTTTGATGGTCATAAGAACTTTGAATTCCGAAGTTTTCAAGACCGAAAAATTGATGAAAAAGCGAAAGTGTGTTATGTATAATTATTAAAGTCATTATCAAAAACAAAAAAAAAAGTGGAAAATGGAAATTTACAATTGTCAAACTTCACCAAACATGCAAGCATGTTTGGTGGACGATTTGGTGCCATATTTGGTGTCATGTTTGGTGGCATGTTTGGTGGAGAAATTGGTGGAAGCCTTTATATTTGCCTATAAATAGCATGCCAAATTTGATGTAAAACATATACTCTCTTCTGGGGAATTTCCATAGAATACTAAGAAAAGAGTATCTTGTTTGTTTAATTCTAGTTTTCTTTTATTTAATTTTTATTTTAGTAATAAGACTTTTTTTGTTTACTTAAAGCATGAGTATGTAACTTCTTTCTGCTGGGGGTGAAACTTTTAAGTTATAATTTAGGTTAATCTCCATTATTTTATAATATATAAATTATCTCAATACTTGACTTAATTGGGTACCGCCTTTATGGTTAGTTGGACTTAATTAAATTAATTTTAACCTGACTTAATTGGATAACGCCTTTATGGTCGGTGGGAATTAATTAAAATATGACTTAATCAAGATACCGCCTATATGGTCGGTTGGTAATATAATGCAAATTTATATATTATAATAAGGGAGATTTCTAGATTTTAAATAATAAAAATGGATCCCCAAATCCCGTATTTTATTTCGTTGTTGTAATTTTTACTTTTTAATTTTCAACTTATTGCATGATGTTTTATTTATTTATGTCTTTAGTAGTCATAGGCATGTGTTGTAACTAAATACAATATATAGGGTTGTGATGAATTCCAATATCAATGGTTTTATAAGTTGATTTGTCTTATGTCTGGTGTAATATTTTGGTTTATTTATTGAGTCTTAAACTTCATGCTTATTGTTAATTGGCCATTGATAAGATTGATTTAGTAAACTTAAAATGAACTTGACGAAGGGATTGTATGTTTCAGCCTTATACTTAATAGCTCACGATCTCACACTAACCTTAGAGATTTCCTTCCAGGATAGACATCTACCTGTCGGGCGTTGATAAGCGGAAAATATATCAATATTTACCACCCCTTTTACTTAATATTTTGTATAGTTTCTTGATATTTGTGAATATTTTGATGTGTTTTGTTTATTTTGTAGATCAATAAGGTTTCATGACACACTAGAATCAAATCGGGGCCAAAACAGCGAAAAACGGACAAAAAGGGCAAACTTGTCATTTTGGCATCCCGAAGCGCACAAACTCTTAGTCGCGACACGCTGACGTCATCAACCTACCGACACGCGTCATCATGATGTCATCCTCAATCACTGTTAGCGTCGCAACTCGTACAACTTCACCTGTCGCGATGCCGAGCCAATAATTCTGTCGATAGCCCCATGTTATCATCTCGTGAAAGCCGCGTACACATGTCGAGGATCAACAGCGCATCGCGAGGCGCAAGGTAGCACGTGTCGCGACGCGTGGCACCAAGTTTTGCCTATAAATTGAGGCCGAAATTAGAATGAAAACTCATACCTTCTTCTGGGGATTTCCTTAAGAATACTAAGAAAATTGTATCTTGTTTGTTTATTTACAGCTTTCTTGCATTTAATTTTTATTTTATGCAATAGTTCTTTCTTTATTTTACTTTTCAGTATGAGGAGGTAACTCCCATCTGCTGGGGTGAACGGTAAAGCTTTTATTACTAATATTTAGATTAATCTCCCTTAATTATAATATATAAACTATTTTAAAACCTGACTTAATGGGATACCGCCTTCATGGTCGGTTGGACTTAATTAAATTGATTTTAACCTGACTAAATTGGATACTGCCTTTACGGTCGGTTGGAATTAATCATAAATCTGACTTAAGTAGGAAACTGCCTATATGGTCGGTTGGTAATGTCATGCAAGTTTATCTATTATAATAAGGGAGATATTTAATTAGAAGTAATAAAAGTGGATCCTAACCCCAATATTTTCTTTATTGTTAATTATCTTTTTAATTTCCAAGCTTTATTTTATGTCATTTACTTTATTTATGTTTTTACCATTCCTAGATATGTGTGGTAATTAAACCACTTATCTAGGGTTGTGATGAATTCCATATCACTGTTTTATAAGTGGTTTTATTTGTGTCTTAGGTAATATAAAGGTTTATTTATTGAGTCTTAAGTTTAATGCTTCTTATTAACTGGCCACTAATAAGATTGATTTGGTAAACTTAAAATAAATTTGACGAAGGAATTTTAGGTTTCAACCTTAGACTCAATAGCTCACGATCTCACTTTAGGGCATGGTGACTCTTAGGTAGATTTCCTTCCAGGATAGACATATACCTGTCGGACGGGGGTAGCCACAATTGGAACTTAATCTTAATGAATTCAGGTAACTTGATTAACATATACATATGATTAATTGGGTTATTTGGGTGTTTGCATCTGACCATCGACAAAGACTTTTGCATATTTTCATGTTCCAGGTTAATAAACCGATATATTACACAAACATGAGTTAATCACTATGTAGGCACTGCATTTTTGCATATAAGTCCCTATGATGAGTCTCATTTGGAGACACTACCTTTTAAGTCACGGAGGTCACGGAAAACGGACATCGGAAGGGGAAATTCAGAATAAACAAGGTTCACCGTGTCGTTCGTGCTGCGTTCGTGTATATGTTCGAACGCCAAACAGATTGCGGTCGTTCGTGCCGCGTTTGAGGAAGCGTTTGAACGGTGTCGGTAATTCTGGTTTTGCTGCTAGCCTCACATCAAGCCCAATTCGCCCAAGCCTTGGCCCACACGCCCAAGCCCACTTAAAACACATATTTAACACATGGTAAAATCAAAACAAATCTAAAATCATATACCAAATTAAAGTAAACATTAAAATCAATCACATATTTTAATTCATTAATTAAGATATTCACCACCAATACACAAGATTCCTTCCTAACTAAACAAAATCACATACTAATTAAAAAGATGTCATGCCTAATTAAAATCAATTATAACAAATTAAAGATATTGACTTCCTAATCTAAACCAAATTTGTCCCCCCTCAATCTTTGACTTTCCTTGCTCAACACTAAATCAAATCTCTTCCTTGTGAGACAAGGTGAAGCCCTAGCCATTCTCTATATAAACAACCCCTAACCAAGACATGCATTCTCCTAGCTCATTCATACAAGAAAAGCCTCCCCTAGCTCATACACATAATATACACACAACTCACACAAATCACAAGACACAAAAGAAATAACACAAAAATTCTCTTCATCCCATTTCCTTAAACACCGAAAACCAGACCTCCATTTAGCAACCTTGTATCACCGAAAAATAGCCCATACAATAGCCCTAAAACACGCATACAACAGCCCTAAACACACACATAAAACAGCCCCTGAACCACACCATAACACCACCGAAAATCACACCCAAAACAGTAGCCAAAACACCCCAAAAATAGTAACTAAGATACACCAGCAAAGCGGCAGCGAATCGGAGTCAAAGCAGCAGCAAAAGACGGAGAACGAAGACCCAAAACATTAAGACAACGAACGAGAGCAGTGAACCAGTGAACCGGAAGAGTTGCGGAGCATCCACCCTTCCGACGACCGTACACCGTACTACCGGGAGACGACATAAAAGGTTAGACCTGAGGGCACCTTCTATTTATTATCTTTCATTTGTCTTTTACTTATTCTAATATATTTTTTATTGCATGAGAGTCGTTTTGTTGAGGCATGATGTGAATTCCGGATAAACGGAATGCATGTTCTCTTTTGTGGTATATCGGATGGAAACCCATACGTAAATTCCGTTGCCGAATCCGAATGGATGGTAGTACGGTCTGCACTCGGGATACAACTCCACGTACCACTTGAGAGATACAAATATTCTGTTTCGTCCAAACTTGTATTTGAGCATGATGTAGTTAGTACGTTATTTATTTATTTAGCCTGATTAGGCCTAGTGCGTTATTTATTCTTAAGCATGATTTAGTCCTTAGTATGTTAATCTTTATGGATGATTTAGATATCCATGTGATTAGATATGTCGTTGTTGTGATCCTGTTTGAATGCGGTATCTAAAACCATATGAATGTATGTAATCTGCCAGTTCCCGTTCGAACGCGTCATCGAACGCAACTCGAACGCGAACCTTCTGTTTACCGTTCGAACGCGTTATCAAACGCTACTCGAACGCACATGCATTTTTGTATCATCAGGTCCGGTCCCGTTCGAACGCGTTATCAAACGCTACACGAACGCGAACCTTCTGTTTACCATTCGAACGCATTTACGAACGCTACACGAACGCGTGCACACTGAACTGAGTCTGTCTCATCATATTTCATGCATAATTGCCTCTTGGGTGATCTCTCTTGCATTATGTAGTCAATCATATTATTTGTATTCCTGCATTTATCCATTCGATGTATTCATGAGATAGTACCCAAGCATGATTAGGTTGTTCTTAGTTTTCCATATCATATGATTGGAATATGTTCATGAGATTTCCATGTGATGTTGTATGTTGTGATGATTAATTTCATGCATGTGGATTTAGAAGCATGATACTCTTGGAAATAAGTGTTACTTAGGCCTGATTAAATTATTATGTAATCCTTTCATTACAAGTGACATAAGTAAGGGACCATTCTGAACCCAACGGTTTGAGGTCTTCCCTTGCGAGGGGTGAGTGCGGCCTTAAATCTCATTTTCCCGGTTCACACCGGGTGGCGACTCCATTATTCTCCGGTTTAGCCCCTCTCATGGCTACTTCGTACTCCCGACCGGGCCGCTAGCCCGGGACAGCATGCGTCGCCCAGTTCCTGTGTCCCCATAGTCTGGCGACTCCACTGGGGATAGAGAATCGGCCCCGAAATATTGTCTTGTAATGTTTGGATTTATGTTTTAATTGACCGTGTCTATAGTGGGTAAAATGAGGGTTAATCAAAGGCATTTTGAGGCTAGGTAATGGTTTGGTGTCTTTCTTCATTCACTACCTTCCTAGAAGGAAAAGCTGTGAAGGCACCTATATAGCCATCTACTCATAGCCTATTGTGATGGACTAATTTGGAGGACTCGTTGTTTATTCCTGACACTAAGCGATAAGAGCCTAAGAGGCTTGGGTATTTAAGTGAGCCTCGGTCCACCTTCCCTCTGGGGAATCTACAATGGGAAATCCATTTGACAGTCAGTCACACACCATAGCTCATTGGCACGTACCTTAGTGTATAAAAAAGGGTGCGCTCACTTGATCGCTCGAACCCGTGATTGGGGAGACCTAGTTGTGGGCCATCCTTCGCCGATGAGAGCCTTTGTCTACACTCTTGTGAACCCACCCATAGACCGGGTTGTATGGTTAAAGTAACAATTATTTCCTTGAGTATGTGCTTGTGGACCATCCTCATTTGGATGCAGTTGGACCATTGTCAGAAATGTGGACTTGCTGGGCCAATTAAACTAGGGCGAATTCGTACCTTATGACCATTGGGCCCAAAGCTTCTGAAATGTTGATGGGCCATTCTGTAGAAATCATTGTTTAATATTTGCATTATCTTTCTTTTATACTTGTGTTTGGGAACATCGTCGTTTGGATCCATTTGGACCATTTGTCATGGGATATGGGCTTGTTGGGCCATTTAAACTGGGACAAGAACGTATTTTATGACAATTGGGCCAAAGGCTTCTAAGTGATTGATGAGCCACTTTGTGATTGTGTTCGGAACATTACCATTTGGAATTAGTTGGGCTCCTTGCCATAAGATGTGTACTCGTTGGGCCATTTAAACTGGGACGAGTTCACTCCTATGACAGTTAGCCTAAAAGCTTCTAAAATGATAACGGGCCGATTTGTTTGAAAATTTTAGTTGATTTAGTATGTTATATATGTTACATGCATCTCATGCACCCCATGCATACATACATCATGTTAACCCTTGTGTTCTGAAAGCCATCATAGATTCCCGTTGGGTTAGGGAAAAGGGAAGACTCACCAAAATACTGGGAACAGACATGAGTGAATCAGATATTGAGGTATCCCGTATGGATCAGTTGGAAAACGGTCTCGCCAAGGTCACCGAAGAGTTACAAGCCATGACCACTGCCATGACAAATATGGTTGTGCCCCGTGCTGGGGGAAATTTTGAGAATATGAGGCGTAAGGATCCTCCGAGCGGGTTGGGGGATGATATCCCCACTTTTGATGATGACATGGCAGAGTTTGCAACAAGCATAGTGATTGGGTCTCAGGCAGAATTTCAGAAGCTTCGGGATCAAGTTGAAATGGTTACCCGCAAAATGAGGGGTAAATATGAAGAGTTGTTAGATTATGAGGCAATGACCTTCGGAGAACAGCTGCCAGCTCAGTTTAAAATGCCCGACACGGCCAAGTTTAATGGGAATGGAGACCCGAGAGTCCATCTATAGCAATATGTCTCAGTTATGAGTTCAGTGGGCCTATCACAGCGCCAAGTCGAAAAGATGTTTGGGATGTCACTCGAGAGGGCACCTGTGGTTTGGTATCATAGCCTTGAGAAGAAGGTTAAGGAAGATTGGAGGGAACTAGCTGATGCTTTTCTGAAGCAGTATGTTACAGACTTAGAGATTGACTTGTCTCTCCGTGATTTGGAGAACACTAACAGAAGCCAGAGGAAAGTTTCAAAGAGTATGTGGATCGCTGGAGAAGCCAGCTTCTGAAAATGCAGACTCGGCCTTCAGAGAAGACCAAATTAAGATGATTATCAAGGGCACAAAGCCCTCTATTTATGGTAAGCTGAGGAGGATGACTTCGATGATTTCTGATTTTCGACAGTTGAGGGAAACTGTCATGGATATTGAGGAAGATGAGGCTGAAAACATAAAGTTTTATGGCCAGAATAAAAGAACTTTTGGGGGGCCTTCTGAGACAAAGCCCCTACTACTGCCGAAGTCGCTGCCATCAGAAACAGGCAATTCTCCAACCTTGGTAGACCTTTGTCGAAGGTGTTTGAAAAGTTGCAGGGACAAGGACTCTTGAAACCATTAGAAGGCAAGAAACTTCTACACCCCCACCGCCACACATAAATATGAACCTTTATTGTCACTTCCACCAGCTACATGGCCATGACACCGACAACTGCACCCGCCTCAGGCATGAAATTCATGATCTCATAGATTCCCATAAAATACCCAACCCATGAAAAGAACAACCCAACACACAGAGAAACCCTCAACCACCAAGCTTCTTACATGGATGACAGTGAAGAACCATAGGCCGAGGAAGAAGGCAGTGCTGCAGATGATGGAGCTGTTCCTCCTAGTCTATTTGATCCAGTTTTTTTTTTTAAAAAAAGACACGATTTTGTTACTTGTTCGAACTCTTTTCCTCAACGATAATAAAGACTTTCATTTCGCTGAATCTCTTCTGCAATATGAGTATATTTGAGAAAAACATTCAACCTTGGTACTATGAAATTCAGTGATGTTTAGAACACGGGGAATCCTCGGAATAAGCAAGCTGAAAGGAAAGGATATCCATTCAGAAATTGGGAAATGGAGCAGTGAAACTATCAGACTTGGAAGGGAATTAGTTCACCGAGCCGATCAACATAGACAGATTGAAGCAGTGGTTTGCCTGAGGAAAAGAAGACTAAGCAGTCACCAAGAGAATTGACGGAATACCTAACCCGACGGGATAAGAACATTCATACATGCATACACGTAACACATTTTGCATCCTTTCGTGTTTGTTCTGTTTTGTATTCACAGGTTTTGAAGAAGAAAAAGAAAAGTGGCAAAGACAAGCCAATCAGAAGCAGCAACAATACAATGTCAACAGTCTTCAGGAATGAATCACAGGGGTGAGGCCCATATCAGTATCAGTCTGGGGGCGAGGCCCATATCAGTACCAGTTTGGGGGCGAAGCCCACATCAGTACCAGTTTGGGGTGAGGCCCACATCATTATCAACATCAGTTTTGCCGGATATGACACTCTGGGGGCGAGGCCCATATCATTATCAGAATCAGTCAAGCCAAGAATGGCACTCCAAGAATGGAAGCACAGTTCGAGAATGAACAAGCCGGGAATGGCAATCAAGAATGGAGCAGAGTTCAAGAATGAACAAGCCGAGAATGGCAATCCAAGAATGGAGTAGAGTTCAAGAATGAACAAGCCGAGAATGGCAATCCAAGAATGGAGCAGAGTTCAAGAATGAACAAGCCGAGAATGGCAATCCAAGAATGGAATAGAGTTCAAGAATGGACAAGCCGAGAATGGCAATCCAAGAATGGAGCAGAGTTCAAGAATGAACAAGCCGAGAATGGCAATCCAAGAATAGAGCAGAGTTCAAGAATGAACAAGCCGAGAATGGCAATCCAAGAATGGAGTAGAGTTCAAGAATGAACAAGCCGGGAATGGCACTCCAGGAATGGAAATACAGTTCAGGAATGAACAAGCCGGGAATGGCACTCCAAGAATGGAAGCATGGTTCGGGAATGAACCACCTCACAGTAACGGTTCGGGAATGGACCACCTTACAGTAATAGTTCGGGAATGGACACCTCACAGTAATGGTTCGGGAATGGACCACCTCACAGTAACAGTTCGGGAATGGACCACCTCACAGTAACGGTTCGGGAATGGACCACCTTACAGTAATAGTTCGGGAATAGACACCTCACAGTAATGGTTCGGGAATGGACCACCTCACAGTAACAGTTCGGGAATGGACATGTCACAATAACGGTTCGGGAAAGGACCACCTCCAGTAACAGTTCGGGAATGGATATCTCGCGGTAACGGTTCGGGAATGGACCACATCACAGCACGGTTCGGGAATGAACCAGGGGTCGCAGCACCTCACCACCCAAATCAACTCAACTAAACACGTGGAAAGTCAAGTGGGAGTTGGCGAGCCAGGTAAGTAGAAATACAGTGCATAACTTTGATAGGATTGTCACTGTTACACATTACACAAGTCCCATCAAAGTGGGGGCGACTGTAGGCACTGCATTTTTGCATATAAGTCCCTATGATGAGTCTCATTTGGAGACACTACCTTTTAAGTCACGGAGGTCACGGAAAACGGACATCGGAAGGGGAAATTCAGAATAAACAAGGTTCACCATTTTCGTTCGTGCTGCGTTCGTGTATATGTTCGAAGGCCAAACAGATTGCGGTCGTTCGTGCCGCTTTTGAGGAAGCGTTCGAACGGTGTCGGTAATTCTGGTTTTGCTGCTAGCCTCACATCAAGCCCATTCGCCCAAGCCTTGGCCCACACGCCCAAGCCCACTTAAAACACATATTTAACACATGGTAAAATCAAAACAAATCTAAAAATCATATACCAAATTAAAGTAAACATTAAAATCATCACATATTTTAATTCCTTAATTAAGATATTCACCCACCAATTACACAAGATTCCTTCCTAACTAAACAAAATCACATACTAAATTAAAAAGATGTCATGCCTAATTAAAATCAATTATAACAAATTAAAGATATTGACTTCCTAATCTAAACCAAATTTGTCCCCCCTCAATCTTTGACTTTCCTTGCTCAACACTAAATCAAATCCCTTCCTTGTGAGACAAGGTGAAGCCCTAGCCATTCTCTATATAAACAACCCATAACCAAGACATGCATTCTCCTAGCTCATTCATACAAGAAAAGCCTCCCCTAGCTCATACACATAATATACACACAACTCACACAAATCACAAGACACAAAAGAAATAACACAAAAATTCTCTCATCCCATTTCCCTAAACACCGAAAACCAGACCTCCATTTAGAAACCTTGTATCACCGAAAAATAGCCCATACAACGCCCTAAAACACGCATACAGCAGCCCTAAACACACACATAAAACAGCCCCCGAACCACACCATAAACCACCGAAAACACACACCCAAAACAGTAGCCAAAACACCCCAAAAAATAGTAACTAAGATACACCAGCAAAGCGGCAGCGAATCGGAGTCAAAGCAGCAGCAAAAGACGGAGAACGACGACCCAAAACATTAAGACAACGAAAGAGAGCAGTGAACCAGTGAACCGGAAGAGTTGCGGAGCATCCACCCTTCCGACGACCGTACACCGTACTGTTAGACATTATGTCCCATAGCGTCACTGTTTGTAATGATATTGTATTATTGTACAAAATTAACTATGTGATAATGAAATTGCCTTTTGCCGTTTTGTAATATTATTTACTTTGACTAATAAATGGAGAAAGTCCATATGATTAATACTGGATGAGATGATATGAGACA
>SKCR01026134.1:0-64435 GCA_019454045.1 Zanthoxylum bungeanum | reverse complement strand
ATCACCTTCGTAAGACTCCAAATATGTGCTAGCACCTTGAAATTTTGCCACAAAATTTCTTAAGTTTCTTCTTCAACTCTCGGCAATGGAAGAAATATTGAGAGAAAGAAAGTGGCCCAAGGCTGAGAGATGTGAGAGAGAGAGGAGGAAGATGTGTTGGTTGTGAGTTGTGTATCTAATACACTAAAATAAAAGTCAAATACCTGAAGGATATTAAATCCTTTACTTAGAGTTCTTCCCCCTGATCTTCTGCCCTTATACTATATCTGAAGTTTTCGTGTTTTATATCTCGGTCTTCTTATCTGAAGGATATTATCTTTTAAATGTCTCTTACACTGCCTTATCGAATACTATACTACACCATTGATTCACTTGGATTTGTAATCATAGGATTCTATTAATTACATATCTGATATTGGGCTCCCACACTAAGGTACTACTGCTAGGAACTATTTGAATCATCTCCTTCAACTTTACTCATGATTTATTTCCGATTGTTGGTTATACTATCCTTTACTGAGAACTTCCTTAAGGTTTATGCTCTCTCAAAATCCTACCATACTCTCTTTGTTATTCTTCCTTTCGAAGTTTGCTATGTTACTTAAATTTCCTACTTATCTCAGTTTCTTAAACCTCTTAAGTCATTACTTCTCTGGAAGCTCCATATTTTTACGATAAGTTATGGTATCACTACTAAACCTTTGGTTTGGGTGTTGCTCTCTTACTAAAATTTCTTCCTTTCTAGTTTGGTGGGAAGCTTTATATAAGTCGTATATCTTACTTATGAGATTCACTATACGTGTTGCTCACTCTGGTTCCTTACTCTTTTGAGACTACTTTCTTGAAGGCTATCAATTCTTCGATAGGGCAGGTTATCACTTGTAGATTCTGCTAGACTTACTGTGAATTCAAATTATTATATAAAATATTACTATCTTATGATTCCTATCTAGGTTCTGCTCAACTTTTTGGTTCGGCTATCTAGCTGTTTCATGATTTTCTCATCCTGTCAGATGTTATTCTTTACTTATTCAAATCCTTATTGGGCTCTAATTTGATGGGTGAATATATGCATTCTATGGAGATATGAGAATACACATTACTGTCATTCGTCTAAGCTTAGTGATGGTTTGTGATGAACACTAAAAAATGCATATTTATTTTACGAAAAATCAATCATTTAACGCTCATAGTTTCACTGATCCCCTTAATTTGACACATCTGTGAAATAATATTTTACATTATGTTTTATATATTTTTATTGTGTATTTTTATTATTTGGTAGATAAAATACTGCTCACAAGCTCGACATGAAAAAACCAGAATTGGAAAAGGGCAAAAATGGAAAATCAGCAGTAGCATCGTGATGCGCAAGACAGTACCACGCGACACGCCCATGAAGACAAAGACACCACGAGCACCGTCTATTGCACCGAGACACGAATGACTTTATCATCGCGACGCCTTAATCTTTTGACACCTGTATACAATTGGCAGAAGCGTCGCAACATGCACAGCTTTGGCGTCACGACGGGTGGGTGAAATTTTGCCTATAAATTGAAGCTTCTGTCAGAAGAAATTTTCATACTTTTCTTTCCGAATTCTCTATAGATTTTTGGGAAGAGAATGTCTTGTGTGTTTATTTATTTAAGCGTTATGTAATATTTTTTTTCTTTCAGTAATAAAATTACGAGTGTTTTTAATGACAAAATGAGTAGCTAATTCCTTTTTGCTGGGGTAAAGGGTGAAGCTTTTATAATGAAAACTTAGATCAATCTCGCTTATATTATAATAAATAAGTTGAAATCTAATGATTAAAACTTGATTTAAATCTGGATTAGTTATTGACATATCTTGCTACTGCCTATATAGCTGGTTTTATATGTTTTGACATAACTAAGTGTCTAACTGGACTTGTTATCGACAAAAATGAACACCACCTATATGGTTGGTTTTATATGTTTTGGCATAATGAATTCTTGAGATAAATTAATTGGGTAACAAGGATAATTTATATATTATAATAAAGTGAGATTTCTAGATTTGAAATATTAAAAATGGATCCCTTAACTCTGGCATTTTATTTTATTATTGCTTATTGACCTAAAAGTTTCTAACTACTTCAACAAATCAAACCTTTTTTTTTTCACTCTACTTATCATTCTATTTTACTAAATCCATTCCCTGTGGATTGACCCCGGACTTACCGGGTTATTTTATTACTTCGACACTCTTATACTTGGGAGTAAATAATCACTTTTTGAGCGTGTAAAGTTTTTGGCGCCGTTACCGGGGAATTATTATTTAGTAGATAAAATAACTATTGTAATTAATTTTCTTTTCTTTTTTTATTTTTTTTGTGTGCCTTTTCTTTATTTCGAACTTTTTTTCTTTTTTTAGTAGTATATTTGCATTTTTTGATTTTTGTATATAGTTTTTTTTTGTTGCATGAAACACTGGTCTCGATCATCCAACGGTAGATTATATAGAGAGCCTCCATCACCTTCAGCGTTCGTCAAAATGGCCGAGAACCGAAATGAGAACCAAAATGGAAATCCACTTGCCTAAGTTGAAAACCCAATTGATCAGGAAGAAAATGAGTCTCAGCATAACTATCATCCTAGGACACTCAGACAATTTATGAACCCCACTAGGACATGATCACCATCTTGCATTGTTTTTCCTCCAGATATAATACGTTTCAATTTTAAATAAGGTATCATCCATCTTTTACCCACATTCTACGGTCTAGAATCAAAAAATCCTTATCAACACTTAAGGGAGTTTGAAGAGGTATGTAACACTTACATATACCAAAATTGTAGCATGAATGTAACCCGTTTAAAGTTTTTTCCCTTTTCATTAAAGGATAAAGTAAAAATTTGGCTGTAAAACCTCAGGTCGGGATCTATTAGAACATGGAATGATTTACAAGAACAGTTTCTTAAAAAGTTCTTTCCTCCTCATATGACAAATTCTTTTAAGAGGAGAATCACAACCTTCACATAAGAGTCGGGGAACCACTTTACCAATGTTAGGATAGGTTTAAAGAAATTTTAAATGTTTTGTCCACATCATTGGTTTGAAACACGGAGGCTGTTTGGCTACTTCTATGATGGTTTAACACCCCAAGGTAGGGAAGTAGTGGAGATGATGTGTAATGGTGAGTTTAGGGACAAAGATCCCGAATATGCACTAGATTACCTAGAACACATATCAGAGAATGCACAACAATAGGACACAATAGGCACCTATAAATCATCTGTAAAACCACAGTCATCTTGTAGATGTATGTTTAACCTTAGGGAAGACCATGACCTTGCTACCAAGTATGCATCTCTATCAAAAAAATTGAGGCTTTAGAAGCAGGGAAGAGTGATTATGACAAGTCAGTTCAGGAAGTTCTATGTCAAATCTGTAATTCAAAGAACATGTCACACAAGTTTTTCCATCCTTGCATGCCCTTCAAGAATGTCTCCATGACCAAGTCAGTTCCATAAACACATTCAATAGACCAAATCCAAACCCATACTCACAATCCTATAATTCTGGTTGGAGAAATCATCCAAACTTCAATTGGAGGAAAGATAACCAAACACAATCATTGCAACAACCTCCCCAGGTTCACACCAAAATTTCCGAAATTCCCAGAATTATGCACCAAATGTCCACACCACCTAAGAATACCATTGAGGATACCTTGAATTCATTCATGGAGAAACAAAAAGCCATCAATAACTAAAATGCACAAACATGAATGATTTGAGAGAAATTTTGCTAAAATTACATCTGCATTAACCATTAATGAGAAAGGAAAGTTTCATGCACAACCATAGTCAAATCCCAAGAGCTATTTAAATCCTCACGAGGGTAGTTCTGGAATCAAAACTTTGACCAAGTCAAATCTGTTATTACTCTTCATAGTGGTAAGGACATCCACATACATATTCTTAAACCTCGCAAAGCCGAGAATAAAACAGATTCAGAGGGTAAGGAAGGAGTTGATGAACCATTACCCATCATTGATAATAATTTTTTTTTCATGCACCTCCATTTCATCAAGCATTAAAAATAAAGAAATTGAATCATTCCCCAAATATTTATGAATATTCAAACAGGTAAAGGTCATATTCCTTTGTTAGATGTCATCCAAAAAATACCATCTTATGCCAAATTATTGAAAGATATGTGCACCGTTAAAAGAAAACATCAGGTAAGAAAGAAACATTTCTAGCTGAACAGGTAAGTTCCATTCTTTCAACCAATAATGCATTAAAATATAAGGACCCTGGTTGTCCAACTATTTCTTGTATTATTGGAAGTCAAAATATTGAACATGTTTTACTTGATCTTGGAGCTAGCATAAATTTACTTCCATTTTTGGTTTACCAACAACTTAATATTGGCGAGATAAAACCAACCTCAACTACTCTTTTACTTGCTGATAGATCAGTTAAGGTACCGAAAGGAATTGTGGAAGATGTGTCATGTAAGTCGATAAATTCATATATTCTGTGGTTTTTGTTGTCTTAGAAACACAACCTGTGGCAGACAGTTATAAGCCAATCCCTGTAATACTTGGTCGCCCATTTTTAATAACAGCTAAAGCTTTAATTAATTATTGGAATGGAATCATGAATCCGTATTTTGCCAACATGACATTGGAGCTAAATATTTTTAACATGTGCAAACAGCCATATGATGTGGACAATGAAAATGAAACCATAGAATTAATTGAACCAATTGTGGATGAGCATATTCAGGGAGTTTATCGGATCCCATGAAAATTTAGACTACTAATTTTGTTGAATCAAGTACAAAATGGATTCGGATATTACTAATGATTTTCTACTTGACTCGACATAGGTATTGGAAGATGATGGAGAAATACAAAACTTGGAAGAACTGGAAACATTGGAAAAAGAAAACACGAGGAAGCACCCAAATTGGAGTTAAAAGCTTTGCCAGAAGGACTGAAATATGCATTTCTAGAAGATAAACAAACTTATCCTGTGGTAATTTCTTATCTTCTTACAGGTAATCAAGAAGGTAAGTTGTTAAATATGTTGAAAGAACACAAACTAGCAATTGGGTTCGCTTTTAAATATATAAAAGGCATGAATCCATTAATCTGCACACACCGAATACATTTAGAAGATAATGCTAGGACATATCATCAACCCCAAAGAAGATTAAACTTTCACATGAAAGAAGTGGTGAAAATCGAGGTCCTTAAACTTCTTGATGTAGATATTATATATCCTATCTCTGATAGTAAGTGGGTAAGTCCTACACAAGTTGTACCTAAAAAGTATGGAATTATTGTTGTAAAAAATGATAAAGGAGAATTAATCCCAACTCGCATCCCATCTAGTTGGCGTATGTGCATTGATTATAGAAAACTAAATGACACAACTAGAAAGGATCATTTTCCTTTACCATTCATTGACCAAATTTTGGAAAGAGTAGTTGGACATCCATACTATTATTTTCTTGATGGTTACTCGGGTTATTATCAAATTCCCATTGCTTTAGAAAACCAGGAAAAACCATATTCACATGCCCCTTTGGAACATTTGCATTTAGGAAAATACATTTTGGACTCTATAATGCACCTGCAAACATTCCAACGATGCATGTTAAGCATTTTAGTGACATGATTGAATACTGTTTAGAGGTCTTTATGGATATATAACTGTTTTTGGGAATTCATTTGATAATTGCTTGAATAATTTGGAAAATGTTTTGAAACGATGTGAAGAAAAATGACTTGTGTTAAACTAGAAAATGCCATTTCATGACTAATTCAGGAATTATTTTGGATCACGTTGTGTCATCTAAAGGTGTTGACGTTGACAAGGCAAAAATAAAAGTAATCTCTAAATTTCCATCACTAAAAAAAGTTAGGGAAATCCGTTCTTTCTTGGGACATGTAGGATTTTATATGAGGTTTATTAAAATTTTTAGTACCATATCTAGACCCTTATGTAACCTCCTATTATTGGACAGAAGAATGTCAAAAATCATTTGAAAAAATTATCAGTCTTTTGACTTCTGCTCCAATTATGGAATCCCCTGATTGGTCCTTGCCTTGTGATGCTAGTGATTATGCAGTTGGTGCAGTGCTAGGATAGAGCAAGGAAGGTAAGCCGCATGTAATATATTATGCAAGTAGGACTTTAAACAGTGCACAAATGAATTACACTACCACAGAAAAAGATCTATTTGCTGTAATATTCGCATTGGATAAATTTCGATCATAATTAATTGGTTCTTCAACCATTGTCTATTCTGATCATACTTCTGTTAGATATTTGATGTCTAAATAGGATGCAAAGCCAAGATTAATACGATGGATTTTGATAATTCAAGAATTCAATCTCACAATCAAATACAAGAAATGGGCAGAGAACGTGGTTGTAGATCATTTATCGAGACTTACAAATGAGTCATTAATTGATACAACTTCTATCAATGACATTTTCCCGATGAGTTTTTATTCTCTGTAAACACAGTGCCTTGGTATGCTAATATCATCAATTTTCTTGCAACAGGAAAGATACCTCCAGACTGGAGCTAGCAAGACAAGAGGAAATTTTTGACCGAAATCAAAATATTCTATTGGGATGATCCATTTCTGTTTAAGTGTTGCCCTAATCAGATTTTCAAATGATGCATACCGGACATGAGATAAGTGGTGTTATTTAGTTTTTTCATTCAGAAGCATGTGGAGGTCATTTTTCATCTAAGAAAACCGCTGCAAAAATCTTACAGTGTGGATTTTTTGGCCTACCATTTTTAAAGATACACACGCTTTCTGGAAAAATTACGAAAACTGTCAAAAGTTGGGATCTATTTCAAAAAGAAACATGATGCCTTTAAATCCAATCATTGTCGTCGAAATCTTTGATTGTTGGGGGATAGATTTCATGGGCTCATTTCCACCATTGATGAGTAGTAATTACATCACTTATTCCCACTCATTTAGCCTAATATTTTGTATTATTTCTCGAGTTTTATGAACGTTTTGATGATTCCCAAAACATGACTGTCTCCTTCCTGTACAGCCTTTGAAACGATCCCCATAAGTCCGAGATTTCCTCCGCCATATATTAATTGCATATTCCTTGCAGCTAAGACTCGACCCAATTCTTGTGCTACTTCTACGTATTGTGGTTTAGTTCCAACACTACTACCGCAAAACACACAGATGTTTTCAACTCGTCTTCTTGAAGTGGCTTCCATTTTTTTATATGTATTTCTTTCTCAACTCTGGATGCCTTCAAAAGTGCAATGACGGGCTGAATTTATAGTACCTGAAAAGGGTGAGTAAAAATAGCACAAGTATCTTCCAGAGGACGATTAGTAGCGAAATAATATCGTGATAGTCAAAAAGGTCTGGATCCTGTCGGAGAAAATAAAAGAAAACAACAAAACAAATCACAATTATTAAGAAAAGACAAAGAGATATAATATTTACAAGAAAAGTAGCGGCTTGATTGACGTCTATGCGTCAAGGACAAGCTTCCCATCCAATTTTCTTATAAATTGGCAAACAGGGTCTTTTTGAGTCAGATTCCCGAGACATAACAGTTGTCTTTCATTTGGAATTGTTCATATAATATGCGAATTTCATGATACACACATCCACTGGGATGCGTCTCAAGAGTTTTAGATATGTCATCCAAAGACTCCTTACTCAAGCCATCCATAATGAAGTTAATCTTATTTTCGCGGTTATCGGACACCATTCCTAAAGAACGACAACGAGTATTACAAAATATGCGAGCACATTTATAACAAACACACATTCTTTTGGCTCTTCTCTTTTTAGCATATGTGCTCTTTCCTAAGCTAGGCAGCTGTGAAATAAAAGAGTCAGAAAACTCACCTGCCAATCGAACCCGTGCTTCAATTAACCAACGAATGTCAGTAGGAATACCTTTGATCATCAGTAATCTCATCCGTTCTAAGCGAGCTTTGTAAACTTTCATCAGAGATTTTTGAGGGAGAGAAGGAAATTGCTTGTGAAGATTTGCGAGAGCATCTTCCATCTTGAAATGACTAAACCTGCAAAAATTAAACACACAAAAATAAAACACACCAAATCACAATATATACACAAATTGCATGGGTTGCCTCCCTGCTAGCGCTAAGTTTAAAGTCATCAGCCAGACTTGGCTTCTCGAACGTTAAGCTGGATCTGAAAGTGTAACACTTTCTTTTTGTCGCCCAAATGATTCTCCCCAGTAGTGCTTGACACGCTTGTTTTTAACCTTGAAAGTTTTGTTAGCGTCAGGATCATGTATCTCAACGGCTCTATTTGGTAAAACCTTGGTGATCACAAATGGACCTGACCACCGTGATTTTGGCTTCCATGGGAAAATTTTCACCATTGATTTGTTTAACAGTACCTTCTGCCCTGGTTCCAGTTGTATGCGCACTAACTTCTCATCATGTCTTTTATTGCCCTTTTCTTTGTACAATTTGGCATCATCAAAAGGCTGATTGTGAATTCCTCCAATTCGTTGAGCTGGTGGATCTTTTTCTCTTCTGTTGCTTGTAGTGCAAGAATTGGCTCCTTCAGTACAAAAGACGCTTTATCTTTAGGCTCCACTGGATATTGACATGTTTTAAGTTTGTCAGTAGAACTTTGAATTGCATTGGAGTTCTGAATGGTACTGTGCTATCACACGAGTCTGAAACATTCCTCATTCTTTTCATCATCTGGGAAATTCATGGCCTTGAAAACATTGAATGTTACTTCTTGGTCCTGTACCCTCATGGTTAGTTCTCCTTTTTGTACATCAATAATGGTTCGACCTGTAGCCAAATGGTCTCCCGAGGATGATGGGCACGTCTGCGTCTTCCTCCATATCAAGGACAATAAAATCTGCTGGAAAATGAATTTGTCAACCTTGACCAGCACATCCTCAACTACGCCTCTTGGAAATACGAGCGTTCTATCAGCAAGTTGTAGAGAGACTGAAGTTGGCATTGTTTCTCAAATCTGTAATTTCCTGAAAATAAAGAAAGGCATCAAGTTAACACTCGCACCTAAATCACACAAAGCCTTACCAAAGTTATGTTCTCCTATGACGCAAGGAACAATGAAACTGCCAGGATCTTTCAACTTTGTGGGAAGTTTCCTCTGAATGATGGCACTGCATTCTTCTGTTAATGCTACTGTCTCGTAATCTCCCAATCTCCGTTTTCGTGAAAGAATATCTTTCATGAATTTGGCATAGGTGGGCATTTGTTCCAATGCTTCTGCAAATGGAATGTTGATATGCAGCTTTTTGAAGATCTCCAGGAACCGAGAAACTGCTTGTCCAATTTGTTCTTCTAAAGACGTTGAGGAAAAGGTGGAGGTGGAATGATCTGTTCTTTTTCCTTTGCTTCTTTTTCCTCCATCTGTTGCTTTGTTTCTTTTGGAACTTCCTCAGCAGCTATTTTGGCTCCAACATCTTTGTTGATTTCAGTACCGCTTTTTAACATGATGGCATGACATTGCTCTTTCCCCATGTTCCTTGGATTTGATTCTCTAGTGCTTTGATAGAGGCTGAATGGCTTTGAAATATAGCATCATATCTTGCT
Organism: Zanthoxylum bungeanum; assembly: GCA_019454045.1. Lineage (NCBI taxonomy): Eukaryota > Viridiplantae > Streptophyta > Magnoliopsida > Sapindales > Rutaceae > Zanthoxylum > Zanthoxylum bungeanum. The sequence goes on along the minus strand of SKCR01026134.1, from coordinate 54,838 downwards.
GCTTGAGAGTCGTGTTTTGCTTCCATCTTTTTCAAGTAAGTAAACACTTCTGTTATTCCTGATTCATTTGCCTGCTCCTGGATTTTGTTCTATTGCTGGAATTCAGGTGGTGGATAGTTCTGCTGTTGGCTTGAATTGTTGCTCCATGATAAATTAGGATGATTCCTCCACCCTGGGTTGTAAGTGTTGGAATATGGATTGTTCCCCTGTCTGTTGAAATTGCTGACATAATTCACCGTTTCTTCAAGTTGGTTCAGTTCCGGTGCTCCTCTATATGGTGAACTTGTGGATCCAGTGGTAAGAGTCTCCATGAATTCGCATATCTGATCTAGCTTGGCGTTGACTTCTGTATTGGCTCCACTTTCATAAATTCCTGCAATTCTTTGGATCATGCTCCTTTCTGTTGGCCACAAGGAATTATTGTTGGCCATTTCTTCAATTAAGTCTCAGGCTTGATCTTCTCATTTTGCCATCAAAGCTCCTCCAGCAACAACATCGATTGTGGTTCTCATTATTCCAGAAAGTCCATTGTAGAAGGTCTGAACTTGTAGCCACTTTGCGATCTCATGATGAGGACATTTCCGGAGTAAATCTTTGAATCTTTCCCAAGCTTCGCAAAGGGATTCTGAATCTTGTTGCATGAAGGATGTGATGTCATTCCTTAACTTTGCAGTTATGGCTGGTGGAAAGTATTTTGCAAGGAATTTGGTGGCTAAAGTGTTCCAAGTTGTGATAGAACCTGCTGGTAGTGAATGTAGCCAAGCTTTAGCTCTGTCCTTCAAGGAGTATGGAAAAACTCGCAGTCTCATTGCTTCTTCAGCTGCTCGGTTGTAATTGAAAGTACCGCAAACTTCCAGGAAGTTGCTGATGTGAGCATTAGGATCTTCAGTTGCATTTCCCCCAAACTGCACTAACTGCTGAATCATCTGAATGCATGTTTTGATGTCACCCGCATTTGCTGGTAAGGGAGGAAGTACAATACAAGAAATGAGTCTGTCAACCACCGGAATGGTTCTGTCTCGAATGGGAATTGGTGGTGCAACGTTCAAAGGTTCAGGTTCCATGTTGACTAAAGCTTCTTGGCCTTCTCTCATTTCCCTTCTCAACTGTCTGATGGTTCTTTCAATTTTCGGGTCAAGCGGTCGGAGTTCAAAGCTTCTGGTTCGTCTCATGTAGTTTCTGAGAACCTGAAACACAAGAAAACAATGACAATAAGTAAAAAGAAATTAGATACAAGTAACGTATCTAACCCCTAAACTAATAGTAAAAGATAAATAAGTCCCCGGCAACGGCGCCAAAAACTTGACCGGCGTAAACACACACGTATAACGCAAGCGCACGTATCGTTCAAGTAGTATAAAAATATTGATCCCACGAGGACTTAATATCAAAACTATTAATTTTATGAGGTCAAATGATTACTAGTATCTAACAGGTTGATTGATTGATTTGAAATGGTGACGATTCTAAATTTAAAAGCAAGTAAATAAAATTGTCGAAAATAGGTTTTATGAAAATTCAATATTAAAAACTATCTAGGGTTGTGATTTCTTCCAATATCATTTTAAAGATGAAGTGGTTATCTTAAAGTTGGGTAATATATTGATTTATTAACCTGGAACACTAAATTATGTGTGAGCCTCTGTCGATGGTCAGACACAAATACCCAGTTTAACCCAATTGAACCATATGTCTATGTCAACCAAATTATCTGGATTCATTAAGTTTAAGTTCCAATTATGGCTACCCCCGCCCGACAGGTATATTCCTATCCTGTAAGGAAATCTATTAAAGGGTTATTTATCCTCAAGGAAGATCGTGGGCTATTGAGTCTAAGGCTGAAACCTAAAATCCCTATGTCTAGTTCATTTTAGATTTACCAGATCAATTTTATTAATGGCCAGTTAATGAAAAAAGCATTAAGTTTAAGACTCAATAAATAAATCTTTATATTACCCAAGCTATAATCTAACCCTTATAAAACGGTGATATTGGATTTCATCACAACCTCAGATAACTAATTTAGTTACAACACATAACTAGGGCTAGTAAAAACTTGAAAATAAAAGACATAAAAAATACGGTAAAGTAAATACTGAAAAGTAAATCACAATAAAATAAAATGCTAAGGTAAAATGAATTACTTTTACTACTACTAATTTAGATATCTCCCATAAAATAATATATAAACTTGTGATTCTTTTTCCAACCAGCCATATAGGCGGTAACCTGATTAAGTCAAATTAAGTCCAACCAGCCATAAAGGCGGAACCAAAATTAAATTACCAACCGACCAATCTGGCGGTATCCTTTTTAAGTCAATATTTTAAATAGTGAATATATTATTTTTAAGGGAGATTAATCTAAATAGTAACAGTAAAAGAATTACCTTTCACCCTAACTGGGGGAGTTACCTCCTCATGGTAAATAATAAAAACTGTAAAAAGTAAAAAGTAAAAATTAAATTACTATATTAACAAAACGTAATTAAAATTAATTACAAAACTAAAAAAACTAAAAATTAAAAGAAAGTAGAGAGAGAAACTCTCTCTTTAGATAGAATATAAGAGAGAGAGTGGTGCACTGAATTCTGAAATCTCGAGCTCAATTTATAGGCCTCGGTAGGCTTCCAGCGTCGCGACGCCAGGGCCCTCAGCGTCGCTACGCCAGCTTTTGTCGACGTGGCAAGCTCTGGTTCATCTGTTTGAAGATTCTGGATAAGCTGATAAGGTGACACGTGGCGAGGTGGTTGGGCTTCAATTATTGTGACATGTGGCGGCTTCTGATTGGTCGCTGAGATTCTTATCCGCCACGTGTCAGATAAGGATTAGATACTCAATGATTGATGCTGACGTGGCGCTGACGTGGAGGTGATGTGGCGACACGTGGGAAAGAGACTGTCGGCACCGTAGGATTGCGACACGTGGCACTTCCTGATTGGCTGATGATGATGTGGCACGACACGTGGCAATGTTGACTTGTTGACGTGGCTGATGATATGGAGACACGTAGGATGCCACGTGGCACACGTGGCGATGATGACTGTCGGCACCGTAGGTTGCTGACACGTGGCACGGCGCATGTTAGCAGATCGGCTTTGATGGTGACACGTGGCACGGTGCATTTTAGCAAAGTCAAACTTTTCTCAGATTCTGATTTGTGGACCCGGCGCACGTTAGCACTGTTCGGCGCATTTTAGGCGTCGCGACGCGGATGGTGATGAGCGGAAAATATATCAATATTTACCGCCCCTTTTACTTAATATTTTGTTTAGTTTCTCGGGTTTGATGAACGTTTTGATATGTTTTATTTTATTTTGCAGATAAAATAATATCGGGACTCAATGAAATCATTTAGGACGAAATATGGATCAAATAAGGGCAATTATTGGACTTGATATATTAATTTTGGAGATTGGAAACTTGAAAGGGCGTTTTTGACGAAGTGCAGTTTTGGAAATTCCAGTTTTGCGCATCTGTCGTATTTTGGGCATAACTTTTTACTCCAATATCGGATTGAGCTGATTCAAGTGCCAGATTAAAGAAGACTCAAAGATCTACAACTTTGAAAGAGAAAATATTTTCTAATTCTGATTATTTCATGACCGAAATTGATGAACCATCCAGAAGTGTGTGGAGTGTAATTATTAAAAGTCATTATCAATCATTTTAAAGCAAAATATTAATTAATTAATAATTAATAAAAATTATCAAATCAACACCAAACAAGATAAGCAATTAGTGGAGCAATTATGGATTTGGTGGAGTAATTAGTGGAGAAATTAATAATGGATTTGGTGGAGAATTTGATGGATGATTTGATGGTGGCAAAATTTTGCCTATAAATACCAAGCCATTTCATTTGTAAAATTCATACTTTCTTCTTTGAAATTCTTAATGAATAAATAAGAAGATTGTATCTAGTTTGTTTATTTTTAGTTTTCAGTAATTAATTTTCAGTTTCGCACTTTCTTTTCTTTACTTTTCAGTTTTACTTTCCGCAATTTACTTTTACGCACAATACTTTTCTTTCTTTAATTTTTAGTTTTTATTTTTTTCAGTAATGAGGAGGTAATTTCCCCAGCTAGGGTGAAAGGTAATTCTTTTACTGTTACTATTTAGATTAATCTCCCTTAAAAATAATATATTCACTATTTAAAATACTGATTAATAAAGGATACCGCTATATTGGTCGGTTGGCAATTCAATTTAATCTGGTTTAAACCTGACTAATCAAGGATACCGCCAGATTGGTCGGTTGGTAAATTTATTTTGGTACCGCCTTTATGGCTGGATTATGGACAAATATTACCGCCTATATGGCTGGTTGGACTTAATTTGACTTAATCAGGATACCGCCAGATTGGTCGGTTGGTAAAATAATATCACAAGTTTATATATTATTTTATGGGAGATATCTAAATTAGTAGTAGTAAAAGTAATTCCTTTTACCTTAGCATTTTATTTTATTTTACTTTTCAGTTTTACTTTATGTCTTTTACTTTTCAGTATTTTTACTTTATGTCTTTTACTTTTAAGTTGTTACTAGCCCTAGTTATGTGTTAGTTATCTGGGGTTGTGATGAATTCTAATATCACCGGTTTATAAGGGGTTATTTTATAGTTTGGGTAATTTAAAGGTTTACTTATTAAATCTTAAGCTTAATGCTTCTTGTTGTCTGATCACCAATAAGATTGATGTGGTAAATCTAAAATGAACTAGACATAGGGATTTTAGGTTTCAGCCTTAGATTTAATAGCCCACGATCTTCCTTGAGGATAGATAACCCTTTAATAGATTTCCTTACAGGATAGGAATATACCTGTCGGGCGGGGGTAGCCATAATTGGAACTTAAACTTAATGAATCCAGATAATTTGGTTGACATAGACATATGGTTCAATTGGGTTAAACTGGGTATTTGCGTCTGACCATCGACAGAGGCTTTTGCATAATTTAGTGTTCCAGGTTAGTAAACTGATTTATTACACAAACATAAAATAACCACTTCATCTTTTAAATGATATTAGAATGATTCACAACCCTAGATCTTTGTGTCTTTTGTTATTTTCCTTAGTATTTTCTTTTGTCTTTTTATTTATTTAGCAAATCTACAATCAACCAAATCAATCAAGCAATCATTCTCTTCTCTCTCAATTAGATATTTGTAAATAAATAGTATCAATAATTAATAACAACAGTAGAAATTAAGTCCTCGTGGGATCGATATTTTTATACTACTTGAACGATACGTGCGCTTGCGTTATACGTGTGTGTTTACGCCGGTCAAGTTTTTGGCGCCGTTGCCGGGGACTTATATTATTGAGTTGTTAATTTTGAAACTATCAAATTTACTTATATCTAATTTTCTTTCTTTTATTTTCTAATTTTTATTTCTTTTGTTTTCAGGTGATTAAAAAATGGAACACTACTGGGAGATTGAAAGATTACGAGCTTTACAAGAAGATACACCCCACATCTGGGAGCAACAGTCCGGTTTTCTGAGGCCTGTTGTCCAGCCCAACAATTATCACTGGATGCCAGAACCAAACAATACCATATTTGCTAAACAAAACGCAATGGGGAGATGTGACATTTGTAATGGTAACCACCCTAGAGATTATTGCAAATACAAATACCATCCAGGGTGGCAGAGCTATCAAGATCCTTCTTGTTATGACGAGCCATCACATTTCACAGAACCACATTTTCCATCTTATCCACCATCTACCTATGATCTTCATCAACAACCAAAACCATCAGAGGAAGATCAGTTGCTGAACATGCTCGAAGATATGTTCAAGAAACAAAAAGAAAAGTTAGATACAATGCTTGAAACAAGCCATAAACAATTTGAAAGTATTCAGAGACAATCAGAATTCATTCAGAGGATGACAGATCAAATGAGACAATTCACAGAAAACCAGGACTACATACCTCAAGAACCAGTTTCAAATGACACTGATGAAGCCTTCAAATACCAATCATTTCACAATGACACTTCAACAGAGGAAGAGGCTGAGCAGTATCAACAACCAGAGGTATCAGTTCAGGAGCCCGAACCGGTAAAGTCTCAATTTGACTTTTATTATTCAGATTCTGACGAGGATGAAGCTGATCTATTTGTACCAACTGCACCAACAACGGAGGATCAAACATTCAATCCTCAAAATGAAGATCTTGGAGCATGTTTTACCATGATGTTTGAAGAAGATCTATCTGAACCATCCATTCCAGTCGTATCAGAGGATGAAGACCTAATGTCAGAAACATCTTTGCATCCTCTGGTTGATAATTTTGAAGCATGTATTTCACAGATGACAGATGAAGAGCTGAATACAAAAATTTTACAATTCATCTGTGAAGAAAAGGTGGAGCAAGAAGCAGAGCAAATGGAGGAGCAAATGTCTGACCTTAATAAAGATCCAGAGCATTCAGGAGAAACATCGCTGTTTTGGGGAGTACAAATCAAAGATATCACCCAGAAGCTTGACAGAATGGAACTTCCATTCCAAGTCAAGCACCATATAAAACCTCCTGATTTTCTTTCTTTCTTTGCAGGAACCACTGGAGTAACAAGGAGCAAAAAGGTGGCACGAGCACTGAATGGGACAAAACTCTTTTTGCCACCTTACTGTTGGAAGAGACCCTTCAAAAGCAACGCTCACGGGATTGTTTTTGATCGGACATCTAAAACGACATTGAAACCTCCTTAACAGATGAATTTCAGTCACGTCTGGCTGAAGACGAAAAATTTAGCGCTAGCAGGGAGGCAACCCATGCAATTTTTTGTAATTTTTATATTTTGTGTATACATGTTGTAGAGTTTTTAATTTTGTGTGTTAGTTTTTCAGGGAAAGCACGAACGGAGCATTTTAAGACAGAAGGAATGGTGTTTGGCAATCACAAAGATGAGAGTTAATTCATTAGTGGTGGTTGAGTAAGGAATGAATTCTTGAGACGCATCCTGATGAATTTATATACCAAACTAGTGGCGTATTGCGTACACAATTCTGTTGCCTTAATTATTGCTTTGATTTGCTTTTCTTTTGTTTTTATCTTTATTTTCGCCGACAAGATTTATACTTTTTGACTTTTCACGATTTATTTTAACGTTCATCTAATAATTGTCATTTGGCAGATACTAGTGCAATTATTACTCACCCATTTCCAGGTCTATAAATTCAGCTATGCATTTTCTCTTCAATCCATTCAGAGATACACATCTAAATAAGAGAGAGAAAATGGAAGCAACTTCACAGCAGCGAATCAAGCGAATTTGTGTTTTCTGTGGATCTAATTCTGGTAATAAACCAGAATTCATCGAGGCCGCGAAGGAATTGGGGCGAGTCATAGCGGAGCGAAATATGCACCTGGTATATGGCGGTGGCAATCTTGGATTGATGGGAAATATTTCAAAAGCTGTTCAGGATGGTGGCGGTCATGTTTTGGGAATCATTCCAAAACCTTTGGCGGACGAACACTTAATCGGACAAACAAATGGAGATGAACGCATCGTATCTGGAATGCCCGAACAAATTCATGAAATGATCAATACTGCAGATGCGTTTATTGCGTTACTAGGAGGGCTTGGGACGTTTGAGGAAATGTTTACAGTAGCATCATGGGCGCACTTAAATATTCATCGGAAGCCCATTGGGTTACTTAACATTGAGCATTTCTTCGATTTTCTGTTTGTATTTCTTGCAGAAGCCAAAAGACATGAGTTCGTCACGAAATCAGTACATGATATCTTCCTGACTGCGACAAAGGCCGAAGAATTAATTGACCAAATCATAGCCTTTGAACCAAAACTCGATCCCATTCTCTCCAAGTTGGACTGGACAGACAACGATCGTGGTAAGAAGCGTAAACTGGACATAGATCTTAATCGGTAGTTCAACTAACCATGTACGATTTTCTAAACTCTTCTTCTACTGTTTAAGACATTGGGGACAATGTCACATTTAGGTTTGGGGGTGAGGTATAGTTAATAGTACTTGTTTGTATTGTTTTTTTATTTTTAGTCCAAAATTTTTCGAAAAATACAAAAAAAATTGGAAAATTTTCAAAAATTACAAAAATATTTTATGTTTTTGTGTTTTTATTTTTGACTAAAAAGGTGAAATGGGTAAGAGATAGCTGAGTAAGGAGTTTCCACTCCTGAGACGTATCTCAAACCTAATTCGAAACAAGTTAATTTTTGTTTATTTCATTTTAAATTATTTAATTTGTGAATTCTCCTTAAAATGGACTAAAATGGATCTTCATATGCTCAGTTGACAGGTATTATCAACATATATAGTAACATACGGACATGAGCTAAAATTGAAAAGTTTGTAATATTCAGTGCTCTAGTTTAATTGGAGGAAGCATCTCAAAAAGCAATGGAGTAAAAAAAAAAAAAAAAAAAAAAAAAAAAAACGTCTGAGATCCGGGTTATTAAGTCTGTAAGGGTGTTTTAACACCTAGTGCCCTAAAACCAACTGGTTTGGGAGTTACTGACCCAAAGCTCGCTACATGGATCGAAGATGCTGCAAAAATATATATATCTGAAGTCTGAGTAATTAAGTCCGTAGGGGTGTCTTAACACCTGGTGCCCTAAAGCCAACTGGTTTGGGAGCCACCGACCCAACACTCGTTACATAGATGGAAGATATTGTATATAAATAAAAAATAGAAAAAAAAAATCAAAGAAAATCAGAAAAATGAGAAAAATTATTCCATTGCTACAAAAAGGTGTAAAATCTGATAGAACTTTAGGACAAAAATATTACTCTCTTATCAACTGCACTTATGACTGTTGTGGGCAAAAATGAGTTAATATTTTGTTGGCTGTGTATATAGAGAATGGTAAAAACAATCGGAGAATTTACTTGTTCAGTAATTTGAAATAAAACAAAACAACTAGTAACTTGGAGTAGAAGTTTCACCTGATTAGTCACTAACATCTTTATTCTCTTTTCGTTTCTCTTTTTGCTTTTGTGTGCATTAGTTTTATTATCTTTTTACTTTTGTAAAACGTTTGTGGGTATCGTTGCTGTAAGCCCTCACGAGAATATAACTCGTCCACTAGGGACACCTAGGGGTTTAAAGGCTTGTTGCATATGCTAAATGCAACCGTGATCCCTACGAAAGTGGCTTAGTTTAATTTTAATTTTATTTTGTTGTTTTGCTCGAGGACTAGCAAAATGTTAGGTTTGGGGGTGTGATGAGCGGAAAATATATCAATATTTACCGCCCCTTTTACTTAATATTTTGTTTAGTTTCTCGGGTTTGATGAACGTTTTGATATGTTTTATTTTATTTTGCAGATAAAATAATATCGGGACTCAATGAAATCATTTAGGACGAAATATGGATCAAATAAGGGCAATTATTGGACTTGATATATTAATTTTGGAGATTGGAAACTTGAAAGGGCGTTTTTGACGAAGTGCAGTTTTGGAAATTCCAGTTTTGCGCATCTGTCGTATTTTGGGCATAACGTTTTACTCCAATATCGGATTGAGCTGATTCAAGTGCCAGATTAAAGAAGACTCAAAGATCTACAACTTTGAAAGAGAAAATATTTTCTAATTCTGATTATTTCATGACCGAAATTGATGAACCATCCAGAAGTGTGTGGAGTGTAATTATTAAAAGTCATTATCAATCATTTTTAAAGCAAAATATTAATTAATTAATAATTAATAAAAATTATCAAATCAACACCAAACAAGATAAGCAATTAGTGGAGCAATTATGGATTTGGTGGAGTAATTAGTGGAGAAATTAATAATGGATTTGGTGGAGAATTTGATGGATGATTTGATGGTGGCAAAATTTTGCCTATAAATACCAAGCCATTTCATTTGTAAAATTCATACTTTCTTCTTTGAAATTCTTAATGAATAAATAAGAAGATTGTATCTAGTTTGTTTATTTTTAGTTTTCAGTAATTAATTTTCAGTTTCGCACTTTCTTTTCTTTACTTTTCAGTTTTTACTTTCCGCAATTTACTTTTACGCACAATACTTTTCTTTCTTTAATTTTTAGTTTTTATTTTTTTCAGTAATGAGGAGGTAATTTCCCCAGCTAGGGTGAAAGGTAATTCTTTTACTGTTACTATTTAGATTAATCTCCCTTAAAAATAATATATTCACTATTTAAAATACTGATTAATAAAGGATACCGCTATATTGGTCGGTTGGCAATTCAATTTAATCTGGTTTAAACCTGACTAATCAAGGATACCGCCAGATTGGTCGGTTGGTAAATTTATTTTGGTACCGCCTTTATGGCTGGATTATGGACAAATATTACCGCCTATATGGCTGGTTGGACTTAATTTGACTTAATCAGGATACCGCCAGATTGGTCGGTTGGTAAAATAATATCACAAGTTTATATATTATTTTATGGGAGATATCTAAATTAGTAGTAGTAAAAGTAATTCCTTTTACCTTAGCATTTTATTTTATTTTACTTTTCAGTTTTACTTTATGTCTTTTACTTTTCAGTATTTTTACTTTATGTCTTTTACTTTTAAGTTGTTACTAGCCCTAGTTATGTGTTAGTTATCTGGGGTTGTGATGAATTCTAATATCACCGGTTTATAAGGGGTTATTTTATAGTTTGGGTAATTTAAAGGTTTACTTATTAAATCTTAAGCTTAATGCTTCTTGTTGTCTGATCACCAATAAGATTGATGTGGTAAATCTAAAATGAACTAGACATAGGGATTTTAGGTTTCAGCCTTAGATTAATAGCCCACGATCTTCCTTGAGGATAGATAACCCTTTAATAGATTTCCTTACAGGATAGGAATATACCTGTCGGGGGGGTAGCCATAATTGGAACTTAAACTTAATGAATCCAGATAATTTGGTTGACATAGACATATGGTTCAATTGGGTTAAACTGGGTATTTGCGTCTGACCATCGACAGAGGCTTTTGCATAATTTAGTGTTCCAGGTTAGTAAACTGATTTATTACACAAACATAAAATAACCACTTCATCTTTTAAATGATATTAGAATGATTCACAACCCTAGATCTTTGTGTCTTTTGTTATTTTCCTTAGTATTTTCTTTTGTCTTTTTATTTATTTAGCAAATCTACAATCAACCAAATCAATCAAGCAATCATTCTCTTCTCTCTCAATTAGATATTTGTAAATAAATAGTATCAATAATTAATAACAACAGTAGAAATTAAGTCCTCGTGGGATCGATATTTTTATACTACTTGAACGATACGTGCGCTTGCGTTATACGTGTGTGTTTACGCCGGTCAGATGGTCTTGGCTTCGCGACGCTGACAATTTACTGAAATGTCCTTTTTGTCCAATTTTCACTGTTTTGGCCCAAATCACCTCCAGAATGTCCTGAAACTTTATTTATCTACAAAATAACACAAAACACATCAAAACGTTCACAAAACTCAAGAAAATATACAAAATATTAGGTTAAAATGTGTGGAAAAAGTGATATAAATACCACTCATCACCAGGTCAATCCCAATAGTGCTACGACAGTTCATGGTCTTCCCAAACAGTGACTAATTCACTGTTTGGGCAGCCGTCACCCGATTGGCTCAAAAGTCACCCGGTAATGCCGTTTTTCGTCGTTTTCACTTATTTCAACTCCGAAACAATTTCCGGCAATTGTTCCAACACCCAAAACACATCCAATACATTTATATGACATTATTTTCATCACAATAAACCCAATTTTCCATAACTGATTATGTAAAAAAATAATCAATATTTCATGCTTTAATCCAATTTTCTTAACATTAATCACAACACCAATCCAAGCCACCACCAATGAAGCACCCAAGAACAATTCTAGGCATTAAAAGAGTTGTTATAACACTCTATAATGGCAACATATCATCAAATGATCAAATTGAACAAATATTACACTAATATTATCCAATCTAACTTCACACATGCATTTATATATGTATTAAATGTATTGGATGTGTTTTGAATATTACACTAATATTATCCAATCTAATATTACACATGCATTTTTCATAATTGTTATGAAAAATGTTTAATTATTATTGGTAACAAGTGGTGTATTTTTATGAAAAAGAAAATCATTTAATTATTCAAATATTTAACATTTAAATATCTAAATAATTAATTAATTTAATTACTATTATATATGTATTTTTATTTACATTAAATAACAAATACATATATTAATGGCATGTGTCAAAGTCTCATTTGACAATTAATTAATATGTATCAAATCAAATTTTGTATCAAATACAAATACACATTAATTATTAATTGACCAAAATTCCCTAAAGCATGTGTTTTCGTTTAACCGTTTAAACGATTCGAATTAACTCATTTAATCCGATGAAGTATTATTCATAACGCGTTGTCCAAGTGCTCAATGAGTACACTTCATATTGTGGGACTCTCTAAGTTTAGGTTTATCCGTCACGAAATCCAATTTTGTGTCCATAATTCACCCACTCATGAATTATGACGACCACAGATATTCTCGCTAAACTATGCAAGTCGAGGTCATTGCATACGTATAATTCCTCCGTCACAGGCTATCCATATTATACCTGGGATATATATAAGAACGTCAAATCTTTATGGTATAATATAGTCGACTTTCAAATTTACGATCTCTAAATAACACTCGAAACTTGTTTCCGAAGTTATACCACGGCCATGGATTTACTAGATCGCAAACACATGTAGGATACATATGCCCTGTACACATGACTGACGGATTCTATCTTGATACGCACTGGATATCATGAGCATCAGTCCACACTCAACGAACAGGCGGAGGTCTGATCTAAATAGATCGGTGACGTGACTGCCATCAATGTGTGGATGATAACTCATATATCCACTGTGATATCTCAAGTCGAAGGATCACTATGCTCGCTCAACTTGAGAAGATTCCTATTGACGTTGGTGTACCATCTATTAGGAAATCTTCAGTGAGTCGTTCAGTGTTCATCAAATAAACACCTACATGTCTATACGAGTCTCCCAAGACTCATGGTTCATTGGGATAAACCATCGGACCAAGTCACGATATACGACATGTACTGGTCTCATCGGATTTTACTAACTGACCAGTGTTAGTAAATCTTGACCAGGAACTTTATTTAAGGATATATAACTTATAGTGACGCTTCCCAATGTCAATTACAAACTACGTTGTAACTGCGCACTATATTGTAAATCCTAGGGTCTTTGTCTAATATACACGTATCACTAAATCAGATTTAGTTTCAATATAATCATAATTAGATATCTAATCGTAATTAGATCGAATATGTATATAAAAGACAAGAGGTGCTACCATTAAATAAGTAATATTATGGAAAAAAGTCATTGATCGTATTCATGAATCGGACATAAATACGATCCGGATTGGCACTCTGAGCACCAACCCTAACAGAACTATCTTAAAAATTTAATGGAACTATGTGAGCTTTAATTCCTCTCACCCCTAGAGGATATGTACGCAACTTAAGTTTGTAAAAATTTAAGTTCAAGCTCTTTTATTTTATTTTTAATTTAATGTAATCTAAATTCAAATTAATAATATTTAATAAAATTTTTAATTTCATTTAAAAAAAATTATTATTAAAATTTAAAATTAAAAAAAACGGAACCGTTCGGTTCGGTTTCGATTCCCGATCAAGTGTGAAATCGGGAATTGTTCGGTTCCGTTCCGATTCAGAACCGAACAGTTGGTCGGGTCTAGTGTCTACCCCTAATGTCATATTATGACAATTAAGTAATTAAATATTTATTCAATCATTTTTTTTGATAACTCTACGGTAAACTAAGAAGATATGAGGAATATTTTCATTGTACTCTCGCAAGACAATGTGGCATACGTGAAGGAATTGTCGTTTGCAGAAATGAAGTGCACGGTTGCTTAGATATTCCATACCCTTTTTCTTTTTTCTTTTTTCTTTTTTAAGTATTACACAATACAATTCTATTGATATTACAATAAAATCTGTAGAGTGGTTGCCGCCGTTTTTTGTCTAACAAATTAAAGGAAATTCAAAAAAAAAACTTATTCGGAATTTCGCACAGCACATTTCCGCCGCACTACAACATCCAGTTACAGCTTAATTAGAGAAATCCAAATGCATCAAGGCACATAACCAACAACACAACGGAAAAACAGCAGCATCACATATGTATTAATTAATCCCTAGTCAATTTAATAAATAAAAGTAGCTTGTTTAATTAATTTCGAAATATTTATTCTTAATTATTTGATTGCACCATCCTTGTAAGATCTACGCAATTATTCCAAATAAAGCTCATTGATGTCCCAAGAAGACATCGACGGCGTGTTGGGTTTCTCTAAGGTCCCAAGGAACATTATCAAGCAAGAAACAACATGTGAATACTCAACGAAGAATGGCGGAATCATACTCACATTGATCGGTTGAGCGATGCGATGAAAATAAGTATTTTCTTCCAAGGTTGAAGCTCACGGTTTCTCCTCTTGGTGTGCTCCATTTCGGTCAAGCTCCATGGATGGATCTCCAAGCTCCAAGCTTTGTGATTCCATGCTCACAAGTCGGTTTCCCTATCACCTTCGCAAGACCCTTAAAGTGTGCTAGCACCTCGGAAATTTTGCCGCAAAATTCCCTTTGCATCTCCTTCAATTCACGGCATTTGCAGAATTTTGGAGAGCCAAAATGGCCCAAGGCCGAGAGTGAGAAGAGAGGAGAGGAGAGAGTGTGTTTTCTTATTTTGTTTTCTAAAAACAATTATGAAAATCTATTACCAAAATTTGGTATTAGGCTTTCAAAAAGTCAACCAAAGTTTTGGCTCCAAATTTGCATTAAAAGCCCACACCAACTTCAATCATGAATAGTGACTGCATGTCACTCACTAAAAAAGGTGACTTGACATCTATCACTAAAGTGACAAGTGATGTGACTCGCGATGTGACTTGCGGCCGCACTTGATTCAAAATCGGAGTGGCGTCGCAAACACTTTCCGGCTCGATTTCGTTAATTCCAAATTAACGAATTTTCTGTTGCGACGTAATTAAATAATCATGCATACCAAATCACTATTCACGTCGCTAATGAATTAATTCTAAATTAACTCGTTCGCCCGAATTAAAATCCAATTTCAATTCCGCGTCGAAATCCAATTTCGTATAATATATCGAATATATTATTTTATCGATTAATTCCAAATTAATCATATTCTCTCTTTAATTAATATTTTATCCCAGATAAAATATCTCCGCAATTAATCCCAGATTAATTTTCTCTCTCATCTAATTAATCCCAGATTAATAAAGTGCGAGTCATACGTCATCGGTGAATCTTCGGGAAGCGACCCATGAGATCCCCAGATATGTTGGCAGTAAATACGGTCGTCGGACTATCCGAACAAGTAAGTACCTAGTACTACGTTTATACCGATTTACAAGGCAATGTTGGCTTCTAGCAAAGTGCCATGCCTACCCAATTCTCCAGAACCAGTTATGCCCCTTACGAAGCACATATCGGATCTCTGGTAACTAGTCTATATAATCGGATAAACATGACCTAGTAATAATATCCGATAGCTGCAGCTTAAAAGAGAATCAGTTCCGTATCCTACGTGATCATCATATCCACTATGACTGGAGTGATACTTCCATCTCGACATCACACCCAATACACTACGATTCTCAATATACCCAGAAGAGGCGTACACAGAACATGTTAAAGCCCTGGACGACCAAAACCAAAGTATATTGATTGTCGCAAGTATCAGCGGTGCAAGTCTCAGGTTAAGACCAAATACACCTACCCTGATTCGGACTTCCATAGACACATAGTCATACTACCAATGGAATTCCGATGGGTCTATCCAGAGCGAAGCTGTTTCCGTACCATCGGTAAACACAACCTCCTATTACACTTGCATGAGTATCCTATACCCAAATATATGAGAACTATGCCGCTATGCTCCCACAACGCTCACTAGTGTAATACTAGTCTATTCCGCATTATCGTTGTCCAATCTCGATAATACTACGACTAGGGATATTTAATGATTAAACCTTCGTGGATTGATACTGTCTCATATCATCTCAATACGGAACTAATCATATGGACCTTTCATCATTTATACATCTTGGTAATCTAATTACAAATGATAAAAGAGTAATTTCCTTTGTCACATAGTTAATTTGTACAACAACACCATGATCTATACAAATAGTGATGCTATGGGCCATAGCTGTCCAACAATCTCCCACTTGGCCTATAGCCAATCACTCAAGTGTCCTACACCCGAACTATGTACGGTTCGCACAAATTTCTACTGAGAAAAGGCTTTTGTCAGCGGATTTGCATGGTTATCATCTGATGCGATTTATTCGATCATCACATCGCCACGATGTATGATCCGAACGAATCAGATGAATATTTGAAGTATATTTGGATCGTTGATGAGACCATTAATTCTTTAGCCTGTGTTGTAGCCTAGCTCAGCTACTAACAGAACTACTCTAATCTAATTCGATTTATTATCGACCCAAATGGCTTCTATTCCTGCCTCAGCTGCAGCAATAACCTGCTTGTGTTGTTTATTCGGGAACAGTATCTTGCTTGGAAGATTTCCAGCTCAATGTTATGTTATTCAAACTTTATAGTACCGTTGTTACGACTTATAGTCGTTATTATCAGTTTGGAAACTTGTAGTAGTGAACCTAGTCACTTCAAGTTCTCATTCTCCATAGTATAAGACAACATCATTAGTTCCTCTAAGATACTAAAAGATGTTCTTAACATCAATCCAGTGACTATCACTTGGATTGACCCGATTGTGACTACATATGCTCAAAGCGTATGAGACACCAGGTCACGTACATTTATTTCAATGTACGAGTTCTCTGAGAGTGTTAACAACTTTTAGATATATCCCAGTAGATCATTATTCCTAGAATAAAGGTTGTCTCTCCCAAGAATTCTACAGAGAATTTTCATGAAAGCCAAGCTTTCACCGAATGTTTTATGGGAATTTCATTTGCAAGAAATGATATGTTATCATTACTTAGGACATTCATTGTCAGTGCGCTCCCACTAACATCTTTATATACACAAGAATCATTTTCGTTTTGAATTAAATCATATACCATTATGATTACATCAAAACTATAGTTCCAAGAATGCAATGCTTGCATCAATCCATACATGGATCGAATAACCTGCAAACCTTGTTTGCTAGTTTTGGTACGACAAAACCGTCAGGATGTTGTAAACATCCTCCAAAAGGTTTCCGTTAAGGAAATCGGTTTTGGCATTCAGCTGTCATATTTCATAAATGAAACATGCAGCATTAACAAGCATTATCCAAATGGATTTAACCATGGCAACGAATAAAATATTTCGTCGTAATCGACACAATATTGATAACTATACATTTTCGCTACAAGCCTAGATTTGTACGTTGGTATGTTGCCTTCCATGTATGTCTTCCTCGAAGACTTATATAGTACCAATAGACACAATGCCTTCCGGTACATCAACTAGTGTCCAAACATAGTTGGTATACGTGGAATCCATCTCGGACTTCATGGCACTTTGCCATAATAGGGAGTCGATACCTTGTATCACTTCCTCATACGTAGTCTGTTTGTCTTCCTCAATAAGATTGACATCTATATGAGGAGAGATCAGAAACCCATACCTCCCAGGTTGTTTTCTGACTCTCTCTGACTTACGCGGTTCTTGTGTATTCGAAGATTATTGGTATAGTTTCATCCTTGATGAACTATTTGTGTTCCAATGAAGAATTGGCTCCTGGAACAGTATTACTCCGATTTTCATGGAGTTTTACTTTCCTCCCACTTACCACTGCATATAGGTATTCCTCTTAGGAAAACCGCATGGCGAGCAACAATTACATTGTTCTCTAGTGAGTTGTATAAGTATTATACTTTGGTTTCCCTAGGATAACCTACAATTTAGGCACTTATCTGATTTGGGTTTTAGTTTGGTATTATCCAAACATATGCCTAGCATTCCCAAATCTTCAGGAATGAGAAAACCCAGTTTCTTTCATGTTCATATCTAATATGAAGTCTGTCAAACAGATTTTATGGAACCTTATTCAAAATAAGTTTTGCACTGTTTATGCTTATCCGTTTAAGGAAATGGTAGCGCAGAGTGACTCATGATTAACCTTACTATGTCCAACAAAATTCGATTTCTCCGTTTGGACACACCGTCAAACTGATGTGTTCCGGGAGGAGTCCTCATTGAAAGAATACTATACTCTTTCAAGTATTTGAGAAACTTACTGCTTAAGTGTTTTCCATCATGGTCTAACCGTGACGGTTTAATACTTTAGCCGATCTGTTTGTCTATTTCGTGTCGAAACTCTTTGAATTCATCAAAAGTTTCTGATCCGTGTTTAAAAAGAAACACATAACCATAACGTGATGCCACATCCGTAAAGGTCACGAAACATTCATATCCACATCTAGCCTAGCTAGACATGGGCCCACTTACGTCACTATGAACGAGGGCTAACAGATCGGTGGCACTTGCACTTTTACCAAGTAAAAGTGTTTTAGGCACTTTGCCTAATAAACTAGATTCGTAGACATTATTTGAATTGAATCAAATTTGTCCTAGCACCCACTCTTCGAAAGTGTGGATATACGAGACTTGTTAAATTGTGTCCCAGACTACAATGCCACAAATAAGTCTCATCTGATTAAATCAGTTTGAGCTATTTGTTTGTCATGTTATACGTTTGTGATTTATTTATATTCAAAATATAAATACTGTTATTCACATCTAATGTATTTATCTCAATATAATCTTTATATAATAAAACACTTTAGTGTTCTAGAATATAAAGGTATACCCCCAATGGGTTAAACCCTGATATAGAGATAATGTTTCTAGTCTAACTAGTTATATTTTAACAGTTTCCTAATTTAAGTACACACCCAAAGGGTAGTTCCTAAACTTAAGTTTCTACGGTTAAAATAGTGATTATCGTCCCGTTTCCGATTCGCAGATAAATCTCAACTGAAGTCAGTATCCTGCTTGTCAAGAGATTCTGCACACCAGTACGTATATATGTACCACACTCAATATCTAAAATCCAATTTTAATACTAGTAGCGAACATATTTATGACAAAAATATTTGAAGTCGGAGCCTTGCCCGTCTTCAATTCCTTCATGTCTGCCTTGTCCATACGGCAGTCACGCTTCAGTGACCCCGTTTGCCACAATTTAGGCAGACATCTTGGGATATGTCATTTGTCTTCCTAGAAGATTATAATGATTTTACCTTTGCCCTTTTTCCACACCCCAGAAGCCTTTGGCCAAGCCTTGCTCTTTTGGAATGTCAAAGTAAGGTGTGTCTTGCGCTTCTTGCCTTATTGCAAACTTTGGCTTTGTCTCATTTAGTATAGCCATTAACTCTCCAATAGTTTACTATTGCAATTAGTTCTTCTAAGATCTAAGAATAGATCTATGAAGATCATTCAATTTCATTATCATACTATAAGGATCATTCAATCCAATAGTCTAACTATCAAATCAACGATTTTAGGTACTATTAAATATAATGATTACTATAGTCCAACTATATAATCAACTATAATTTAATTTAGTTAAATTCAATTATATTGATTACTATAATCCAATTATAAAATCAACTATTAATTGAAATTAGTTAATTCAAATATATTGATTACTATAATCCAATTATATAATCAATTATAAATGAAATAGTTTGAATACAGTCCAACTGTTAAATTAAAACAACAATTAAATATTAGTCCAACTAATATATTAATTTATTTGACGAATAATTTGAAATGAGCGCGTATGGCAAGTAACTAAACGAATATTCCAAATCTAATACTTGCCTCCCACTATTTTTCAGCGAGCCTCTAACCCTCTGTTAAGTACTCAGGAAACCTTATTTCCTAGTGGGCTAAGATCCCGTTAAATAACACACAATCTTGACTTTGGCCAACAAATTGTATGATAATTAACTAGGTAGATCTCTAAGATCAATTGGATCCCATCCAATTCCTAGATCCAGTAGGTGGACATCCAAGTCCGAAACATATATCTTATATATGCCAATATATCCAATATATTCCCTAACCTTTTTCCTCTGAATCAACTAAGCATTGGTTTTGGCACAACAAACTTAGTGATCCCAGTTAAGCGGAACCATTGACCATGGAAAGCTTCGTAATCAATGTCGATGGACAAGAATTGATCTTGACTTTGGCCAACAAATCACAACTTGGACAAGACACCGATATGGAACAATGCCTTCATGATTCAAACACATCCGCGACGGACAAAGGTCTTGACTTTGGCCAACAAACCAGTGCCAGTCTTGGATCTTGAGTAAGAATCACTCAATGGAAGGAAAAACGCTTAATATGTAGTGAGGGTTTTTCGCATAATTAGCAACCAATTAATTATCTTTGTTAAGGTCTCATCATCATACACCCTTAAACATGCATTCTAAACATATAATAAGGCGCATATAAATAAATATAATAATGATATGCGGATGGATACTTAACACATTATTCCTAGAACAAATCTCTCCATTTCCTCTCTCCCGCTAGCACAAGTATTACTTCTACCCGATTACATAACACTTCTAAAGAAACCTCATTTACATTGAGGGGAATAGGTGAGAAGAGAAATACACAAAGTCAAGAGGTAATAGGCTGGACACGCAGGTCCAATTAATAAATTCTAAATTTATTACAACAATTTCCAAAATTGCCCCACCCATCTAATATCCATCCGATATACATTATTCATACATCGCATCCATGTATTCACACAAGCATGTTATCAATCAATCAAATCCAATTAATTAATCTGAAATTAATGACCATCCAATGTTCAAACAACGATTTGATTTTGCGCGAGTCCGACTCGTTTTATGAATAAGTACTCAAAGTACGAATTCTTGAATTATATTGAACTACAACATTAAATCCAATTTAATTTGCATTTAATACTAATTCATTTATTTAATTCCAATTTAAATATTTACATTTTTTAATGTACCTTTACGACTTAGATTCTAAATCTAATCATTACGGGTCTCAAAGCCCAATTAACATCCAATGTCAATTTAATTAAAGTCCAATGGGCTTTCAATTAATTTCTTAAGGCATGGACTTTTGGTCAATATGGGTCAAACCCAAATACCAAAGCCCATTTAAGGAATCACCCTTATTTGTCAAGAAACCAATTTAGGCCCATTAGGCCCAATTAAAATTAAAGGTCAATTTAGTCATAATTGGACTTTATGGATATGGTTTTGGGCCCAATTGGATCCAACTAATTAGCCTAAACCAAACTTGGCCCAACCAAGCCCATTAAGCCCAATTACAACTTTAAAAGCCCAATTCCAAATTTGGCCCAATTAATTAACTTACAAAATTCCAAATTTCACAATTAATTAATTTAAAGTGTATGCCATAATTAATTAACCAAATTAATATTTCCAAAACACCAATTAGCCTAATTAATTATGCCCATTATCATCAACACATGTCCAACAAATTTGAATCAAAAAATCACATCATCTTACATGCTTATAGTCTCGACATTTTGGGGATTATTTGTCCAATTCAAAATTCAATCCAATTAAATCTCAAATCAACATTACCCAAATGATTTTAACTCATCCAATGATCAAAATCACAAAATACCATGACTTTAGGATAATGTAAACTTTCGGCCAAGCCTCACATATTGGGGAAAATTGATCCAATCAATATTTCATGAAATTGATCATGCACAACTTCAATACAACATCATTCAAGCATACTCAATCAATTAATTTTATCAAATCATGCTCAAATTGATTTTACCCAAAATTTACCCTAATTTGTTTCATTCTCAAAATGGCTCAAGATACCATTGTTGGGTTTCTATTAAGTCTCAAGGATCAATTTCAAACAAGAAATCATGTATGTGAATACTCGTAAAAGCATGGCGGAATCATACTTACAACGATCGGCTTTTGCGACGTGAGGAACATCAAAATCTTCAAGCTTTTCCTTCCTTGAAGTCACGGCTTTGGGCTGATTGTTTTTGCTCCAATTTCGGTCCAAGCTCCAAGCTTTCGAATGGTGATTCCAAGCTCACAAGTTGGTTTCCCTATCACCTTCGCAAGACCCCGAATGTGTGCTAGCACTCTTGATTTTGTAACAAAATCATCACTCTTTTGTTCTTGATGCTCTCGGCAATGAGAAGCAAGAAGGAAGAAAATGTTGGCCCTTGGCCGAGAGAGATAAGAGAGAAGAGAGAAAAATGTGTTAAGTTAATTGATTTCCAAAAAAAATTAAAACATATACCATATTTTGAATTTCCAAAAGTCAAAAAGGTACAAGCATTAAAGCTTTCCAACTACCACCATCAATCACAAGTGACATGTTGTCACATCACTCAAAGTGACTAGACATCACATCAATCGATTGACTAGTGATTTGACGCTAGATGTGACTTGTGGGCCGCACTTAAATTCGCAATACGAGTGCGCCCGCAAACACTCCCGGGCTCGGGTTCGCTAATTCCAAATTAACGAATTTTCCGTTGCGACATAATTAAATAATTATGCCTAGCAAAATTACTATTCACGTCGCTAACGAATTAATTCTAAATTAATTTGTTTTCCCGAATTAAAATCCAATTTTAATTCCGCGTCGAAATCCAATTTCGTATAATTTATCGAATATATTATTTTATCGAATAATTCCAAATTAATCGTTCTCTCTCTTTAATGATATTTTATCCCAGATAAAATATCTCCGTAATTAATCCCAGATTAATTTTTTCTCTCTATTAATTAATCCCAGATTAATAAAGTGCGAGTCATATGTCATCGGTGAATCTTCGGGAAGCGACCCATGAGATCCCCGGATATGTTGGCAGTAAATCCGGTCATCGGACTATCCGAACACGTACGTACCTAGTACTACGTTTTTACCGATTTACAAGACATGGTTGGCTTCTAGCAAATCATCATGCCTACCCAATTCTCCAGAAATATTCTTACTGGAATATTTGATCTATATCAGGCGTAGTATACGTAGTATTGCGTATAACGATCTAGTATCGGATGTCATGTGCAAGGCCTGGGGCTGGAAATGTGTCTGCCCCGTACGAAGCACATATCGGATCTCTGGTAACTAGTCTCTATAATCGAATAATCATGACCTAGTCATATTATCCCGATGACTGCAGTACATAAGAGCACAAGTACCGTATCCTGTGTGATCATCATCTCCACTATCACTGGAGTGATACTTCCATCTCGACATCACACCCAATCCACTACGATTCTCAATATACCCAGAAGAGGCGTACACAGAACCTTGTTAAAGTCCTGGACGACCAAAACCAAAGTATATTGATTGTCGCAAGTATTAGCGGTGCAAGTCTCAGGTTAAGACCAAATACACCTACCCTGATTCGGACTTCCATAGACACATAGTCATACTACCAATGGAATTCTGAGGGGTCTATCCAGAGCGAAGTTGTTTCCGTACCATCGGTAAACACAACCTCTTATTACACTTGCATGAGTATCCTATACCCAAATATATGAGAACTATGTCGTTATGCTCCCACAACGCGCACAAGTGTAATACTAGTCTATTCCGCATTATCGATGTCCAATCTCGATAATACTACGACTAGAGATATTTAATGATTAAACCTTCGTGGATTGATACTGTCTCATATCATCTCAATGCGGAACTAATCATATGGACCTTTCATCATTTATACATCTTGGTAATCTAATTACAAATGATAAAAGAGCAATTTCCTTTGTCACATAGTTAATTTGTACAACAATACCATGATCTGTACAAATAGTGATGATATGGGTCATAACTGTCCAACAAAGTCATCTCTTTCACAAGCACACAGAGAATCTTTGCAAATGCAGGTTTTGCATAGTCCACAAACATTGGCGCTGCAATCTGATGCTTTCTCGCAGTGAACTTTAATCAGCTACCATCTCATTTGAAGCTGCAATAACATTTTCAACATTTTAATCACCATGCATGCATTTCACCTTTTTTGCACAACAACTTTGCTTACCGCGATTGTGTCATCAGAGTAAAAATATCCATATCTTTCTCAAAAACAGGAAAAAAAAAACATATAATATGTTTTTAAAGGGATATTCGTACGCAGAGAGACTTACAATATGCACAAACCACGAACAAGACCATGAAAGCCAACTTGATTGAAGATTTCTCCATTCTAGTATATTGGAGAAACCTGAATTATATAGGTGAAGCTGTTTGACAAAGATGGTATGAAAACAATTTCTTTCAAATTTTTTACTTGTATAGATTTTACTATTTGAATTTGGATAATTAGCTGACGTGTGCTAAATTTTTAAAATTGTTATTTCATTAAATGCTAGCTTATCTTCAACGTATCTGGTGTGAAGGACATCATATAAGATGTGCTGTCAATTTTTTCGGTAATTCACTATTGGTTTTGGATTTTTACGTATAAATTTAGAACTCTCCATTTATGATGTCAAATTTGTGATAAGTGATCTTTTAATTCTTCCCTGAAAACATATATAAAGTTGTATTGAAATTTATCTAAGGCTCATATTTTATTTATCAATCCACTCGTCCACTTAAGATGACTCAATTTTCCATCAAATTTTAATCCACATAATTTTACTTCGCTTTGAGGCCCAAATACTAGGACCAATATGTATAATTTCATCTGATTTACCATTAACATTAATGGTTGATTATGATAAAATCACTGACTGTCTCAAGTCAATCAAGTCAGGATCTGACAATCAAACCTTAAGTCATTTACCATCAAATAATACCATTTGGGGACAATATAATGGAAGTTGACAAACATATTTTAACAATATAGGTGTAACTCAGGTACGCCTTTTCATTTTGTGTATTTACTCGCACAAAGTATGTACCCGATACCATTATGATAGTCATGTCAACAATCTCAAAAACCATCTACGGTTATGACTAATAAAACACTTCAATTAGACAACTACTACAATAAGGAACACACTAACTACGGTAAGGAACTACAGTAATCAAACATTAAGAGATTCAAAGAAAAGGAAATCAACTTGCAGAAATCATAATGTATTATATTTATAGCTTCTGCAGCCCATGTTGTTGGGTTCTCCTAGAACATTCCAATGATCTATTAAGCATAAACAAGTGTGAATAATCGAAGTAAGATTGCGGAAAAATACTTACAACGAATGGTTATGACGGATGTGGAGATAACAAAAATTTACAACCTTTGTGTAGTGCTCCAAGCCCTCATTAGATTCTATGTTTTAGCTCCAAGCTTGATCTTAGAATTCCAAACTCAAGGGGATAGTTTCTCTATCACCTTTGTAGACTCCTTTATGTGCTAGCAATGGAAGAAATTGCAACAAAATCTTCCCTAAGTCAAGAAGCAACTCTCAGCAATTGAAGATGAGAGGAGAGGGAAGTGTGATTCACGCCAATTGCAAGAAGGAGAGAAAAAATGAGTGTGTTATTTGATTTTCAAAAATCAAAGTAAGTAATACCAAATGTTTAAGAGTTAGTATAAGTCAATCACACATCAAATAAAAAAAGGAAATGTGTTTTACAAGTCAAAATCCACTAACAACTTCCATCACAAAAAATTTATGAGATTGACTAGTGATGTGACTTGATGTGGGCCCCCACTTTAATTCAAAATCCGAGTGTGCCCGCAAAACACATTTCGGGCTCGGGTTCGTTAATTCCGAATTAAAGAAATTTTCCATTGCGACTTAATTAAATCAAATTTAATTAAATAATAATGCCTCGCAAAACTATTACGAAAGTCGCTCGCGAATTAATTCTAAATTAATTCGTTCACCCGAATTAAAATCCAATTTTAATTCCGCGTTGAAATCTAATTTCAATTAATATATCGAATATAATTATTTAATCAATTAATTCCAAATTAATCGTTCTCTCTCTTCTAATCGAATTTTACCCCAGATAAATTCTTGACGTAATTAATCCAAGATTAATTTTCTCTCTAATAATTAATCCCAGATTAATTCTGCTCGAGTCAAACGTCATCAGTGAATCTTCGGGAAGCGACCCATGAGATCCCTGGATATTTTGGCAGTAAAACCGGTCGTCGGACTATCCGAATATGTGCGTACACCGTACCACGTTCTTACCGATTTACAAGACATGGTTGGCTTCTAGCAAAGCACCGTGCCTACCCAATTCTCCAGAAATATTCTTTAAAGAATATATAATCTTTGTCAGGCTTAGAATACGTAGTATTTCATATTGCGATCCAGTATCGGATGTTACTTGCTAGGTCTGGGGCTGGAATAGTGTATGTCCCGTACGAAGCATATATCGGATCACTAGCAACTAGTCTCTTTAATCGGATAATCATGACCTTGTCATATTATCCCGATAGTTGCAACATATTAGAGTACCAGTTTTGTATCTATGGGTGATCATCATCTCCATATGACTGAAGTGACACTTACATCTTGACATCACACCCAATACACTACGATTCTCAATAAACCCAGAAGAGGCATACAAAGAACCTGTTAAAGTCTCGGACAACCAAAACCAAAGCGTATTGATTATCGCAAGTATTAGCGATGCAAGTCTCAGGTTAAGACCAATTACACCTACCCTGATTCGGATTCCTTAGACACATAGTCATACTACCAATGGGATTCCGATGGGTCTATCCATAGCGAAGCTGTTTCCGTACCATCGGTAAACAGAACCTCTTATTACACTTGCATGAGTATCCAATACCCAAATATATGAGAACTATGTTGTTACGCTTCTATAACGCGCACAAGTGCAATACTAGTCTATTCTGCATTATCGATGTCCAGTCTCGATAATACTACGACTAGGGATATTTAATGATTAAACCGTTCGTTGATTGATATTGTCTCATATCTTATCAATCCACAACTAATCATAAGGACTTTTATCATTTATATATATTCAAGTAATCTAATTACAAAAGATAAAATGGCAATTTCCTTTGTCACATAGTTAATTTGTACAAAAACCACAATGTCTTTTACAAATAGTGATGCTATTGGTCATAATTATCCAACAATCTCTCACTTGGCCTATAGCCAATCACTCAAGTATCTAACACATGAACTATGTACATGTCGCTCAAACTTTTGTTGAGGAATAACCTTCGTTAGCGGATCTGTAATGTTGTCATCTGATGCGACCTTCTCGAATTTCACATTGCCACGATATATGATCTCACGAAGTACATGATTGGATCGTTGATGAGACCGCAGTTCCTTAGCCTGCGCTATAGCCCCGTTATTGTCACAATACAAAGGAACGAGATCAGCTGCTAACGGAACTACTCCTAATCCAATTAGGAATTTATGGATCAAAACTGCCATTTTTGCTGCCTCAGCTGCAGCGATGTATTCCGCTTTAGTTGTTGATTCGACAACAATCTCTTGCTTGGAAGATTTCTAGCTTACTGCTCCGTTGTTCAAACAAAATATGTACCCGGATTACGACTTACAGTCGTCTTTATCGATTTGGAAACTTGCATCGGTAAACCCAGTTACCTCAAGTTCTCCATCTCCATAGACTAAGAAAGCATCATTAGTTCGTCTAAGATATTTAAGGATGTTCTTAACCGCAACCCAGTGACCATCACCCGGATTGGCTTGATAGCGACTACACATGCTCAAAGCATACGAGACATCAGATCGCGTACATATCATGGCATACATGATCGATCCGACTGCAGAAGCGAA
The DNA here is from genome assembly GCA_019454045.1 of Zanthoxylum bungeanum. Lineage (NCBI taxonomy): Eukaryota > Viridiplantae > Streptophyta > Magnoliopsida > Sapindales > Rutaceae > Zanthoxylum > Zanthoxylum bungeanum. Next base: position 27,012 of record SKCR01026134.1, on the reverse strand, counting down.
CGGGATCCGACTCATGTTGTCTCTCCCATCTTGAGTTTTAGGACACATGTCTTTAGATAGAGAGACGTCATGTGACACTGGCAACAGTCCCCTTTTAGACTGATCCATGTTGAATCTCTTAAACACTTTGTCGATATACGAGCTCTGAGAGAGTCCAAGCATCTTTCTAGATCTATCCCGGTAGATCCTTATTCCTAGAATAAAAGCTGATTCTCCCAGATCTTTCATGGAGAATTTTAATGAAAGCCAAGCTTTCACCAATTATAGCATGGGAATGTCATTGCCAATAAGCAATACATCATCTACGTAAAGGACAATGAATGTCAGTGCGCTCCCACTAACCTTCTTATATACACAAGGATCATCTTCATTTTGAACGAAATCATATTCTTTTATGATCTCATCAAAACGTTGGTTCCAAGAACGCGATGCTTGCTTTAATCCATAAATGGATCGATTTAACTTGCAAACCTTGTTTGCATATTTTGGTATGATAAAACCGTCAGGCTGTTGCATATAAACATCCACCAAAAGGTTTCTGTTAAGGAAAGCGGTTTTGACGTCCATTTGCCATATTTTATAATCGAAATATGCAGCAATAGCAAGTATAATCTGAATGGATTTAATCATGGCAACATGTGAAAAAGTTTCATCGTAATCGACATCATATCGTTGACGATACCCTTTCGCTACAAGCCTAGCTTTGTACGTTTGTATGTTGCCATCAATGTTGGTCTTCTTCTTGAAGACCCATTTGCAATCAATAGGCTTTACGGCTTCTGGTGCATCAACCAGTGTCCAAACTTGGTTGGTGTACATGGAATCCATTTCAGACTTAATGGCTTTTTGCCATAAAGCGGAGTCGATATCTTGTATCGCTTCCTCATACGTAGTCGGTTCGTCTTCCTCAATAAGATTAATATCCACATGAGGTGAGATCAGAAACTCATACCTCTCAAGTTGTTTTCTGACTCTCTCCGACCTACGCGGTTCTTTTGTGTTAGAAGATTGTGGTACAGTCTCATCCCTGATGAACTGTTCGTGTTCCGTTAAGGAATCGGTGCCAGGAACAGTATCACTCTGATTTTCATCTAGTTCTACTTTCCTCCCACTTACCACTGCATTTAGGAATTCCTTTTCGAGCAAAACCGCTTGTAGAGCAACAAATATTTTGTTCTCTTGTGGGTGGTAGAAGTAATATCCATTGGTTTCCCTAGGATAACCTACAAATGGACACTTATCCGATTTGGGTTCTAGTTTGGTACCATCCAAACATTTAACGTATGCCCAACATCCCCAAATCTTCAGGAATGAGAAACCCGATTTCTTTCCTGTCCATATTTCATATGGAGTCTGTTGAACAGAATTTGAGGGAACCTTATTCAAAATAAGTATTGAATTGTTCAATGCATATCCCCGGAAGGAAATTGGTAGCTCAGTGCGACTCATCATAGACCTTACCATGTCCAACAAAGTTTGGTTTCTCCGTTCGGACACACCGTTTAATTGAGGTGTTACGGGAGGAGTCCATGTGAAAGAATATCATATTCTTTCAAGTAATCGAGAAACTCATTGCTTAAGTATTCTCCACCACTGTCCGACCGTATTGTTTTAATACTTTTGCCGGTCTGTTTTTCTACTTCTTGTCGAAACTCTTTGAATTTCTCAAAGGTTTCAAACTTGTGTCTCATAAGATACACATAACCATAACGCGATGCATCATCTGTAAAGGTTATGAAGTATTCATATCCACCTCTAGCCTGGCTAGACATGGGCCCGCACACATCACTTTGAATGAAGGCTAACAGTTCGGTGGCATGTGCACCTTTACCGCTAAAAGGTGTTTTAGGCATTTTGCTAATAAACCAGATTCACAGACGTCATATGAATTTGGATCAAATCCTTCAAAGTACCCACTCTTCGAAAGTGTGGATATGTGAGTCTTGTTAATGTGTCACAGACGACAATGCCACATATAAGTTTCATCTTTGTTACTTAATTTAAGCTTTTTGTTTGTTACATTATATGTTTGAGATTGATTTATATTCAAAATATAAAGACCATTATTAACATCAGCACTACATATCTCAATATCATTTTTATAAACAAAACACCCTGTGTTTCTGAATACAAAAGTATGCCCACATTGGGCTAAACAAGATACATAAATAATATTCATAGTCAAACTAGGTATATAGTAGCAGTCTGATAAATTAAGTATTTGCCCCGAGGGCAGTTCCAAAATATAAGTCCCAACAGCCAAAACGGCGACTCTAGTCCCATTTCCAACTCGGAGGTCTATCTCTCTTGAAGTCAGTCTCCTGCTAATCTGCAGATTCTGCCATCAGTACATATATGAGTACCAAACCCAGAATCAAAAATCCAATTCTTAAAAGTAGAAGTAGACATGTTTATTTCAATAACAAACATATCTGAAGCCAGTGCCTTGCCCGTTTTGATTTCCTTCATATGCGCCTTGTACTCACGGCAGTCACGCTTCCAATGACCCCGTTTGCCACATTGTAGGCAGACATCTTGGGATTTGTCATTTGTCTTCCAGAAGACTTTGATGATTTGGCCTTGCCTTCTTCTTCTTCTTTACGCCTCCAGTAGCTTTTGGCCAAGCCTTGGCAGACTGAGATGTCGAAGCGAAGAGCGCCTCACGCTTTTTGCCCTTTAAAAGCTCATTTTCTCTGCTTCTCGCAGCATTGCCATCAACTCTCCAAGTGTATGGTCTTGGTTCATCATATTATAGTTCATGATGAACCTGCTCCAGCTGTCAGGAAGAGACTGCAAGATCAAATCTATAGAAGTCTCAGCCTCAAAGTTATGACTAGCTGACTCAGCTGTTCAATGTCAGCAATCATCTGCGACACATGGTGCTCGATAGATGTACCCTCTGACATTCGAGAGCGAAAGAGCTTCTTCTGGAATTCATACCTTTGCGATCTAAGGTTAGATCGATGAAGGTCCTTCAATTTTGCCATCATAGTATAGGGATCCAATCCTTTTTTTTCTGGCGACGAAATTGAGGGGTCATTGCAGTGAGCATGGCAGATTGAGAAGTTGAGTTGTCATCGCTGTGAGTCTTCCAAAGCTCGAGCTCAAGCGGCTGCTTAATTCCGGGCTTAGTCCGAGAGGTCTCTCTATCGTATAGAGCATCTTCTCGGCCCCCAGGACAATCCTGAGGTTCATATCCCAGTCAGAAAAGTTCGCACCATTAAAGACATTTTCACCAATGATAATGTCTCTAACGTTGTTCTTTCCCGCCATCTTAATTGCAATAGTCTAACTATTCAATTAACGATTTTTGGGTACAGTCCAACTGTTACAATAAAAAATAATAAAATATTAGTCCAACTAATAAATATATAACGACGAAAATAATTTGAAAGCGCGTATTGGCAAGTATTTGAACGAAATTACAAATTCAATACTAGCCTCCTACTATTTTTCGGCGAGCCTCTAACCCTCTGTTGAGTACTCGGGAAACCTAGTTTCCTAGTGGGCTATGATCCCATTAAATAACACACAACCTTGACTTTGGCCAACAAGTTGTATGATATTTAACTAGGTAGATCTCTAAGATCAATTGGATCTCATCTAATTCCTAGATCTGGTAGGTGGACCTCCAAGTCCGAAACATATATACAATATATATGTCAATATATCCAATATATTTCCTAACCTTTTCCTCTGAATCAACTAAGCTTTGGCTTTGGCTCAACAAGCTTAATGATTCCAGTTAAGCGGGACACATTGACGGTGGGAAAGCTTCGTAATCCATATCGATGAACAAGAAGTGACCTTGACTTTGGCCAACAAGTCACAACTGCCCAAGACATGCGATATATAACAAAGCCTTTATGGTTCAAACACATCCGCGATGGACATTGATCTTGACTTTGGCCAACAAACCAATGCCAATCTTGGATCTTGAGAGAGAACCACTCAATGGAAGGAAATCGCTTAAAAATGTATTGAGGGTTTTTTACGTAAATTGGCAACCAATTTATTATCTTTGATTAGGTCTCATCATACACCCTTAAGCATGCATTCTAAAAGCATAATAAGGCGCGAAATAAATTAATAATGATATGCGGATGGATATATAACAAACTTTGTTCCTAGAACAAATCTCTCCATTTCCTCTCTCCCGTTAGTACTATTCTTACTTCTACCCAATTACATAATACAGTAAAGAAACCTCATTTACATTGAGGGGAATTGGTGAGAAGAGAATTACAAAGAGTCAATAGATAAATGCTGGACACGCAGGTCCAATTTAATAAATTCTAAATTTATTACAACAATTTCCAAAATTGCCCTCACCCATCTAATATCCATCTGATATACATTATTTATACACTACATCCATGTATTCACACAAAGCATGTTATTCAATCAATCTAATCAATTAATTAATCTTTGAATTAATGATCATCCAATGTTCAAACAACGATTTGATTTGCGCGAGTCCAACTCGTTTAAGAATAAGTACTCAAAGTGCGTATTCTTGAATTATATCGAACTACAATTTTAAATCCAATTTAATTTGTATTCATTACTAATTCTCATTTAATTCCAAATTAAATAATTATACTTATTAATGTGCCTTTTCGACTTAGATTCTAAATCTAATCTTAATGGGTCTCAAAGGCCCAATTAACATCAAATGTTATTTTAATTAAAGTCCAATGAGCTTTTAATTAATTTCTTAAGGCATGGACTTTTACGAAAGTCCCTCGCGAATTAACTTTACCGATTTTAATTCGGGCGAACGAATTATTTAGAATTAATTCGCGAGCGACTTTCGTAATAGTTTTGCGAGGCATTATTATTTAATTAAATTTGATTTAATTAAGTCGCAATGGAAAATTCGTTAATTCGGAATTAACGAACCCGAACCCGGAATGTGTTTTACGGGCCCACTCGGATTTTGAATTAAAGTGGGGCCTACATCAAGTCACATCACTAGTCAATCTCATCACATTTTGGTGATGTAAGTTGTTAGTGGATTTTGACTTGTAAAACACATTTCCTTATTTTATTTGATGTGTGATTGACTTATACTAACTCTTAGAGATTTGGTATTACTTACTTTGATTTTTGAAAATCAAATAACACATTCATTTTTTCTCTCCTTCTTGCAATTGGCGTGAATCACGCTTCCCTCTCCTCTCATCTTCAATTGCCGAGAGTTGGTTCTTGACTTAGGGAAGATTTTGTTGCAATTTCTTCCATTACTAGCACATAAAGGAGTCTACAAATGTGATATGGAACCTATCCCATTGAGTTTGGAATTCTACGATCAAGCTTGTAGCTAAAACATACAATCAAAGGAGGGCTTGGAGCACTACACAAAGGTTGTAAATTTTTGTTATCTCCACATCCGCCATAACCGATCGTTGTAAGTATTTTTCCGCAATCTTACTTAGATTATTCACACTTGTTTATGCTTAATAGATCATTGGCATGTTTTAGGAGAACCCAACACATGTGTATCCTCTTCATGGAACTAAATTTGAGATATACTAATCATAGCGTAAAGCAAATTCAATTCCCACATTCAAATATCAGAGACACGTCAAATTTCCCCAATAAGAGATTTTCCTTTTACAATCAGACACAAAAAGTCTACACAAATAGCTTCTCTTATTTGGCAAGGCTAAATGAAATTCAACATGTTTTATCTCAGTTCTAACTGTACCAGTCATTGGAAAAAGGAGAAGTCAAGTAACAATTAATAGAGAGAAAGATTTTATATTGCACCATGCTCGTATAGCCTGAAAAATAAATGCATAAACACACTGAATTTTAGTATACGATTACTGTAATATTTCATAGTCAAAATATACTATAGGGGGATAGAAGAGTGCCAACAGATTTGAGCATAGCTACTAGCGAGAAAATCTCCTCATAGCCGACTCCTTTATTTTGAGTATAACTCTTGGCCACCAGTCTAGCATTGAAGGTCTGAACTTTCCATCTATTCCTCTCTTCCTCTTGTAGATCCACTTGTAACCTATAGGTTTTATCCCATTAGGTTGGTCTATAAATTCCCAAACCGAGTTAGAGTACATTGACTCAATCTCAAGTTTCATGACTTTTGAGTCATTCCTCTTTATCAGGATCATCCATTGCACTACGATAGGTCAATAGGTCATCTACACCATCAATAGAGGTGACAACTTATGCCTCTCTAATTCCTAGATAATGATCAGGTTGACACGCAATCCTCCCATTATTTGTAGGTGGCAGATCGTTCTGATGTATTTGCATCAGACGCTCAGATATCAAAGGTGTCATGTTATTGTCAGCAAGTGTTGTTGATGGTGTATTGGTCAAACCAGCAAGTAATTCCTCGAGTACCACTCTACTGCGAGGTTTGAATTTTCTTATATAGTGCTCTTCAAGAAACATAGCGTTTGTCGATACAAATATTTTGTTATCTTCAAGGCTATAGACAAATCCACCATTAGTTTCCTTAGGAAAGCCTACAAATAAGCACAACTGTGAATGCGGTTCCAAATTTGTAACCTTGTTCTTCAGTGCATATGTTGGACATCCATATATGAAAATATCGTAAACTAGCTTTGGGACCATTCTATAACTCTAAAGGTGTTTTAGGAACAAACTTAGATGGAATGTTAAGGATATACATTACTGTCTGAAATGCATATCCCAAGAACAAACTAGGTAATGAACAATAACTAAAAATTGATCTCATCCTATCTAGAATGGTTCGATTTCTCCTTTCTGCAACACCATTCTGCTGTGGTGTTTCAGGTGTTATGAGTTGGATATTATCTCATTCTAAACCAAGAATTCCTCAAATTCAATATTGAGGTATTCATCTCTATGATCTAATCGTAGAGTTTTGATGGTTTTACCTAATTAGTTATCAACCTCAGCACAATAATCTTTGAACTTTTCAAAGATATCTGATTTGTGTTGCATTAGGTAAACATACCAATATCTGGAATAGTCATCAATAAATGTGACAAAATATTCATAACCACATCTTGTTTTTACATTCATTAGACTGCAGATGTCCGAATTTACTAGCTCGCTCTTATTCATTTTCCTATAAAAGGCCTCTTGGTCATTTTGCCTTCTAGACAAGACTGACATACTGGCAAAATGTCAACCTTTAACTGGGTTAAAGATCCACTCTACACTAATCTGTCTAACCTGTCAAGATTAATATGAATAGGTCTAAGATGTCACAGATATGTGTCATCGTGAAAAATATTGTCTTTTAGTTTTAGGTATTTCAACCATAAACTAGTACTGAGCAATGTATTTTTTGTTAACAATCTTTAACACATACAAGCTGTTTTCCAAATTTCTTGTGCATATTTTAATCCATTTTTGGAAATAACAACTGAATTATTATCAAAAGAAATAGAAATTCCATCATCCATAGGTCTAGAAACAGAAATCAAAATCCTACGAAACCAAGAATGAAAAGCACATTGTTTAATATTAAACAATAATTATTTACAAACTGGAATTTGAAACTCTCAGTACTCTTGCTTAAATGGCATCCCCTATCTTGACTATCATGGTCAATTCATCTTCACAAATTCTCTCCATGAATCAATGACATTTTCATATCATTCTGCCTCCTCTTACACTCCACAACAATTCTAAGTACAATGATACAGTTAGAGCTTTCCCCACTAGATCAACAAAAAGAGAGAATGAAACGAACCAGATGTAAATAGGAAGACTGCCTTGTATGCTAACTTTGGGCAAAACTTTTTTCCATTTGTGAGCAAAATGGACTCCACTGAATATATATATATATATATATATATATATTGAGACATCATATACATATTGAAACATCATATATTTCCACAAACAAGACAATACTCATGGTGTATAAAAAAATCAAACATTAGGAGATTCAAAGAAAAGGAAATCAAGTTGCAGAAATCATAATGTATTATATTTATAGCCTCTGCAGCCCATGTTTATCCTCTTCATGAAACTAATTTGAGATATACAAAGCATGGCAAAAAATCAAATTCAATTACCACATTCAAATATCAGAGACAAATCAAATTTCCCCAATTAGAGAATTTCCTTTTACAATCAGACACGAAAAGTCTACACAAATAGCTTCTCTTATTTGGCAAGGCTAAATGAAATTCAACATGTTTTATCTCAGTTCTAACTGTACCAGTCATTGGAAAGGGACAAGTCAAGCAACAATTAACAGAGAAAAAGATTTTATATTGCACCATGCTCGTATAGCCTGAAAAATAAATGCATAAACACACTCTGAATTTTGGTGAACGATTACTGTAATTTCCGTTATAGCACCCCAGGGTACTCCTTAAACAATAACAACAAAAACAAAAAAACAGAATAATCAAAAACTAAATCTAGGCAAAACCAGCAATCAGCAGCAAACAACTTTTAGGGGAAAAAACTTCTGCATTTTTGAGCAAAGAGAATCAGAGAACTTTGAAGGTTATTTTGATATGAAATCATTCCACATCAATGATTCAGATCACATGTTCTTCATCATTTTTGCTTTGCTTCTAATTGACCTAGACAAAAAAAATATATTTTTTTTTTGCACAACAGATTAAGTGCAATAAAAAGAAACTAAAATTCATTACACATAAAGAAATCTGATGCCAGAGGATGAATTTAGCACCTTTAAAATACCCTTTTTTTCCCGATCTTTCCCTGCAACCAGTCAACTTCCAGAAGCAGGGGGCTATGTGGTGCATAAATCAATCAATTATTTTATAAAGTCAGTATCTGAAAATATTTGTGAATAAAATCATTCAATGGCGTGAGCGACTCTCTGGGTCGGCAGTTCAATCGTTTCAGATTATTTTTATAGGGTGATTAATGATTATGGTTAGGGTTTTAGACTTTCAAGCCTCCGAGAACGACGTCGTAAAATGGAGTTTTCAAAATATTACCCACATTTGAGAAGAGAGGTATATTAATTATGCGAGTCCCAGCATTTTGATAAAATTAAAAGTTTCATATTTTATCAATGTCTTAAAATCCGACCTACCCAATCCATTGAGCCGGAATATTTCATATTCATTTTTTAAATATATATATATATATCAAAGTAATAACATCATCAAAATATCTAACTAAATCATCCAAACTCCAAATACAAGCAATGAAATTAAAACGGAAGTTTATTTCCTTGACCAAAAACATGTTTACAAAATATTATAGTAATTAATATTTATTAATTTTATAAAAATAAAAAATATATTGACGGCTGATTTTCGTTACATGGATAATTCTCCCTCAACTGTGAATTTGTTTGGTTAGGGAACCAAATGCAAATTAACAAAAGACGAGAAAACACACAGACAAAACTGAGGCTTAACGTGTTCGGCGGGATGGATCCAACCTACGTCCACGGGCACAAAAGAAGATGAAATTTTTATTACTACCTCAGGTCGTACCGACCTCCTACTAACTCTTACTTACACTAAGCGTTGTTCTCTCCCTTTACAAGTGAAAAAATAAATTAGTCAACCCTTTACAATGAGTTCTCAACCTCTTTATATACTAAGACAAATTATATTGTTATGCTAACTTTGTGATGTCAGCCGTACTGCTAAACCATTATTACTTAGACTCTCTTCCCCAATTACCCTACGGATAATAGCCTAGTCGCCTGATACAGCTACGACCTGCCACCTGACGCAGCTGCACTAAACCACTCAAATCTTATCAAATCATGGTATTTTTGGTAACTGTCACACGTTTTACCACAATGACAGCCTGTAATATCATCACCTCTCATGAGGTAGCGTATGCTAGAAGATAAGTCGGTGATCTGCTTCTGTTATATCATACCTTTTGGGAGTGCAAGTCTCAGGCAGGGCTTACGTCACCTGGACTTAGTCATGATGCTACAACCCCGACCCGCTCCACCGGGTCGGGCAACTGAAGCAACTGTTAGTCTGCCTTGTTGCTTTAAAAGATCGGGTTGATCTTGAGACCTTCACTCCACTTCTCTGAACATCACTACACCCCAGGCGGGAATCAAGTGCAAAACAATCATGATCTCCTCACTGAGGCAGACGCCTTTGTTTCTTGGGCTTGGCCCCATGAATCTTGGAAATGGAAATCCCTTCTATACCATTCTTAATACTTTAAGGATCATCGGGCCCAAAAATCACCATCAACCTCTTTCCTCTAGTTCTTGGTATCAACGAATTGGTGAGTTGATGTCGGGAACTATAATGGTGGGGTGGACGCATCCTAGACCTCGAGTCGGCATCTCTTCATTAATCAAACTGTACCCTGCCCATGAATGAACCTCATCAACTTATAAATTGTACTGCTCTCAGGTTGGGGGAGGTATTCATACCACCCAAAGGTTCTGCTTTCATGCCATGATTACCCCATTAATGCCTCTTTGATCTTCTAAATCGCCCTTCGAAATTCGTGAAGTCATCATTACACTTCTTTAAATGCACATCATGTCATTCTAGGGTTCACTTGTTTCATCTCCCCAAGACGCCACGAGTAGCGCTCACGTGGCTTGCGCGCCAAAAAAGGTGTAACAAGATGGTTGGAGGCCAACTGAACAGTCGCTCCCATTCTGTCCCTCCACTTGAATTTGACCGATAAGACCCATTCCCACATATGACAGTTATCCGGGCCGCTCGTCTCAATCTAACGGTCGAGATCAACCTGAGTTGTTTATTTAAAGGCCAAACACATGTCATTATCCTCTCTTACCTTCCACTGCGCCGCCCAGAGTTGAGCTCGTGCACAGCTCTGGGTCAGAAATCCCCGACGACTATGACACCACACCGACTGCATTTGAAGAGGTGGGACACTATTCCAAAGACGAGTCGTCCGGCCCGAGCCAAAACACCATGAGCTCAACTTCGTAGGCCTTGACATGGATCGGGCCTCGTTGCTAACCAAATTGATCTGCAGTAGCTGAAGGATAGATTCAATATTCCCGAGGACATCAACATTATAGTTCCGAATTAAGATGATCTTGCCAGCCGTTCTGAAAGAGGTCGGGTTGCGCTGTGCACAATTTTCTTTGACTTGGGGTTGCGTTTACCCATGCAAAAGTACTTCGCGAAGATGTTGTCTGGCATGAACTTGGCCACTTTCCAGTTAAACTTAAATGGATTGAGGGTGCTGGCTAGTCTTCAAGTGATATGGAGCCGAGCCGGGCTAGGAGAACCGACATTCCTTGAGCTGTAGAGGTTGTACTAGATGAATAATAACGTGAAAGAATACAATGGTTGGTATTACCTCTCGTCTCATGCCAATGTCCAACAACTCGTCACCCATTTATCATCCACTAACAAGAACTTCAATGACAAGTGGTTCTTGGCCGAGGGCCCTTGGGGGATGTTCCAATGGGAAGACGACAAAAGTTTTGTAGTCCCAAACGTATTCCGAGTGGGAGGTAAAAAAACCCGACCTTATCTTTTATCTATGACTGACTTGCACAAACTTCAAATCACCCGTGTCAATTACAGCCCGTTGAGGGGACATCCGAAAAGTCCATCACATGACCCGGGCCAGGGTAAAAAGGGCATATGATTACGGAGGTCATTACCTCGACCTTGTCAATTTTTCAACTCTGGCCGACTTGGGCCTCATCTCGAGTACTCCCCCGCCCAAGTCTAGGTAGGCTGGTAGGCTTTAATCGACCCCATACTTGTTATTATTTTCCTTGTTTCTTTTCTTTGTGTTACTTAGCTTCGTTCTTCCCCTCTTTTTGCTTTAACTATTTCCTTATGTCTGCAGGAACATCTGGTCATATGGACCCCGCTCAAATAATCAATGAGCTGGCCAAAGCCCCCCGGGGAAGATCTAGATGGACTCAGCCCCAAATTACCACTCTGGTTTCTCCTAAAGGCTAGGTGAAAAAATGCGACCTCAGCCACCTCATCTGCCGGCCGTTCAGGTGCTCCTCCAGTCACCCAAATGTTGGACAATTATGACCCATAGCATCACTATTTGTAAAGAACATTGTATTTTTATAAAAATTATATATGTGACAAAAGGAAATTGATATTTTATCATTATTATAATTAGATTACTTGGATATATATTAATGATAAAATCCATATGGTTAAATCGATTAATAAGATATGAGACATATTAATCCACGAAAGGGTTTAATCATTAAATATCCATAGTCGAAGTATTATCGAGACTGAACATAATAATGAGGAATAGACTAGTATTACACTTGTGCGCGTTATGGAAGCTTAACGCATAGTTCTCATATATTTAGGTATTGGATACTTATGCAAGTGTAATAAGAGGTTCTGTTAGCCGTTGGACCGGGAACAGTTCACTCTGGATAGACCCACTCGGAATCCCATTGGTAGGATGACTATGTGTCTATGGGAATCCGAATCAGGGTAGGTGTATGTGATCTTTAACCTGAGACTTACGTCACTATTACTTGCGATAATCAGTTTACTTTAGTATTGGTCGTCTGGAGCTTTAACAGGTTCTGTGTACGCGTGTATTGGGTTTACTGAGAATCGTAGTGTATTGGATGTGATGTCAAGATGAGAGTATCACTTCAGTCATATGGAGATGATGGTCACACATGATATGGAACTAGTACTCTTAAAGCTGCACCGATCAGGATAGTATGACTAGGTCATGACTTCCCGATTACAGAGATTAGTTACTCAGGATCCGATATATGCTTCGTACAGGACAGACACAGAGCCAGCCCTAGGCCTAGCATGTGACATCCGATACTGGATCGTATTACGTATTACATAATATTAGTATTACTACGCCTGATACAGATGATATTCCTCGATGAATATTTCTGGAGAATTGAGTAGGCACGGTGCTTTGCTAGAAGCCAACCATGTCTTGTAAATCGGTGAGAACATGGTACGGGGTACGCACGTGTTCAGATAGTCCGATAATCGTATTTACTACCAAAATATCCAGGAATCTCTTGGGTCGCTTCCCAAAGATTCACCAATGACATTTGACTCAGATAGAATTAATCTGGGATTAATTATGAGAGAGAAAATTAATCTAGGATTAATTGCGGCAAGAATTAATTGGGATTAACTTCGTATAGAAGAGAGAACGCGATTAATTTAGAATTTATCGATAAAATAAATTTAATAGTTAAATTGGATTTTTCTATTTAATTTATTTATTTGTGGCTAAAATAATATATCAGATATATTAATTGAAATTGGATTTCAACACGAAATTAAAATTGGATTTTAATTCGGGCGAACAATTAATTTAGAATTAATTCGAAAGCGACTATCGTAATAATTTTACGAGGCATAATTATTAAATTAAAATTGGATTTAATTATGGCACGATGGTAAATTAGTTTAATCGGAATTAACGAACCCGATAAAATTACCTGTGACTTTGCGTGTGTCTTTTTGTGTTTTGGGAACACAAAATATCTTTGACTTTGGTGGGCCCAAGTCAAGTTGTGTGTTGAGGAAGCCAACTCAAATTTTTAATTTAAAATATGGTGGGACCACATGACTTACATCAAAGGTCAAATGTTGATGTAAGTAGTTGTCTTAATTAATTTAGGCATTTTAACACACAACCACCAAGTTTAGAAAACTCTATTCTTCTCTCCACCTTGGCCGAATTCTTCTCTTATTTGTAATGAAATTTTGGTTCAAAATTTCAACATATCTAGCACTTGGAGGAGTCAAATTAGGTGATAGGGAAACTTACCCAAGGAATAAACAACATAACAACTAGCTTGGAGCTTCATCAAAAGAGGAAATTTCAAAATTTCTCCATATAACAATGTAAGTGATTCCGCCACTTTTTCTTGTTATTTCACACATATAATCATGTTTAGGATCTTGTGGCATGTCTTAGAGACTAACAATGGTATCAGAGCCTTCCTAAATATGATTTTGAAAACTATGGTTCATAAACTTTAATTAGGAATTTTTGCTTGGAGCATGAAAATTCAAAATTGAATTGTTGGTTGATGTTAGATGATGATAACTTGAGTTGTGCATTGTTGGATTGTTGAAAAATTGATTGGATCAAATTTCCCTAATTTCCCTAAGTTGGCCGAAATTTACCCTAGTGTAACTCATGGTGATTTTTAAATTTTGACACTTGGATGTGTTAATGACATGATATATATCTTGAATGTTGATTTAATTAGATTGGAATCAAATTGGATATTAATTTCTTGTCATTGTCGTGAGTTAGCATGCTTGTTGGAGACTTGATTTTGCTTTAATTTGTGTTGGACATGAATTGGAATGATAAGCATGATTAATTAGATTAATTAATATTTTGAAAATGTTAGATTAATTAATTAGTTATGTTAATTACACTTAAATGGATTAATGTAATATTTGGAATATTGTATTAATGTAAATTAGTCCCTAAAATATTAAATGGGCTAATTTGGTTATATTTGGATTAATGGGCTTAGTTGGGCCAAGTTTGGTTGTGGACAATTGGGTTGGATCCAATTGGGCCTAAACTATTTCCATAAAAGTCCAAAATATGACTTTTGGGCCTTTTATTATCTAATTGGGCCTAATGAGCCAAAATTAATTTATGACATATGGTGATTCCTAAATGGGCCAAGACATTATGGGCTTGATCCTTAATGGCCAAAAGTCCATGCCTAAAGAATTAATTAAAGCCCATTGGACCTAATAGAATTGACATTGGATGCTAAATGAGCCTTTGAGACCATTTGGATTGGATTTGGAATCCAAGTCTAAATGGGCATTATTATAAAAGAATAAGTGTAATTGTTTAATTTGGAATTAAACTTGAATTAGTATTGAATACAATTTAAATTGGATTTAATATTGTAGTTCGATATAATTCAAGATTACTTACTTTGATTATTTATTATTAAACGAGTTGGACTCGCGCAAATTAAATCGTTGTATGAATATTGGATGGTCATTAATTGAAGAATTAATTAATTGGATTACATTGATTGACAACATGCTATGTGTGAATGCTTGGATGTATTTGTTTGAATAATGTATATCTGATGTATATTAGATGGGTGGGGGCAATTTTGGAAATTATTGTAAATATTGTATTTATTTGAAATTGGACCTGCGTGTCCAGCCAATCACCTCTTATTCTCATTGTATTTCTCTTCTCACCAATTCCCCTCAATGTAAATGAGATTTATTATAGTGTTATGTAATTGGGTAAATAGAAGAATGTAAAGTGCTAGCGGGAGAGAAGAAAAAAAAAAGAGATTTGTTCTAGGAACAAAATGTATATGAATATCCATCCGCATATCATTATTATATTTATCGCGCCTTATTATGCTTTTAGAATGCATGTTTAAGGGTGTATGATGAGACCTAATCAAAGATAATAAGTTAGTTGCCAATTTACAAAAACGCCCTCGTATTTAATATTAAGCGTTTCCTTCCATTGAGTGGTTCTCTCTCAAGATCCAAGATTGGCTTTGATTTGTTGGCCAAAGTCAAGATCATTGTCTATCGCGGATGTGTTTGAACCATGAAAGCTTTGTTAATATCGCATGTCTTAGGCAGTTGTGACTTGTTGGCCAAAGTCAAGGTCACTTTGTTCATCGACATGGATTACGAAGCTTTCCCACTGTCAATGGGTCGCGCTTAATTGGAATCATTAAGCTTGTTGAGCCAAAGCCAAGGCGTAGTTGATTCAGAGGAAATAGTTTAGGAAATATATTAGATATATGTTTCGGACTTGGATGTCTACCTACCGGATCTAGGAATTGGATGAGATCCAATTGATCTTAGAGATCTACCTAGTTAAATTTTATACAGCTTGTTGGCCAAAGTCAAGGTTGTGTATTATTTAACGGAATCCTAGCCCACTAGGAAACTAGGTTTTCCGAGTACTCAACAGAGGGTTAGAGGCTCACCGAAAATTAGTGGGAGGCTAGTATTAAATATATAATTTCGTTTAATACTCGCTAATATGCACACTCTATTATTATTATTTTTCGTTATTATATATATTAGTTGGACTAATATTATTCATTTATTGTTTTCTTTGAACAGTTAGACTGTACTCAACACTACTCCATTTGTAGTTGGTTATATAGTTGGAATATAGTAACCATTGCATTTGAGTGTACCCCAAACATTTGATTGGATAGTTGGACTATAGCAATCAAAATGGCTGGAAAGATAAGCGTTAGGGACATAATCATGGGTGAGAATGTCTTTAACGGCGCAAATTTTCCAGACTGGGATATGAACCTCAGGATAGTCCTGGGAGCTGAGAAGTTGCTCTAGATGATAAAGAGACCTCTCGGGCTTGAGTCCGGACTTGAGCGGCCAGTAGAGCATGAGCTTTGGAAGACTCACCATGATGATAAATTTACTGCTCAATCCATTATGCTTGCTGCAATGACTCCCCAGTTTCATCGTCAGAACAAGGGATTGGATCCTTATGCGATGATGTTGCAGTTGAAGGATCTTCATAGATCTAATCTTAGATCTCAGAAGTATGAGTTGCAGAAGAAGCTCTTTCGCTCTCGTATGTCAGAGGGTACAACTGTCAAACACTACATGTCGTAGATGATTGCTGACATCGAACAGCTAGGTTAGTTGGGCATTACCTTCGAGGTCGAGACTTCCATAGATTTGATCTTACAGTCTCTGCCTGACTTCTAGGGCGGGTTCATCATGAACTATAATATGATGAACCAATAGAAAACTCTTGGAGAGTTAATGGCTATGATGAAAGAGACAGAGCCTTAGCCTGAAAGGCAAGAAGCGCGAGGCGCATCTTACTTTGATATCCAAGAAGGCCAAGGCTTGGCCGAAGACTTCTGGGGGTGTGGAGAAGAAGAAGAAGAAGGGCAAGGCTCAATCATCACATACTTCTGGGAAGACAAATGACAAATCCCAAGACGTCTTCCTACACTGCGGTAAACGGGGCCACTGGAAGCGTGACTGCCGTAAGTTCAAGGCGGACTTGAAGGAAGCGAAGGCGGGCAAGGCTCCAACTTCATGTATGTTTGTTATTGAAATAAACATGTCTACTACTAGTTTTAAAAATTAGATTTTTGATACTGGATGTGGTACTCACATATGTACTAATTTGCAGGATCTGCAGATTAGCAGGAGACTGGCTTCAGATGAGATTGACATGCGAGTTGGAAATGGGACGAGAGTCGCTGTTTTGGTCGTTGGCACCTATGTTTTGAATCTGCCCTCAGGGCATGTACTTACATTAGGTGACTGTTATTTTGTACCTAGTTTGACTAGGAATATTATCTCTGTATCTAGTTTAACCCGATGCGGGTATACATTTCTATTCAGGAACATTGGGTGTTTTGTTTATAAATATGATATTTTGATATGTACAACAGATGTGAATAATGGTCTTTATATTTTGAATATAAATGAATTTCAAACATATAACATGACAAACAAAAAGCTCAAATTGAGTAAAACGGATGAGATTTATTTGTGGCATTGTCGTCTGGGACACATTAACAGAACTCGTATATCCACACTTTCGAAGAATGGATACTTGGACGGATTTGATCCTAATTCATATGATGTCTGCGAATCATGTTTGTTAGGCAAATTGCCTAAAACACCTTTTAATTGTAAAGGTGTACGTGCCACCGAGCTGTTAGCTCTCGTTCATAGTGACGTATACGGGCCAATGTCTAGCCAGGCTAGAGGTGGATATGAATTTTTCGTAACCTTTACGGATGATGCATCGCGTTATGGTTATGTGTATCTTATGAAACACAAGTCGAAAACTTTTGAGAAATTCAAAGAGTTTCGACACGAAGTAGAAAAATAGACTGGCAAAAGTATTAAAACATTGCGGTCGGACCGTGGAGGAGAATACTTAAGCAATGAGTTTCAAGATTACTTGAAAGAATATAGTATTCTTTCACAGTAGACTCCTCTCGGAATACCTCAATTGAACGGTGTGTCCGAACGGAGAAACCAAACTTTTGTTGGACATGGTAATGTCAATGATGAGTCGCACAGAGCTACTAATTTCCTTCTAGGGATACGCATTAAACAGTGCAATACTTATTTTGAATAAGGTTCCGTCAAAATCTGTTGAATAGACTCCATATGAGATATGGACATGAAAGAAACCAGGTTTCTTATTCCTGAAGATTTGGGGGTGCTGGGCATATGTTAAACGTTTGGATAGTACCAAACTAGAAGCCAAATCAGATAAGTGCCTATTTGTAGGTTATCCTAAGGAAACAAAAGGATATTATTTCTACAATCCATAAGAGAATAAAATATTTATTGCTCTTCATGCGGTTTTCCTAGAAAAGTAATTCATGAATGCAGTGGTAAGAGGGAGGAAAGTAGAACTCGATGAAAATCGGAGTGATACTGTTCCTGGCACCGACCCACTCATGGAACACGAACAATCCATCAAAGATGAGACTGTTCCACAATCTTCTGATACACAAGAACCGCGTAAGTCGGAGAGACTCAGAAAACAACCTGAGAGGTATGAGTTTCTGATCTCACCTCATGTAGACATTAATCTTATTGAGGAAGATGAACCAGCTACGTATGAGGAAGCGATAAAAGGTATCGACTCCGCTTTATGGCAAGAAGCCATGAAGTCCGAAATGGATTCCATGTATATCAACCAAGTTTGGACACTGGTTGATGTACCAGAAGGCATTAAGCCTATTGGTTGTAAATGGATCTTCAAAAGGAAGAAAGACATGGTAGGCAACATACAAACGTACAAAGCTAGGCTTGTAGCTAAAGGGTATCGTCAACGACATGGTGTCGATTACGACGAAACCTTTTCACCCGTTGCCATGATTAAATCTATTCGGATAATGCTTGCTATTGCTGCATATTTCGATTATGAAATATTTCAGATGGATGTCAAAATCGCTTTCTTTAACGGAAACCTTTTGAAGGATGTTTATATGCAATAACCTGATGGTTTTGTCGTACCAAGACATGCAAACAAGGTTTGCAAGTTAAACCGATTTATTTATGGATTAAAGCAAGCATCGCATTCTTGGAACCATCGTTTTGATGAGATTATAAGAGAATATAGTTTCATTCAAAACGAAGATGATTCTTGTGTATATAAGAAGGTTAGTGGGAGCGCACTGACATTCATTGTCCTATACATTGATGATGTATTGCTTCTTGAAAATGACATTCCCATGCTACAATGGTGAAAGTTTGGCTTTCATTAAAATTCTCCATGAAAGACCTGGGAGAGGCAGTCTTTATTCTAGGAATAAGGAGCTACCAGGATAGATCTAGAAAGCTGGTGGCACTCTCCAGAGCTCGTATATCGACAAAGCATTGAAGAGATTCAACATGGATCAGTCCAAGAGGGGGCTGCTTCCGGTGTCACATGGCATTTTTCTATCGAAGGATATATGTCCTAAAACTTAAAATCTGAAAGATGTAATGATTCGGATCCCGTATGCTTCAGCAGTCGGATCGATCATGTACGCCATGATATGTACGCGACCTAATGTCTCATATTCTTTGAGCATGTGTTGTCGCTATCAGGCAGATCCAGATGATGGTTACTGGATTGCTATAAAGAACATTCTTAAGTATCTTAGACGAAATAAAGATGCTTTCTTAGTCTATGTGGATGGAGAACTTGAGGTGACTGGGTTCACCGATGTAAGTTTCCAAACCGACAAAGATGTCTGTAAGTCGCAATCAGGGTACATATTTTGTTTAAACAATGGAGCAGTGAGCTGGAAATCTTCCAAGCAAGAGATTGTTGCCGATTCAACAATATTGCTGCAGCTGAGGCAGCAAAAGAAACAGTTTGGATCCGTAAATTCCTAATTGGATTAGGAGTAGTTCCGTTAGCAGCTGAGCCCGTACTTTTATATTGTGACAATAATAGGGCTATCGCACAGGCTAATGAACCACGGTCTCATCAACGATCCAAGCATGTACTTCGATGATTTCATCTGATTCGTGAGATCATACATCGTGGCGATGTGAAGATCGAGAAGATCACATCAGATGATAACATTGCAGATCTGCTGCAAAAGCCATATCTCAGCAAAAGTTTGAGTGACATATACATAGTTCAAGTGTTAGATACTTGAGTGATTGGCTATAGGCCAAGTGGGAGATTGTTGGACAATTATGACCCACAACCTCACTATTTGTAAAGAACATTGTGTTTTTGTACAAATTATCAATATGACAAAAGGAAATTGCTATTTTATCATTATTGTAATTAGATTACTTGGATATATATTAATGATAAAAGTCCATATGGTTAAATCAGATTAATAAGATATGAGACAGTATTATTCCATGAATGGTTTAATCATTAAATATCCATAGTCGAAGAATTATCGAGACTGGACATTAATAATGCGGAATAGACTAGTATTAAACTTGTGCGCGTTATGGAAGCTTAACGACATAGTTCTCATATATTTAGGTATTGGATACTTATGCAAGTGTAATAAAAGGTTCTGTTAGCCATTGGACCGGGAACAGTTTGCTCTGGATAGACCCACTCGGAATCCCATTGGTAGTATGACTATGTGTCTATGAGAATCCGAATCAGGGTAGGTGTATGTGATCTTTAACCTGAGACTTACGTCGCTATTACTTGTGACAATCAATTTACTTTAGTGTTGGTCGTCTGGAGCTTTAACAGGTTCTGTGTACGCCTGTATTGGGTTTACTGAGAATCGTAGTGTATTGGATGTGATGTCAAGATTGGAGTATCACGTCAGTCATATGGAGATGATGGTCACACAAGATACGGAACTAGTACTCTTAAAGCTACAGTTATTGGGATAGTATGACTAGGTCATGACTTCCCGATTACAGAGATTAGTTACTCAGGATCTGATATATGCTTCATACGAGACAGACATAGAGCCAGTCCTAGGCCTAACATGTGACATCCGATACTGGATCGTATTACGTATTACATAATATCAGTATTACTATGCCTGATACAAATGATATTCCTCGATAAATATTTCTGGAGAATTGGGTAGGCACGGTGCTTTGCTAGAAGCCAACCATGTCTTGTAAATCAGTGAGAACATGGTACGGGGTACGCACGTGTTCGGATAGTTCGATAATCGTACTTACTGCCAAAATATCCAAGAGTCTCTTGGGTCACTTCCCAAAGATTCACCAATGACATTTGACTCAGATAGAATTAATCTGAGATTAATTATGAGAGAGAAAATTAATCTGGGATTAATTGCAGCAAGAATTAATTTGAGATTAACTTCGTATAGAAGAGAGAACGCGATTAATTTAGAATTAATTGATAAAATAAATTTAATAGTTAAATTAGATTTTTCTATTTAATTTATTTATTTGGGGCTAAAATAATATATCAGATATATTAATTGAAATTGGATTTCAACACGAAATTAAAATTGGATTTTAATTCGGGCGAACAATTTAATTTAGAATTAATTCGAAAGTGACTATCGTAATAATTTTACGAGGCATATTTATTTAATTAAATTGGATTTAATTATGGCGTGATGGCAAATTCGTTTAATCGGAATTAAACGAACCCGATAAAATTGCCCGTGACTTTGCGTGTGTCCTCTTGTGTTTTTGGAATACAAAATATCTTTGACTTTGGTGGGCCCAAGTCAAGTTGTGTGTTGAGGAAACCAACTCAAATTTTGAATTTAAAATGTGGTGGGACCACATGACTTACATCAAAGGTCAAATGTTGATGTAAGTAGTTGGCTTAATTAATTTAGGCATTTTAACACACAACCACCAAGTTTAGAAAACTCTCTTATTCTCTCCACCTTGGCCGAATTCTTCTCTCATTTGTAATGAAATTTTGGTTCAAAATTTCAACATAGCTAGCACTTGGAGGAGTCAAATTAGGTGATAGAGAAACTCACCCAAGGAATAAACAACATAACAATAAGCTTGGAGCTTCATCAAAAGAGAAAATTTTGAAATTTCTCCATATAACAATGTAAGTGATTCCGCTACTTTTTCTTGTTATTTCACTCATATAATCATGTTTGTGATCTTGTGGCATGTCTTAGAGACTAACAAGTCACCCAAATACCGACTTCTTCAACTCTGCCGCCAAGTGCTTCTCAATCGACCCAAACTGTTGACGTGCCTCAAGCAAGCCGACCCGTACCAACTCCCCTTCGGCCACCGAAAAGGCATTCTCATCAGGTCCGGAGCGAAGATACTAAGGCACCAATCGAGAGACCCATTAAGAGGAAAATGTTGGGTCATAACTGCAAGGGTCCAGCCATCCCCTCAGAAGCTAATGAAGGCGTTTCGACGCTAGGGGCTGAAGATTTTCCGGAGAAGGTAAGAGACGAAGTGGGCTACCTTATCCTGGCCATCAATTACATGACCAAAGTGGTTGGCTTGGAGAGAGCGATTAAGTACGAAGAGCTTTCTGCCGAGGACATCATCAACAAGTCCTGCAAGTTCTATGCTCAGGTAACTGAGCTTTTCCCCTATAACTTGTTTATTTATTCTACTGTTCTAATTCCTTTCTTCGTATGCAGATGGCCTACATCATGGCCATAAACAAGGACTTGATAATCAGCACTCTCTCTGAGAGGGGTCAGACACAAAAGCTTGAAAGTTTCCTAACCAAGCGGGAGCAGGAACTTTCCAAACAGCTGGAAGCGGCCAACACAAAGGTTCAAGAACTGAAATCAGAAAACCGCGGCCTCAAACAGTCCGAGGTTGATGTTAAATCTGAGGTGGCTGCCCTCCGAAGGGCCTCATGGATTACAAAGAAAGAAAAAAAATGATGCAAAGGCCGAGCCGGCCTAACAAAGTGATGAGAACAGATCTTAGAAGCGGCAGTTCTCCTCCTCTGAGACAAAACTCGGTGAGAAAATAGAGCAGCTCGAGAAAGCTTTCGAAGACTTGAGAAAGTTGGAGGCCAAGCAACTTGGTCGTCTTAAGGCTGCCCGACGAGAAGCCAAGATACAAGGGTTGGAAGATTATGTCGGGGTATTCGAGGCGCTTTAGTCTGACGTTGATCTAGATACGATCCGCAAAGTCCTGAAGGTGTGCAAGAGGAAATTTCTTTAGAAGAAGCCTATAGTGACTTCTATGAAGACCCGGAGGAATTACAAGATACCGACCTGATTTCCACGCTGTTTCCAACATGAGCGGATCCCGACCCCTCAATGTCCACTGTACTTCCTGAAGAAGTCCTCGACCTTTCCTTTATTGCTGCTGAATTCGATATGCTTGCCCCTATCGCCATGTCTAATGCTCCTTCTACCGAGCCTGATGCTGCTACTGCCAAGCATGATGCTTCTGCTGCCAAGCCTGATGCTCCTGCCACTGTTGAATAACTCTTTTTTTCTTCTTTGATGTATATTTAGTACAGGTGATCCCGATGTGGCCCTTTATATCAGACATTTGTGAATTTATAATTTTATTTTTTGCACTTCTGTTTCTCTTTATGTTTAACGCACATCTGACTAAATCCTGAGGCCTAACCTCTTGTTGGACTTGGTGCTTGGAGCGCCAATCCGAATGATGTATTGTATATTTTATTATTTATTGTCTTGTAGTAAAACTAGACACTAGGTGGTCCGACATTGGGATAAGTATTACTATTGTAAATTATTCTTAAAGTGTGTATATATATATATATTCCCAGTCATTGGTTTTGGAATATGGTCAAATTCCTATAACCTAGAAGACTAGCACATATCGTATATTGAAATTGGAGTTTCGATGGTTTAACCCGATGTACCATGAGTTTTGGAAACTCGTATAGATAAGTAGGATTTGGTTGGACCGAAAACTGAATGACTCACAGGTGATTCCTAGTAGTTGAAAGTACAGACCATCGTCAATAGGAATCTCCTCGAGTCGAGTAACATATGTAATCCTTTGACTATAGGATATCATTGATTTTGTGTAAGATCCACCACACTTTAATGCCATGTATTGTAAGTGTTCCTAGAACATGCCAAGATCGTCTAAGAGTGATTTGTGTGTGAATAAACAAAAGAAAGTTGCGGAAAAACTTACTTTGATTGGATGAGTTTCAAGACTTTTCTTGGATTTGTTGGATTAATAGAAGCTCCAAGCTTTGTGTTTGCATTCCAAACTCATGGATTGGTTTCCCTATCACCTCATTTAACTTTTGAAGTGCTAGCAAAGTTGATTTTGAAACAAAATCAATGGAGAAGGGAAGAGCATACTCACGACAAAGTGAGAGGAAGAGAGAGATGAAGTTGTTTGATAATTTTTTATTTCCAAAATCAATTACCAAAAGTCGACAAGCAAAATTTGTATATCCTTTTCCAAAAACAAATTTACAAAGTGTGTTGGACAAGTTAGCTTTTAAAAGCTTCCAACCACTTCCATCACTCAAGATTGACTAGTGATGTAAGTTGGTGGGTCCCACTTTAAATTCCAAATTTAAGTCGGACAATCCAACACACAACTTTGCTCGAGCCCGGGTTCATTTAATTCCGAATTAAACAAATTTGCCGTTGTGACTTTATTAAATCCAATTTAATTAAATAATAATGCCTCGCAATATTATTACGTAAGTCGCTTACGAATTAATTCTAAATTAATTCGTTCGCTCGAATTAAAATCCAATTTTAATTCCACATTGAAATCTAATTTCAATTAATATATCTAATATATTATTTTAGCCCAATTAAATAAATTAAATAGAAAAATCTAATTTAACTATTAAATTTATTTTACCGATTAATTCCAAATTAATCGCGTTCTCTCTTCTCGTCGAATTAATCCCAGATTAATTCTTGACGTAATTAATCCCATATTAATTCTCTCTTAGTAATTAGTCCCAGATTAATTTATTGCCATAATTAATCCCAGATTAATTTTCTCACTCATAATTAATCCCAGATTAATTCTTGTTCGAGTCAAATGTCATCGGTGAATCTTCGGGAAGCGCCCCAAGAGATCCCTGGATATGTTGGCAGTAAATACGGTTATCGGACTATCCAAATACGTGCGTAGCTAGTACCACGTTCTTACCGATTTACAAGACATGGTTGGATTCTAGCAAAGCACCGTGCCTACCCAATTCTCCAGAAATATATTCAACATGGAATATACATAATCTTTATCAAGCGTAGTATACTAAGTATTGCGTATTATGATCCAGTATCGGATGTCACATGCTAGGCCTAGGGCTGGAATTGTGTATGCCCCGTACGAAGCATATATCGGATCTCTGGCAACTAGTCTCTATAATCGGATAATCATGCCATAGTCATATTATCCTGATGACTGCAGTACTTAAGATTACTAGTTCCGTATCCCTACGTGACCATCATCTCCATATGACTGAAGTGATACTTCCATCTTGACATCACACCCAATACACTACGATTCTCAGTATAGCCAGAAGAGGCATACACAGAACATGTTAAAGCCCTGGACGACCAATACCAAAGTAAACTGATTGTCGTAAGTATTAGCGATGCAAGTCTCAGGTTAAGCCCAAATACACCTACCCTGATTCGGATTCCCATAGACACATAGTCATACTACCAATGGGATTCTGAGGGGTCTATCCAGAGCAAAGCTGTTCCCGTACCATCCGTAAACAGAACCTCCTATTACACTTGCATGAGTATCCAATACCCAAATATATGAGAACTATGCTATTACTGTCTAGGGATATTTAATGATTAAACCTTACGTGGATTAATACTGTCTCATATCTTATTAATCAGGTACTAATCATATGGACTTTTATCATTTATATATCCAAGTAATCTAATTACAAAATGATAAAAGTGAAATTTCCTTTGTCACATAGTTAATTTCTACAAAAACGCCATGTTCTGTACAAATAGTGATGTTATGGGTCATAATTGTCCAACAATCTCCCACTTGGCCTATAGAAAATCACTTAAGTGTCTAACACCTGAACTATGTACGGGTTGCTCAAACTTTTGCTGAGAAACAGCTTTCGTCTGTGGATTTACAAGATTATCAATTGATGCGATTTATTCGATCATCACATCGCCACGATATATGATCTAACGAATCAGATGAAATCGTTGAAGTATATACTTGGATCGTTGATGAGACCGCGATTCCTTAGCCTGTGTTATAGCCCAGCTCAGCTGCTAACAGAACTACACCTAATCCAATTAGGATTATATGTTGGGTTTCTA
Organism: Zanthoxylum bungeanum; assembly: GCA_019454045.1. Lineage (NCBI taxonomy): Eukaryota > Viridiplantae > Streptophyta > Magnoliopsida > Sapindales > Rutaceae > Zanthoxylum > Zanthoxylum bungeanum. Next base: position 869 of record SKCR01026134.1, on the reverse strand, counting down.
AGGTCATCCCAAGATCATATAAAGCATGAAACATGTGAATACAAGAAGTAAGAATGGCGGAAACATACTTACAAAGAACGGTTGTAGGATGCGTTGTATACAAAAATTTCCTTTGAGAAGTCCTCCAAGATCTCCTCTTTGAAGTTGTTTGTTGAAGCTCCAAGCTTGAAGGTTGAGATTCCAAACTCAAAGGATGGTTTCCCTATCACCTAGTATGAATCTTTGTGTGCTAGCAATGGAGAAATTTGCAACAAAATTTCCCAAAAAATCCTTGTTGTATTCGGCCAAGGTGAGAAAGAAAGAGAGAGTTTTTCTTTTTCCTTTGTTTTGTTTCTAAAACAAATACAAGTTATGAAAAAGTCAAAACAAATTTTGGTATATCTTTTTCCAAAAAGCAAAAACCAAGATTTAGAGGGAAAATAACATTTATTACTCCCAACTACTCCCATCTCTTAAAGTGACTAGATGTCTATCACCAAAAAGTTGACATGACTTCCATCACTGAAGTGACAATTGATGTTACACATGATGTGACTTGTGGGCCCCACTTCAATTCAAAATTCGAGTGGGCCCGCAAACACATCCCGGGCTCGGGTTCGTTAATTCCGAATTAACAAATTTTCCGTTGCGACGTAATTAAATCAAATTTAATTAAATAATTATGCCTAGCAAAATTATTATTCACGTCGCTCGCGAATTAATTCGTTCGCCCGAATTAAAATTCAATTTTAATTCCGTGTCGAAATCCAATTTCATTTAATATATCAAATATATATTTTATCGATTAATTCCAAATTAATTGTTCTCTCTCTCCAAATAGTATTTTATCCCAGATAAAATCTCTCCGTAATTAATCACAGATTAATTAT
>SKCR01026133.1:0-83650 GCA_019454045.1 Zanthoxylum bungeanum | reverse complement strand
CCTGCTCCCCACCCCTACTCACGTCAATAGCTCATAACAACACAGCCACTGCCTTTCACGTAACCATGTAAGCCCATTGCCTCATGTCCCTTACTTCAACAGCCCCCCACTGGTCTCAATTCAGCGCAAATATCACCCTTCACAGCCGCATAAATTACCCAAAAACCACCCTGCACTGCACCCTAAAGTACCCCAAATCAGTCCCTAAACTGTCCCAAAACTGCACCTAAAAACTACCCAAAACTGCACCTTAAAATACCCCAAAACAGTCCCACTAAACCGCAAAACAGTAAGCCTAATTCGTGACCAGAAAACGCAGCAAAACGGGGTGAAAACAACAGCCTAGACAGCGAAACAGCGAGGAAAAATATTGGATTAGTGAACCAGAAAAGTTACAGAGCATTCTCCCTTCCGACGGCCGTGTAACGCGCTTTCGAGAGACGACAAAAGAGGTTAGACCTGAGGGCACCCTTTTTACTTATTATCTTTCGTCTCTTTTATTTATTTTAATATATTATCACATGAGAGTCGTTTGTTGAGACATGATGTGAATTCCGGATGAACGGAATGCGTGTTCTCTTTTGTGGTATATCGGATGGAAACCCGAATGTAAATTTCGTTGCCGAATCCGAATGGACGGTAGTGCGGTTTGCACTCGGGATACAACGCCACGTACTACTTGAGAGACACACGTATTTTGTTTCATCCAACCATGTATTTGAGCATGATTATGTTGTTAGTACGTTATTTATTTTTGTAAGCATGATTTAGTCTAGTATGTTATTTATCTTTAAGCATGATTTAGTTGTTTATTTTTAAGCATGATTAGTTATTCGTTTTTCATTTGGAATTTGCATTAAGTTTATGTTGTTGTTTGCATTTCATATTATATAATTGAAATATGTTCATGAGATTGCCGTGTGTTGTCGAGTGTTATGATGACTTACTTTCCAAGCATGCAAACTTAGACATAAGATTTATCTTTATAAACAAGAACTAGATATAGGATGTTCTTGAGCATGTTGCGTAGATTCGGTTAAGATATTGCACAAATCACATCATTACAAGTGGCATAAGTAAGGGACCATTCCGAACCCAACGGTTTGAGGTCTTCCCTTGCGAGGGGTGAGTGCGGCCTTAAACCTTTGTCCCGGTTCACACCGGGTGGCGACTCCATGTTATTTCTCCGGTTTAGTTCCCCCGCGGGCTATTCCGTACTCCCAACTAGGCCGCGAGCCTAGAACAGCGTCGCCGATTTTTGTGTCCTACAGTCAGCACATCGTTTGAACAGGTACGGCTCATCCCAGACATAGTGCTTGACTTCTTTGAAGAATTTCTTCCTTTGCTGAGTTGTCCATTCCAACGGCCATTTTCCTGATACAATGAAGTTGAAATAGTCAGCATACCAAGAGACATCCTACTGTTTCATGACAAATAGCTGTTCATCTGGAAAATTTTCTTTGATTGTCAGTTCTTTGCCAGCTGTTTCTCCATTCTCAAGCCTCGATAGATGATCTGCCACTTGGTTCTCTGTCCATTTCCTGTCTCTGATCTCCACGTCAAATTCTTGCAGAAGAAGTATCCAACAGATCAATCTGGGTTTGGCATCTTTCTTCGTGATCAAATATTTGATTGCTGAATGATCTGTGTAGACCACCACTTTGGGACCCAGCAGATAGGAGCAGAATTTGTCAAAAGCGTACACAACTGCGAGCAACTCCTTTTCAGTGGTTGTGTAGTTGAGTTGAGCTTCATTCAAAGTTCTGCTAGAGTAGTAAATGGTGTGGAAAATCTTTGTTTTGCGTTGTCCCAAAACTACACCTACAGCAAAATCACTAGCATCGCACATCACCTCAAATGGAAGGGTCCAGTCTGGTGCTACAATGATGGGGGCAGAGACCAGCTTCTGTTTTAAGATCTTAAAAGCTTCATGTAATTCTTTGGTGAAGTTGAAAGACACATCATTTTCCAGAAGATTGCATAGAGGTTTAGCAATCTTGGAAAAGTCTTTGATAAATCCCCTGTAATAACCTGCATGTCCAAGAAAACTCCAAATCCCTTTGATTGATGTTGGTGGAGGTAATTTCTCAATTGTTTTGATCTTTGCTTTGTCTACCTCGATTCTCTTTTGTGAGATCCGGTGTCCAAGAACAATACTTTCCTACACCATGAAATGGCATCTCTCCCAATTGAGTACCAGGTTGGTATCTTCACATATATGTAACATATGTTTCAAATTTTACAAGCAGTGGTCAAAAGAGTCTCCAAACACAGAAAAATCATCCATGAATACCTCCATACTCTGTTCCAGCATGTTTGAGAAGATGGCCATCATGCAACGCTGAAAAAGTGGCAGGGGCATTACATAATCCAAATGGCATCATGCGGAAAGCAAAAGTACCATATGGTCATGTAAAAATGGTTATCTCCTGATCTTCTGGGGCGATAGCAATCTGATTGTACCCTGAATATCCATCCAGAAAGCAATAGAACTCATGTCCCGCTAATCTGTCCAGCATTTGATCAATGAATGGCAGCGGAAAATAGTCATTCCTCGTGGCTTTGTTCAGCTTTTGGTAGTCCATGCATACTCTTCATCCAGTCACTGTTCTTGTTGGAATTAGCTCGTTCTTTTCATTTGTGACTACAGTGATTCCTCCTTTCTTTGGCACACACTGCATAGGACTCACCCAAGTGCTGTATGAGATGGGGTAAATGATGCCAGCATCCAACCATTTTATGATTTCTTTCTTCAGAACTTCCTTCATGATTAGATTGAGTCTCTGTTGATGCTCCACTGTAGGTTTCTACTCATCGTTCATCAGGATCTTGTGCATGCAAAATGATGGACTAATACCTCAAATGTTTGCTATAGTCTAGCCAATGGCTCTTTTGTGTTCTCGTAACAATCTCAGTAACTTTTCTTCCTGCTCCAATGTTAGTGAAGAAGAAATAATAACAGGTAATTTAGAAGAGTTTCAAAGAAATGCATACCTGAGATGGCTCGGTAGTAACTTCAGCTCCAACTGTGGTGGTTCTTCAATCGAAGGCTTGATTCGATCTTTATTTAGCAGTTCCAGGCTTTCCACTTATGATGTCGATTTGAATCGGAATGGTTTGTCAAGGTAGTTGATACATTCTAGGATTTCAGCATTTAGCTCGCTGTCAGTCATGTTGGTGATGCAAGCTTCAAGTTTTTCCGTGGGGGTTGTATCAGTATCCTGAATGATACTATCAACAACATCAATTCTGAAACATTCTTCTTCATTTTCATCGCTCGGGAATTTCATGGCTTTGAAAACATTGAAAGTAACTTCTTGGTCCTGAACTTTCATAGTTAGTTCTTCTTTTTGTACATCAATCACAGTTCATCCTGTCACCAAGAATGGTCTTCCAAGGATGATAGATACATCTTTGTCTTCTTCCATGTCAAGGATAATGAAATCTTCTGGAAGAATGAGTTTGTCGACTTTGACCAGCACATCTTTGACAACACATCTTGGAAATGCGAGTGTTCGATCAACAAGTTGTAGTGAGACTGAAGTAGGCATTGCTTCTCCAATTTGCAGTTTCCTGTAAATAGAAAAAGACATCAAATTAACACTTGCACCTAAGTCACATAAAGCCTTACCGATATAGTGTTCTCCAATGGTGCATGGGACAGTGAAACTGCCAGGATCTTTCAACTTTGGGGGAAGTTTCCTCTGAATGATGGCACTGCATTCTTCCGTCAGTGCCACTGTCTCGTAATCTCCCAATCTATTTTCGTGAAATAATGTCTTTCATAAATTTTACATTGCTGGTCATTTCTTCCAAGGCTTCTGCAAATGGAATGTTGATGTGCAGCTTTTTGAACACCTCCAGGAATCGAGTAAACTGATTGTCCAGTTTGTTTTTCTGAAGTCGCTGTGGAAAAGGTGGAGGTGGAGTGATCTGATCTTTTTCTTTTTCCTTTGCTTCTTTTTCCTCCATCTGTGGAACTGCATATTTTGGATCTTCCTCAATTGTTGCCTTGATTCCAACATCTTTGTTGATCTCAGTACCACTTTTCAAGGTGATGGCTTGACATTGCTCCTTCCCTCGGTTCCTTGGATTTGGTTATGTGTTGCTGGGAAGATTACCTGACGGTCTGTAACTCTGAGCATTGGCCAGTTGTCCGATTTGATTCTCCAGTGCTTTGATGGAAGCAGATTGGCTCTAAAACATAGCATTGTACTTTTTTAACTGAGCCAACACTTCTGCTATTCCTAGTTCATTTGCCTGTTCCTGGCCTTTGTTCTGTTGTTGGAATCCAGGTGATGGATAATTCTGCTGTTGGAATCCAGGTGGTGGATTGTTCTTTTACCCTGAATTGTTGCTCCATGAAAATTTTGGATGATTCCTCCACCTTGGGTTGTAGGTGTTGGAATATGGATTGTTCCACTGTCTGTTGAAATTATTGACATAATTCACCGTCTCTTCAAGTTGGTTTGGTTCTGGTGCTCCTCCATATGGTGAACTTGTGGATCCAGTGGTAAAAGTCTCCATAAATTTGCATATCTGATTCAGCTTGGCGTTGACTGCTGTATTCGATCCACTTTCATAAATTCCTGCAATTATTTGGATCATGCTCCTTTCTGTTGGCCATTTCTTCGATTAGGTCCCAAGCTTGATCTTCTACTTTTTCCATCAAAGCTCCTCCAGCAGCAGCATCGATTGTGGTTCTCATCAGTCCAGAAAGTCCATTCTAGAAAGTTTGGACTTGCCATTTTGGAATCTCATGGTGAGGACATTTCCGGAGTAAATCTTTGTACCTTTCCCAAGCTTCGTAGAGAGTTTCCGAGTCTTGTTGTACAAAGGATGTGATGTTATTCCTCAGTTTTCCAGTTCTGGCTGGTGGAAAGTACTTTGCAAGAAATTTGGTGGCTAAAGCGTTCCAAGTTGTGATGGAACTTGCTGGTAGTGAATGTATCCAAGCTTTAGCTTTGTCCTTCAAGGAGTATGGAAAAACCCACAATCTCATTGCTTCTTCAGCTTCTCGGTTGTAATTGAAAATGCCACAAACTTCCAGAAAGTTGCTGATGTGGGTATTAGGATCTTCAGTTGTTTTCCCCCCAAACTGCACTGACTGTTGAATCATCTGAATGCATGTTTTGATGTCACACGCATTTGCTGGTAAATGAGGAAGTAAAATACAGGAAATGAAGACGTCGACCACCGAAATGGTTCTGTCTCGAATGAGTATTAGTGGTGTAACCTCCAAAGGTTCAAGTTCCATGTTGACTAAAGCTTCTTGGCCTTAACATCTTTCCCTTCTCAAACGTCTGATGGTTCTTTCAAATTCTGGGTCGAGCGGTCGGAGTTCAAAGCTTCTTGTTCGTCTCATCCTACAAAACCGTACTTGGGAGTTGGTTGATCTTCATTCAGGTTGTAAGCCATTGGGCTACAAATGGATATTCAAACGGAAGATGAAACCAGATGGATCAATAGATAAATACAAGGCAAGGCTTGTCATAAAATGTTATAGATAAAAAAAAGACTTTGATTACTTTGACACCTATTCACCAGTGACTCGTATCACGTCAATAAGAATGCTCATAGCCATAGCAACTATATTTGGTCTTGAAATACATCAAATGGATGTCAAGACGTCATTCTTAAATGGTGAACTAGATGAAGAGATTTACATGGAACAACTAGAAGGTTTCAATGTTCATGGACAAGAACAGAAGATGTGCAAACTTGTAAAATCCTTATACGGATTAAAACAAGCACCTAAATAATGGCATGAAAAATTTGACAAAGAGATGTTGTCAAGTGGATTCAAAATCAATGAGTGTGATAAGTGTGTATACACCAAATCAACTCAAAAAGGATACGTCATTCTGTGTCTCTACGTAGACGATATGCTGATAATTGGTAGTAATAATGAGATGATTCAGTCTACCAAGAAAGTGTTGTCCAACAAATTTGATATGAAAGATTTAGGAGTAGCTGATGTGATCTTAGGAGTTTAGATTTCTAGAACATCAGAAGGGTATATATTATCTCCGATTCACAATGTTGAGAAGATACTTGATAAATATAACAAAAGAGATCTAAATGTGGCTAGAACTCTTGTAGACCTAACTCTTCATTTATCAAAGAATACTGGGTCGAGCGTATCGTAATTAGAGTATTCGAGAATCATCGGAAGCCTGATGTATCTCACTAATTGCACATGACCTGATATCGCTCAAGCTGTAAACAGGCTTAGCAGATATACGAGTAATCCAGGACATAAACACTGGAAAGCCATAGTAAGAGTTTTGAGGTATCTGAGAGATACCTCAAAATATGGTATGTATTATACGAGATATCTTGCTGTTCTAGAGGGATACAACGATGGTAACTGGATATCTGATACAATGGATTCCAAATCTACGAGTGGATTTATTTTCACACTTGATGGTGTAGTCGTGTTATGGAAATCCTCGAGGCAAACATATATTGCCCGGTCTACTATGGAATCAGAATTCATAGCATTAGATAAAACAACGAAAGAAGCAGAATGGCTTCGAAATTTCCTGGAGGATATTCCAAATTGGCCCGAACCAGTGCCAACGATAAATATACATTATGATAGTCAATCGGCTATTGGGAGATCCCAAAATACAATGTATAATGGTAAGTCTCGACACATATGTCGCAGACATAATACCATATGACAACTGCTCTCAAGTGGCATAATATCGACCGATTATGTGAAATCAAAGGAAAACCTAGCGGATCCACTTACTAAAGATTTATCTAGAGCGCAAGTTGAGAAGTCATCGAGGAAAATGGGCTTGAAGCCAATAAATTAAGAATTGTCATTGTGGAAACCCAACCTAGCTGACTGTAGATCCCAAGATCTAGGTTTAAAAAGGACATCTGAAATTTTGTGCAATTCAAAACAAGCACTGTAAATTTTTATACTCTTTCCCATTCCGATAATGACGCAGAGTGCTGTCTGTCAAGGTTAGGATAAGCTAAGACTTTTAATGATCACTATATTAGGAGAAGAGTCCTAATGGGGGTAAAGGCAGATTACCTCTTTATAGTAGATCACCTATTTCAAGTAAGAAGTGGGGCCACTTCCATGGGATTTTACAGGCTGACTTCCCTAAAGTGCTTGATGAATCTAGGACCAATGTTCATGGCCGAATTGAACACAACCGTAGAACGCGAAATGGTCGAAGTAAAGCTGTGTGTTGGCAATTGTCTTGGTTTACACTAACGGTAGAACAGTTCAAGACTATGAGTCACTAGTTTGCCAAGTAAATCCGATTTTCATTCACTAGGAAAGGTTCAAGGTGAAAGCTACCTATTTCGATGCAACTTTAGTTCACGAAAACTCTCTCAAGTGTCTGCATGAATATTTAGAGAATTGTGGGGGATTATAATAAATTCTCTAAATATATGTATAAATATAGTATGGATGCAAGGAGGGTCATGTTCCTTGAGTAATGGCCTTTGGGAAAGGCACTAACATGTAGGGACATGTCCTCTAGAATTGGAAGAACACACCCTTAAGCTATTAGGAGGGTTACACCCCAAACCAAAAGGTGTCCTCAAAGGCACCCTTCCATGCCTATATATAGGATCCTTTATGTTCATTCCAATCAATTCATAGAAACTAGAAGTCTCATACATTGTCAAGAAGAGTCTTTTCTTTTGAGTCAAGAGAGTTTCCACCATTCTTCCTAGTTCATGTTCTTGTGTAAGGAGTGCCACTTCTCAAGAAGTATCCAAGTAATCCTGGGAGGACGTTAGCCATAAAATCTGTAGTGCACCGAGGCGGGGCTAATAAGTTTTTAAGGACAGAGGCAACTCGACTTGGACTCCAAGTTTTCGTCATCTTCTTCATTTTCTAGGTTTTCTCTAAGTTTTAGGGTTTATGTTTTAATATTGGTATGTTAGTGTAGATCGTTTTTGTTCTGTTTTGGATATTTCAGATTTATTTGATGCATGTTGATTATGTTTAATGACACATAATTTACAACAGAATTTTTGTTCGCTAACATGCCATTTTTTTAATACATTACAAATCTATGCATACACAACTTGAAATCTACCAAGACACTTGATACTTCCCTTTTTTCCTATAAGAAAAAAGGAAAAAAGATATTTCCCTTTTTTTCCTATAAAATTATCTATTAAAATTCCAAAAAAATATTGAAAAATTAAAATAAAAAATAAAAAATGAAATTGGATGATTTTTAAGAAATAAAATCGGTCAAAATCGGTGTCAATTTAAATCGATCAAAATCAATCGAGTCAAATCACTCAAGTAATGATTTACGATTAATCAATGATTAATCGAGAATTAAATAGCATAACTTCTAACTAGAGAGATGTTCTTCTTTGTTTGATTCTATACCTAATAAATCATATCCATAGACGGTGGTTTAAAAAAAAAAAAGATATTTAAAATAGGTTTGTTTATAAGATAAATTTGTTTATTGCATGGCAGGCCTCACTCATTTTGATGGGCAGTCGGATGGAAATTTTGTGAGATTTAAATTATTGAATAGAGGGACATGTTGATAAATCTGGAACAATTCATAAATTTTATTAATTATCATTTACATATTTATATGTGTGTTTCCCTTTCTAGGGTTTGACTAAATTTGAAACTCCGTTATATCATTCTCTTTAAACATTGTAAAAAACTCATCAATTTTTTGGATGTAGTTTAATTTTGGATGAACCAAGTAAATCATATAATCTTTAAATGATTAATTGTTAGTTTTTTATATATTGCTTTAGCCTAAATTCTTAACAAACAGGGGTAAATATATATATTTTTTTACAACACTAGGTTATCTTAATTCAAAAAAATGAAAAAGAAAAATTAATAGATCATTTTCCACCTTATAGGATCTTTTAATTAAATTGTTTCTGAATTTTTATTAAATTACTACTAAATCTAAAAAAAAACATAAGTCAAGACGTAACAACCAGTCATTAAATCCTTTATAATATCTGAGTGGAGTGCATGCACACATGAAATTAATTGAGTAATATAATTAAATCACACAAACTAGAAACTTTAAACTTTTAAAGAGCCAAGAAGGCACTAAAGTAAAGGTAGGTAGCTAGCAAAAGAAAAACACTAACTTAAATTCCAACTACTTCCACTACAAACCCATGGAAAAAGACTTCATTTTTTTCCAACTCAATGAAAAGAAATGACATTATAAGAATTTACAAATATACAAGACAAGAAAGTCTTTTCTTAATTATATAAAATAAAGTCACATTATTGGGACTTCTATTGGCTTTATATATATATTCTCTCTCATTTTCTTGCTTCCCAAAAGCCTAGCTGTTTCACCCAACTAATGCCCCATCATTGGACCAAAACTTTCCCATTTTATTCTGATAAAATCACTTAAAACTTATGTCATTATCAATGTACAGCATTTAATTTTTTATTGGTTGGTTGTAAGAATATATATATATATTTGATTTAATTTTTTAATTGGAGAAGATGGGGCCTGGTGGCTTTTTATTGGAAGGTGATGGGAAATGGGAACAAAGCTAGTGAGGAATTAATTGACTCATTATTAATATATATGAAATATAGGATCATTTTATTGGTGCCTGCAATATAAATATAAATATAAATATAAATATATATATATATATATATTTTGCATAATCGTTGGAAATCTCACTACCAAACCACCCATTTCGGGCTTAAGCGGAGCATGTAAAATCTCTGGTTGTCTCAAGCTCTTACAAGAAACGCAATCCCTAAATTCGAATCCAAAATCTCAAGGTAAGATTCTGAGCCTTATATCACCAAGCCACGCCTCTTGAGAACCTACAATATAATTATACTATTGGTAGTTTGTAAAACTATTAGTAATTGAAGGCTCTATAATTGCTCAGAAGTTAGAAGAAGACATTTTATTGTTGAAGGTGTTTTGAATATGGATGGTGTTTGGTTAAATTTCCTTCATATGGGTGGAGAGATATTTTAATTTTTATTATGTAATATTTTTAAAAAAGATGTGTCTTTTGTTGTGGAATTATGTGTTATTAAATGAAATCAACATGCTTCAAACAAATCAAAATCAGAACACAAAAAATCAAATCTACACTAACAAACCAATATTGAACATAAACCCAAAAACTTAGAGAAAACCTCGAAAATGACGGAAATTTGTAATCCAAGTCGAGTTGCCTCTGTCCTTAAGAACTTATTAGCCCCGCCTCGGTGCTCTACGGATTTTGTGGCAAATGTCCTCCCAAGATTACTTGGATTCCTCTTGTTCAAGGGGGACTCCTTAACAAGATCTTGAACTAGGACAATGGTGAAATCTCTCTCTTGACTCCAAAACAAAAATGATGTGACTCAATACTTGTAATTTTCTGGATATTGAAGAAAGAACATAAGTCTCCCTTATATAGGTATGGAAGGGTGCTTTTTAGGGCACCCTTTGGTTTGGGGTGTAACCCTCTCAAGGGTTATACCCCATCCTTAAGCCCTTTGGAGCCTAATGAGTGTTCTTCCAATTTTAGAGGACATGTCCCTACATGTTAGTGCCTTTCTCATAGGGCTCACCTCAATGGACATGACCCTCCTCCATCCAAACTCTATATTTAGAGAATTTACAACAATCTCCCACAATTCTCTAAATATTAATGCAGACACTTGAGAAAGTTTCCGTGAAATAAATCTGCATCAAAATATGTAGCTTTCGCCTTGAACCTTTCCTAGTGAATGACAATCGGATTTACTTGGCGAACCAGTGATCCATAGTCTTGAACTGTTCCGCCGTTGGTGTAAACCAAGACAATTACCAAGAAACAGTTTTACTTCGACCATTTTCGTTCTACAATTTTGTTCATTTCGGCCATGAACATTGGTCATAGATTCATCAAGCAGTTTAGGGAAGTCAGCCTGTAAAATCCCATGGAAGCGGCCTCACTTCTTACTTGAAATTGGTGATCTACTATAAAGAGGTAATCTGTCTTTACCCCCATTAGAACCCTTCTCATAATATAATGATCATTAAAAGCCTTAGCTTATCGTAGCCTTGACAAACAATACTATGCGTCATTATCGGAATGGGAAAGAGTATTAAACTCTACATTGCTTGTTTTGAATTGCTTTAAGTTTCAGTTGTCCATTTTGAACCTAGATCTTGGGATCTCCAGTCAGATAGGTTGGGTTTCCACAGTAACAATTCTTAATTTATAGGCTTCAAGCTCATTCCCCTCGATGACTTCTCAACTTGCTATCTAGGTAAACCTTTAGTAAGTGGATCCGCTAGGTTTTCCTTTGATTTCACATAATCGGTCGATATTATGCCACTTGAGAGCAGTTGTCGTATAGTATTATGTCTGCGACGTATGTGTCAATACTTACCATTATACATTGTTTTTTGGGTTCTCCCAATAGCCGATTGACTATCACAATGTATATTTATCGCTGGCACCAATTTGGGCCAATTTGGAATATCCTCCAGGAAATTTCAAAGCCATTCTGTTTCTTTCGTTGTTTTGTCTAATGCTATAAACTCTGATTCCATAGTAGACCGGGCAATACATGTTTGCCTCGAGGATTTCCATGACACGGCTGCACCACCAAGTGTGAAAATAAATCCACTCGAAGATTTGGAATCCACTGTATCAGATATCCAGTTAGCATCGATGTACCCCTTTAAAATAGAAGGATATCTCGTATAATGCAGACCATATTTTGAAGTTTCTCTCAGATACCTCAAAACTCTTACTATGGCTTTCCAGTGGTTATGTCTTGGATTGCTCGTATATCTGCTAAGCCTGTTTACAGCTTGAGCGATATCAGGTCATGTGAAATTTGTGAGATACATCAGACTTCTGATGATTCTCGAATACTTTAGTTGCGATACGCTTGAGCCAGTATTCTTTGATAAATGAAGAGTTAGGTCTACATGAGTTCTAGGCACATTTAGATCTCATTTATTATATTTCTCAAGTATCTTCTCAACATAATGAGTCTGAGATAATATATATCCTTATGATGTTCTGGAAATCTTATTTTCTAAGATTACATCAGCTACTCCTAAATCCTTCATATCAAATTTTCTCGTCAAGACTTTCTTGGTAGACTGAATCATCTCATAATTACTACCAATTATCAACATATCGTCTACGAAGAGACACACAATGACATATCATTTTTGAGTTGATTTGGTGTACACACACTTATCACACTCATTAATTTTGAATTCACTTAACAATATCTCTTTGTCAAATTTTTCATGCCGTTGTTTAAGTGTTTTTTTTAATCCGTACAAGGATTTTACAAGTTTTCACACCTTCTGTTATTGTCTAGGAACATTGAAACCTTCTGGTTGTTGCATGTAAATCTCTTCATCCAGTTCACCATTTAAGAATGTCGTCTTTACATCCATTTGATGTATTTCAAGACCAAATATAGCTGCTATGGCTATGAGCATTCTTATTGACGTGATAAGAGTCACTGGTGAATAGGTGTCAAAGTAATCAAGGCATTCTTTCTGCCTATACCCTTTTATGAAAAATCTTGCCTTGTACTTATCTATTGATCCATCCGGTTTCATCTTTCGTTTGAATATCCATTTGTAGCCCAATGGCTTACAACCTGGAGGAATATCAACCAACTCCCAAGCATGGTTTTGTAGGATGAAATCAATCTCACTATTGATAGCCTCTTCCTACAAAGATGCCTCCGCCGAAGATATTGCTTCTTTATAGCTCTGAGGCACATTTTCTAACAAGTATGTCAGAAAATCAGGTCCAAATGACTTACATTTCTGAGGTAAACCAAAGCTTGTCAACATGGCGTTCATCATTTCCTTCAACGTTCGGTTTTTACGCTCAGCAATCCCATTTTGTTAAGGCGAATAAAGAGCAATAGTTTTGTGAATAATTCCATGATTGGAACAATATTCACCAAATGGTGACACATATTCATCATCTCGACCACTCCTGATTCTTTTGATTTTCTTGCCAAGTTATTTTTCAACTTCGTTCTTATAGTGTATAAAGATCTCAATAGCTTCATCTTTGCTCCTCAGCAAATACACATAACAGAATCTTGTGCTATCATCGATAAAAGTGACAAAGTATTTTTTATCGCCTCTTGTTTGCATAATATTCATATCACACACATCAGTGTGTACAAGTTCCAAGGGTTCAGAACTTCGTTCTATGGAATAAAATGATGTTCTATGCATTTTTGCTTCAACACATGCCTCACATTTATGTTGGTTATCAATTGCAAATTTAGGTATAAGGTCCATGTTAATTAATTTACGCATCGTATCATAATTAACATGTCCTAACCTCTCATGCCATACATTTTGTGACTCAATAATATAAGCGGAAGTTGTAGCTTTATTATTAGCACTGTGTCGATTGACAGTCATTACATTGAACTTGAAAAGGCCCTCAGTGAGGTATCATTTTCCTACATAAACATCATTTTTGGTCAATACAAACTTGTCAGAAATAAATACAAGCTTAAAGCCATTCTTGCTAAGGAGAAGGCCCGAGACTAAGTTCTTCCAAATATCAGGAACATGCAGAACATTTTTCAATGCAAGCTCTTTTCCAGATGTCATCTTCAGAACTACTGTGCCTTGTCCAACCACTCTAGAGGTAGACGAGTTTCCCATTGTCAGATGATCGCCACCATCAACCTTCTGATACGAGGAAATTATCTTGCTATCAACACAGATATGATGAGTAGCCCCAGTGTCTACCCACCATTCTCTCGGGTTCCCAACCAAGTTAGCTTCAGTTACCACTGCTGAGAGGTTCATCTCTGAGATCTCATCAGTCAGATGCTCATCTTCAGTGACATGGGCCTCATTTTTCTTTTTCTTGCCTTTGTCTTGAGACTTCTTATTTCTACAGTCCTTTGCCATATGACCGCTTTTTCCACAGTTATAGCACTTCCATTTGAACTTCTTGTTTGCTTGGGAAGAATAAGCTCCAATGTTCTTTCTCTTTTTGCTACCCTTTACACCATCGACGATGTTGGCCTCCGACTCCATAGTCTTGTATCTATCCTTCTCGGACTTCCTGTTGTCCTCTTTGATCCTCAATCGAACTCCAAGGTCTTTAAAACTCATCTGCTTCTTTTTATGTTTCAGATAGCTCCTGAAGTCCTTCCATGATGGAGGCAACTTTTCAATGATTGTGGCAACTTGAAATGTCTCACAGAGTTTAATCCCTTCATCCAATATTTCATGAATGATCAATTGTAGTTCACTCAACTGAGACATAACGGTTCTTGAATCTACCATTTTGTAGTCCAGGAACCTACCCACTGTAAATTTCTTTTACACGACATCCTCGATTTTGTATTTCTTCTCGAGAGATTCCCAGAGAACCTTCACAGAAATCATGCCTTGGTATACATTGTACAGGGTATTGTCAAGTCCTCCCATGAGGTAGTTCTTACACAAGAAGTCGCCTGACGACCATGTCTTTTCTCGCATTTGCTTGGCTGTTTCTGTTTCTCCCTCCACAGGACCCGGAGGATCTTTGAGGTACTTAGCCAACTGCAAAGTTTTCAGGTAGAATAACATTTTGCTCTGTTATTGTTTCAAGTTTGCTCCACCAAATTTTTCCGGTTTTTCTTCATGAGTGACCAGTACTATGATATTTCCGCTAGCCATGTGTAACTGAAAAAACCAACAGCGATCAATAAGTCTACAAAAGAAAAATTGTACAACGATCAATGAATGATCTTGTTCAAGTGATATACTAAGTATCCACTCGTTGTTATATTGGACAATAATACCAATTAATACAAGTCCTTAAATTTACTACTAAGGTTTCTTATGATAAATAAATAAAAGGAATATTCCCAGAGGACGGGGGGGAGGGGGGGTCCGTAGTAACCACTTAAATCCCAGACCACTTAGGCTCTTATCGCCTTTTTGACAGGAATATCCTTTAAACACTTTCTCAATAGAATCTCTTAGGCATTCAAACTTAGTATTACACTTTTAATTTCACAATATAATATTTAATATTTACAAATATGTATTTACATATGTGTATAAATCAATCAAGCTTGGATGGAATTTCGTGTGTAAGAATACACTTTTAATTCTCAACCAAGTATGCAACACACAATTAAATTTCAACTTTATCACTATGTGTATGCTTGTGATAATTGAACACCCTAATTTTAACTTAAATCTATACTACCAAGTTTCTTGTAATACAATATATGATTTTAGTTTAGTTAATATTATGTTAATATAAGTTAATCTAAGTCTATTTCAATTTAGAAGCAATTCCAGGATTATTTTTTAGTGTCGCGTTCGTTTCTTCATTCGAACGAAACTATCCAGTGAGTTCACGTTCATGTAGCGTTCGAAAATGCGTTAGAACGAAGTGTTCCAGAGAGTTCACATTGGTGTAGCGTTTGAGAACGCGTTCGAATGAAATGTTCCAGAGAGTTTACGTTATTGTAGCGTTCAAAAACGCGTACGAACGAAATGTTCCAGAGGGTTTACGTTCATGATGCGTTTGAAGATGCGTTCGAACGTTCTTAGGTAGAATAATTGCGTTCGAGATGCGTTTGAATACGTGTTCGAATGTTCTTACGAAAAATCAAAATTTTACCTACGCGTTCGTCGGGTGTTCGAATGTCCGTGCATATTTTTCATGCACAGAATACATTTTACAGAAAATTTCTTATTAACACATGCGAATTTTCATCTAACAATACTTAAATTATGATAAGTTCTTAAGATTATTGTGGAATTATCTGTTATTAAATGAATCAACATGCTTCAAACAAATCAAAACCAGAACACAAAAAATAAAATCTACACTAACAAACCAATATTGAACATAAACCCAAGAACTTAGAGAAAACCTGAAAAATGACGGAAATTTATAGTCCAAGTCGAGTTGCCTCTGTCCTTAAGAACTTATTAGCCCCGCCTCGGTGCTCTACGGATTTTGTGGCTAACTTCCTCACATGATTACTTGGATTCCTCTTGTTCAAGGGGCACTCCTTAACAAGATCTTGAACTAGGACAATGGTGGAATCTCTCTCTTGACTCCAAAACAAAAATGATATGACTCAATACTTGTAATTTTCTGGATATTGAAGAAAGAACATAAGTCTCCCTTATATAGGCATGGAAGGGTGCCTTTGAGGGCACCATTTGGTTTGGGGTGTAATCCTCCCAACGGTTATACCCCTTCCTTAAACCATTTGGAGCCTAAAAGAGTGTTCTTCCAATTTTAGAGGACATGTCCCTACATGTTAGTGCCTTTCCCATATGGCACTCCTTAAAGGACATGACCCTCCTCCATCCAAACTCTATATTTAGAGAATTTACAACATCTTTTTTAAGAGTATTACACACATATATTATTTTTTTACAATGAATAAGAGAATTTGAACGTCTCTGTAGCTTTCGCTTGATAAATCACCATTGACTAGACCTCGAAGGTGATGAGATCAATATCCGAAAGCTAATAAAATCATATACGAATACTGTAAGAACAAGTTCCATATCTTCATAAAACGAACTAACTAACACTAGTTAGTGACAAATAAAATATTTGGTTTAAGATATTTAATTACTCTTTGCTGCTTGAATTTGGATGGCCGCTCAAGCATTGAAAATTAAATTGAAACAAATTTTTTAAATTTATAATCTATGATGGTGTTGTCTGAACATTTGGGCTTAGAACAAGCCAAATTTATTTTTAAATTATTAGAAAAAAAAATAACATTCACATTGCACGCTAGAGAAATCGAATTCTCAACCTCAAGAAGGAAGTGGGGAGGTACCTACCACTTAAAAAGAATGATTTAAATGTATATATGTGAGAAAAATAACTTGACCCCTTAATTATGATACTTTTTTTTTTTGTTTAATTGAAATTGTTGGAAATCCCACCGCCAAACCACTCATTCCGGATTTAAGCAGAGCAGGTAAAATCCCCGGTTGTCTCAGACTCATACAAAAAAAGGCACTCCCTGGATTCGATAATCACACTTTGACCATAAAAGATTATACTGATAGGTTAATAAAGATAATGACATTTAGGTCCATAATATTTTTCCCAACTTTTTTTTAATTACCTAATCTCATATGTTTGACAAAAAATAGGAAAAAATTATGTATATATTACAAATTCACATTTATCCTTCAGTAGTAAAGTTGGTAATTATATATAACGTAATAAGTAATAAATAAAATAAAAGTAAAAACCTAAATAATAAAAATGAGAAATATCAGATACCTAATATACGGGCTAAATTTGGACTAAGGACCCAAAAGTTATTGTGTCTCAGGCTCACGTATCAGACTTGTATGAGAACATTAATCAGGGCCTCCGTCTGGCCCAAAGCAGCATTATGGGCTACCATCAAGGCCCAATCAATGTGATGCCGAGCCTACCACCCACGGGGCCCACGAGCCTATACACCCCAAGGGAAGAGGCCCGTACGACCTAAAGGCTTTTAAGAGTCCACATGACTCAAAAAGTCTTGTACAGACCATAATCATGCTATTTAATGTTCTAGCCGATAATATATAAGCAGTGTTTTAGTCAAAATTACCCTAATTATATAATGTCCCAGTAGACATGGTCTGCCAGTCTACATATGACTAATTCCTCCGTAATAAGGAAACTAAGTATTTGGAGCAAGACATAACACCTATAAACTCGGTGGTATAATCCAAATACCATATAGATTACACTTAATCCCGAATATATGGGTACTTCTAATTCAACTCTGATTTAACTACCATTTCTTAAATATGCTTGGAATACGACTCTTCCAAGGAATCTTAAACCAACTAAAAGGGGCTATTTCACAGCCTATAAAATGAGAGGTGATCAAAATGGAAGATTCATTTAAGCTTGGGCTCTCGCACTCAAGTTCTCAAAACATACATAACTTCATAGAAACCAGCCCATTGTCCTCACGATATAATACGAAGGTCAAGGTAACTCTCTGTCTTACTCTTCTGTTTCTTTCCACTCGTCATCATCACTGATTTAAGCATCGGAGTGCCTACGACATCCACCACACTAGTGGGTAGTTACTCCACTTTCATTTTATCTTTATTTTGCAGGATCGGTAGTGTCTCTATTATACAAATTCCCGATTGTAGGCCGAAGGTGAAATTTAACGTCTACAATTTGGTACCCAACGCCTGACGATTTATAGCAAGCAAAAAATTCTTTGTTAATAGCTTTTAGACAACTCATGGTTTCAGGCAACGAAAACACCCCAGTCTCTGTTGCTGGACAGTTGGTCGCTCTTTAGGAATGGTTGCGAGCACAAGAGGAGGAGAACCTTGCGATACAGAGCACCAACAACAGCCTTCAGAAGAAATTAGAGCATATTGCCACAACCTCTCAGCGGCGAGGAGCTTAGGACCACCCTAGCGGTCCCGTCATTTGGACCAACCTCTTAGTGGCATTCGATGATGTGGATGGCGACAACACACCACCGGACGATCGCCATCAGAATCGTTAGACGACTAACTATTTCCCCCCGACAGTCCCAACACAATAAGTCACGTCCAATATGCGCAAAGAGATAGATGAGTTCAAAGAGGCAATTCTCTTCAGTCTATCTGGAGTGAGACTACCGGTCAGGAAGAGTCAAGACATGACAATCTCATACACTCATTTCCTAGAGACCAACATTTCCGTAGAGCTTCCACATAAGTTTGGCCCCCCATACATGATGTTATACGATAGATCCACTGACCCGCACGTTCAAGTCATCCATTACAAATATAAGATGATGTCTACGGCCCTAAATCCGTACCAATGAGAGGCTGGAATTTGTAGAGGGTTCAGAGAGACCTTAACTGGATCATCCCTCACTTGGTTCATTAACCTCTCGTACCGGTATATTAGATCATACCAAGAGTTGGCAGACAAGTTTGTTAAACACTTCGCAAGATCTTGCAAGCTTGAGAAGACCACAGACGACCTCCACGTAATCCAATAGTGGAAGTGAGAATCTCTAAGAATCCAAGTGGCTCACTTTAACAATGAGAGGATATCAATACTGGATCTCCACTAGCCAACGGTCGTGGAAGCCTTTAAATAGTCTACTCACCGTTAGTAGACTCTATAAAAATTTAAATAAATTCCGATGCTACACCATGGACCAGGCCTTGGCCCGAGCCCAGATTGAGATTAGGTGGGAAGAGGACAAGAGGAATAAGAAGCATGAATGTTCCACCGGTCGTCATGAAGAGAAAATCCTAAATCCCCCCAAACGGCCCAAAGACTTTGATGGTAGGGCCTGATAGCCAGTAGACAGGAGGATTCCATGGAGAAAAGAACATTGACCGCTCAATTGGGATTATGAGAGCAAACTCTCATCCTACGTGATTCTTAACCGATCATCGCCAAACAGGTCGAGGCTCCTAGACTACAACTTTAATGTGTCTCCCGAAGAATTGGTTTCAGTCCTCAAGAAGATGGGAAACGAAGTAAGATGGCCAGGGCGCACCAGAGACAGATCTTCTAAGAAGGACATGAGGAAATTGTGTGAGTTTCACCGGGACTACGGGCACATGACATCTTGTTGGACAATTATGACCCATAGCGTTACTATTTGTACAGATCATGGTGTTGTTGTATAATTAACTATGTGACAAAGGAGATTGCTCTCTTATCATTTGTGATTAGATCACCAAGGTATATAAATGATAGGAGGTCCTTATGATTTGTTCCTGGATTGAGAATGATATGAGACAGTATCAGTCCACGAAGGATAAATCATTAAATATCCCTAGTCAGAGTATTATCGAGATTGGACATCGATAAATACGAAAACGACTAGTATTACACTTGTGCGCGTTGTGAGGGCATAACGGCATAGTTCTCATATATTTGGGTATAGGATACTCATGCAAGTGTAATAGGAGGTTGTGTTTTACTGATGGTACGGGAAACAGCTTCGCTCTGGATAGACCCCATCGGAATTCCATTGGTAGTATGACTATGTGTCTATGGAAGTCCGAAATTAGGGTATGTGTATTTGGTCTTAACCTGAGACTTGCACCGCTAATACTTGCGACAATCAATATGCTTTGGTTTTGGTCGTCCAGGGCTTTAACTGGTTCTGTGTACACCTCTGCTGGGTATATTGAGAATCGTAGTGTGTTGGGTGTGATATCAAGACGGAAGTATCACTCCAGTCATAGTGGAGATAATGTCACGTAGGATACGGTACTAGTACTCTTATGTACTGCAGTCATCGGGATAAAATGACAAGGTCATGTTTATCTGATTATAGAGACTAGTCATCAGACATCCGAC
Organism: Zanthoxylum bungeanum; assembly: GCA_019454045.1. Lineage (NCBI taxonomy): Eukaryota > Viridiplantae > Streptophyta > Magnoliopsida > Sapindales > Rutaceae > Zanthoxylum > Zanthoxylum bungeanum. Next base: position 63,337 of record SKCR01026133.1, on the reverse strand, counting down.
ATGTGCTTCGTACGGGGCAGACACAATTCCAGCCCCAGGCCTAGCACGTGACATCCGATACTGGATCGAAATACACAATACTACGTATACTACGCCTGATATAGATCATTATATTCCTGTAAGGATATTTTTGAAGAATTGGGTAGGCATGGCGCTTTGCTAGAAGCCAACCTTGTCTTGTAAATCGGTACAAACGTAGTACTAGGTACTTACATGTTCGGCTAGTCCGATGACCGAATTTACTGCCAACATATCCGGGATCTCATTGGTCGCTTCCCGAAGATTCACCGATGACGTATGACTCGCACTTTTAATTAATCTGGGATTAATTAGATGAGAGAGAAAATTAATCTGGGATTAATTGCGGAGATATTTTATCTGGGATAAAATATCATTTAAAGAGAGATAACGATTAATTTGGAATTAATCGATTAATTAATATATTCGATATATTATACGAAATTGGATTTCGACGCGAAATTAAAATTATATTTTAATTCGGGCGAACGAGTTAATTTAGAATTAATTCGTTAGTGACTTGAATAGTTATGTCTCTATGCATAATCATTTAATTACGTCGCAACGGAAAATTCGTTAATTTGGAATTAGTGAACCCGAGCCCGGGATTGTTTGCGAGAGCATTCGCATTTCGAATTCGAGTGCGGCACGCAAGTCAAATCAAGCGTCAAATCGCTAGTCGCATCTAGCGTCACATTATTCGTCAACCAAGTGATAGATGTCTTTCACTTTAAGTGATTGTCGCCAGTCACTATTCACTAATTGATGGGAAGTGATGTGTGTGGTTGGCAAGCTTTTATTGCTTGGGTTTTTGAAAGCCAAATTCATTGTAAATGAATTTGAAATTCACATTTGTGTATAAGATACACAAAATTTAGAAACCAACTACACAACTCTCTCTCTTGCTCTTCATCTCTCTCACACCCTTTAGGGGCTGTTTTTCTTCTGGTTTGGCAGCCCACTGCCGAGAGCCAAGGGAGAAAAGGGAAGCAAAGTGTGGTGATTTTGTGGCAAAATCACCAAGGGCTAGCACTCCGAGAGACATGCGAAGCTTGGAGCTTGATGAAGATGATCCAAAGCCGAAAACAGTGGGCTGTTTCACTGCCACTGCCGAGTATGAAGGAAGGCAGAAAATGAGTTTTTGTTGCCTCTCGCGTCGCTCAACCGATCGATGTAAGTATTCCGCAACTTCCTCGTTGTACTCGCACTTGTTTCATGCTTGTTAAATTATCTTGGGATGCTTAGAAAATTCCAACAATGGTATCTATGAGTAAGGTTGAGCATGCAAATATTTAGGGCTTAAAATTGGGTAAATTGTATTTGAGCATGATTTAATTAAATTGGATGATTTAGTATGCTTAAATGTTGATGAATTGAAGATTGATTGGATCAATTTCAATAAATTTTGGTATGCTTGGCTGAATACCACATGAACCCTAATATCTTGGATTTTTTATTTTTTGATCATTGGATGTGTTGGAAATCAATTGGGAATATTGATTTAATGTTGAATTGAATTTAATTGGATTGAATTTGATTTGGACATAAAATCCCCTCCTTGGCCGAGACATATAAAGCATGTATTGGGTTTGATTTTTGTTAAATTGTGTTGGACACTATTTGATGTTAAAGAGCATGATTAATTAGACAAATTTGTGTTTTGGAAATGTTGATTTGGTTAATTAATTATGTAATGCACTTTGAAGTAATTAAATTGTGAAATTGGGTTTTTGTAATTTAATTATGTTGGGGCCTATTTTGTAAAATTGGGCTTGAATGTTGTAAATGGGCTTATTGGGCTTGGTTGTAACAAGTTAGATTTAGGCTAAATTGGTTGGATCCAATTTGGCCCAAAACCGCTTCCATAAAGCCCAAATGCGACTAATGGACCTTTAAAGTTTAATTGGGCCTAATGGGCCTAAATTGATTTCTGGGCTTATGGGGTAATTCCTTGATTGGGCTTTGGTTGCCGAAGCCCACGCCTTAAAGAAATTAATTAAAAGCCCATTGGACTTTAATTAAATTAACGTTGGACGTTAATCGGGCTTTGAGACCCGTAACAATTAAATTTGGAATTTAAGTCGTAAAGGTTTATTAATAAAGTGTAATATTTAATTTGGAATTAAATAGCGAATTGGTATTAAATACAAATTGAATTGGATTTAATTATGTAGTTTAATTTAATTCGAGAATTCGTACTTTGAGTACTTATTCGCAAAACGAGTTTGACTCGAGCAAAATCAAATCGTTGTTTGAACATTGGATGGTCATTAATTATCAGATTAATTAATTTGATTAGATTGATTGATAACATGCTTGTGTGAATACATGGTTGCGATGCATGAATAATGTATTTCGGATGGATATTAGAAGGGTGGGGCAATTTTAGAAATTGTTGTAATAAATTTGGAATTTATTAAATTGGACCTGCGTGTCCAGCCTTATTACCTCCTTTCTCATTGTATTTCTCTTCTCACCTATTCCCCTCAATGTAAATGAGGTTTCTTTAGAAGTGTAGTGTAACGGGTAGAAGCAAATACTTGTGCTAGCGGGAGAGAGAAATGAAGAGATTTGATCTAGGATCATTGTGTAAAGTATCCATCAGCATATTATTATTATTTATTATACGCGCTTTATTATGTGTTTAGAATGCATGTTTAAGGGTGTATGATGATGATACCTTAACAAATATAATAAATTAGTTGCCAATTTGCACTCGAAAAACCCTCGCAAAATATTAAGCGTTTTTCCTTCCATTGAGTGATTCTTACTCAAGATCCGAGACTGGCATTGGCTTGTTGGCCAAAGTCAAGGCCTTTGTCTGTCGAGGATGTGTTTGAATCACGAGAGCTTTGTTCCGTATTGGTGTCTTGTCCATGTTGTGATTTACATAAAAATCTATTTGACAGATTTCATATTAGATATGAACAGGAAAGAAACTGGGTTTTCTCATTCCTGATGATTTGGGAATGCTAGGCATATGTTTGGATGATACCAAACTAAAACCCAAATTGGATAAGTGCGAATTGTAGGTTATCCTAGGGATACCAAAGTATTGTACTTATACAACTCACAAGAGAACAATGTAATTGTTGCTCGCCATGCGGTTTTCCTTTGAGGAATACTGATATACAGTGGTAAGTGGGAGGATAGTGAAACTCGATGAAAAATCGGAGTAATACTATTTCAGGCACCGAGTCCTAATGGAACATAAATAGTTCATCAAGGATAAAACTATTACCAGTAATCTTTGAATACACAAGAACCACGTATGTCGAAGAGATTCAGAAAACAACCTGGGGTATGGGTTTCTGATCTCACCTCATAAAGATGTCAATCTTATTGAGGAATATCAACTGACTACGTACGAGGAAGTGATACAAGGTATCGACTCCCTATTATGGTAAAGTGCCATATAATTCGAAATGGATCCATGTATATCAACTATGTTTGGACACTAGTTGATGTACCACAAGGCATTGTGCCTACTGGTACTATATAAGTCTTCAAGGAAGATATACATGGAAGGCAACATACCAACGTATAAAGCTAGGCTTTTAGCGGAAATGTATCATTATCAACATTGTGTTGACTACGACGAAACCTTTTACCTGTTGCCACGGTGAATCCATTTGGATAATGCTTGCTAATGCTGCATGTTTCATTTATGAAATATGACAGCTGAATGGGAAAATCGCTTTCCTGAAAAGGAAATCTTTTGGAGGATGTTTACAACATCCTGTCGGTTTTGTCGTACCAAAACTAGCAAACAAGGTTTGCAAGTTATTTGATCCATGTTTGGATTGAAGCAAGCATTAGGTTCTTGGAATTATCGTTTTGATGTAATCATAATGGTATATGATTTAATTCAAAACGAAAAAGATTCTTGTGTATATAAGGAGGTTAGTGGGAGCGCACTGACTATAAATGTCCTATAAATAATGATAATATGTCATTTCTTGGAAATGAAATTCTCATAATAAACAATCGGTGAAAGCTTGGCTTTCGTGAAAACTCTCCGAGAACTCGTACATTGAAAAATGTACGCGACCTGGTGTCTCATACGCTTTGAGCATATGGATTCACAAACAGGCCAATCCAAGTGATAGTTACTGGATTGATATTAAGAACATACTTAGTATCTTAGAGAACTAATGATGCTGTCTTAATCTATGGAGAAGGAAAACTTGAAGTGACTGGGATCACTATTGCAAGTTTCCTAACCGATAAAATGACTATAAGTCGCCAACGGTACTACACAGTTTGAATAACGGTACAGTGTGCTGGAAATCTTCCAAGCAAGATACTGTTACCGAATAAACAACAAATGCGGGTTATTGCTGCAGCTGAGGCAGCAATAGAAGCCTTCTAGGTCGATAATAAATCTAATTAGATTAGAAATAGTTCTGTTAGCAGCTGAGCTAGGCGTCAGTACAAGCTAAAGAATTAATGGTCTCATCAACGATCCAGATACATACTTCGATATTCATCTTATTCGTACGGATCATACATCATGGTGATGTGATGATCGTATAAATCGCATCAGACGATAATCATGCAAATCCGCTGACGAAAGCATTTTCTCAGCAGTTTGAGCCAACCGTACATAGTTCGGGTGTAAGACACTCGAGTGACTGGCTATAGGCCAAGTGGGAGATTGTTGGACAATTATAACCCATAGCGTCACTATTTATACAGATCATGGTGTTGTACAAATTAACTATGTTACAAAGGAGATTGATCTCTTATCATTTGTGATTAGATCACCAAGATATATAAATGATAGGAGGTCCTTATGATTTGTTCCTGGATTGAGAACGATATGAGACAGTATTAGTCCACGAAGGATAAATCATTAAATATCCCTAGTCAGAGTATTATCGAGATTAGACAACGATAAATACGAAAAAGACTAGTATTACACTTGTGCACATTGTGAGGGCATAACGACATAGTTCTCATATATTTGGATATATGATACTAATGCAAGTGTAATAGGAGGTTCTGTTTTTCCGATGGTACGGGAAATAGCTTCGCTCTGGATAGACCCCCTCGGAATTCCATTGGCAGTATGACTATGTGTCTATGGAAGTCTGAAATCAGGGTGGGTGTATTTGGTATTAACCTGAGACTTGCACCGCTAATACTTGCGACAATCAATATTCTTTGGTTTTGGTCGTCCTGGGCTTTAACAGGTTCTGTGTACGCCTCTGCTGGGTATATTGAGAATTGTAGTGTGTTGGGTGTGATGTCAAGACGGAAGTATCACTCCAGTCATAGTGGAGATGATGTCACGTAGGATACGGTACTAGTACTCTTATGTACTGCAGTCATCGGGATAAAATGACAAGGTCATGTTTATCCGATTATAGAGACTAGTCACCAGACATCCGACATGTGCTTCGTACGGGGCAGACACAATTCCAGCCCCAGGCCTAGCACGTGACATCCGATACTGGATCGAAATACACAATACTACGTATACTACGCCTGATATAGATCCTCATATTCCTGTAAGGATATTTCTGGAGAATTGGGTAGGCATGACGCTTTTCTAGAAGCCAACCTTGTCTTGTAAATCGGTACAAACGTAGTACTAGGTACTTACATGTTCGGATAGTCTGACGATCGAATTTCTGTCAACATATCCGGGGATCTCATGGGTCGCTTCCCAAAGATTCGTCGATGACGTATGACTCGCACTTTTAATTAATCTGGGATTAATTAGATGAGAGAGAAAATTAATCTGGGATTAATTGCATAGATATTTTATCTGGGATAAAATATCATTTAAAGAGAGATAACGATTAATTTGGAATTAATCAATTAATTAACATATTCGATATATTATACAAAATTGGATTTCAGCGCGGAATTAAAATTAGATTTTAATTCGGGCGAACGAGTTAATTTAGAATTAATTCGTTAGCGACGTGAATAGTGATTTCGCTAGGCATAATCATTTAATTACGTTGCAACGGAAAATTCGTTAATTTGGAATTAGCGAACCCGAGCCCGAGATTTTTTGCGAGCGCATTCGCATTTCAAATTCAAGTGCGGCACGCAAGTCAAATCAAGGGTCAAATCACTAGTCGCATCTAGCGTCACATCATTCGTCAATCAAGTGATAAATGTCTTTCACTTTATGTGTTTGACTCCAGTCACTATTCATTGATTGATGGGAAGTGATGTGTGTGGTTGGTAAGCATTTATTGCTTGGGTTTTTGAAAGCCAAATTCATTGTAAATGAATTTGAAATTCACATTTGTGTATAAGATACACAAAATTTAGAAACCAACTACACAACTCTCTCTCTTGTTCTTCATCTATCTCACGCCCTTTAGGGGCTATTTTTCTTCTGGTTTGGCAGTCCACTGCCGAGAGCCAATGGAGAAAAGGGAAGCAAAATGTGGTGATTTTGTGGCAAAATCACCAAGAGCTAGCACTCCGAGAGACATTTGAAGGTGATAGGGAAGTCCACCCATGAGATTGGAATCAAATCACAAAGCTTGGAGCTTGATGAAGATTATCCAAAGCCGAAAATAGTGGGCTGTTTCACTGCCACTGTCGAGTATGAAGGAAGGCAGAAAATGAGTTTTTGTTGCCTCTCGCGTCGCTCAACCGATCGATGTAAGTATTCCGCAACTTCCTCATTGTATTTGCACTTGTTTCATGCTTGTTAAATGATATTGGGATGCTTAGAAAATTCCAACACATCTGACTGCATTGCCCTATGGTTGGAGGTCATAGAGCTGCTGAAAGACCTGCTTACGGAGAAAAACAAGGCAACACTGACCCAAATGGATGACAGAGCAGCCGAGAAGACGGTCTCCACCACCACCTCCAATTAACAGCACCGTGATTCTTATCTCAGGCGAATCAGAAATCAATGGTATCTCATACTCAACCGTAAAGCGACCCTTGAAGGAAGTCACAGTTTGACCATCCCACCCTACAAAGTCGCTCGGAGATACGTGTTCCAACTTGACCATCATATTCACCGATGGTAGAAGTTCGGGCTTGGTAAAACCTCACCATGACGCCCTAATTATCTCATTGCAAGTAGCCAAATTTATGATCAAGCGAGTGTTGGTAGGCACCAACACTTCAGCCAATATAATTTTCACCACAGCTCTAACTGACAAGGGCGTAGAGTTGGATAAGATCACATGGCAGTCGAAATCGCTAATCGAATTTAGTGTGGAGCAGAAGTTTACATTGAGAAAGATCTCACTCCCAGTATACGCTGGATGGGTGAATGAGCTGATGACATTTTTGGTCTTAGATTGCCGCTCAGCCTACAACCTACAACCTGATTGTCGGTTGCCCGTAGATTCATGACATGAAGGCAGTCACATCCATCTTCCACCAATTGTTGAAATTCCCCACCAAGTGGGGCGTATAAGAAATTAGAGGAGATCAACGTGCATCAAGGAGTTACTACCAGACGACCCTGAAGTCCAAGCCTGTTTCAATATAGCAATTACAGAACGGGCCTCGACGAGTTGAGCTAGATCAAACCAATATCGAAGAACTTGACGATGTCTAGATCCACCCCCAACTGGCAGACCACAAGGCCTAGATTGGTGCCCAGCTTGAGTCTAAGCTATGCGTATAATTGATTAAATTCCTCACGGAGCGACATGACTGCTTCGCGTGGTCTCTTGAAGATATAACGAGGATCGACCCCAAAATGATAACCCACGAACTCCATATGGACCCAGACTACCCTCTAGTGAAGCAGAAAAGAATAAAATTTTCCCCAAAAAGGAACCGAATCAGCAATGAAGAGCTTCGGAAGCTTTAGGAAAATAAAGCCATCAAAGAAGTCCTGTATCCCGAGTGGCTAGCGCACGTTGTTGTGGTTCGGAAGAAGAATGAAAAATGTTGATTCTGTATTGAATTCATGTATTTGAACAAGGCATGCTCGAAAGACTCATTCCAATTACCCCATACCAACTCGATGGTCGATGTTACAGCTAGGCATGAGTTACTAAGCTTCATGAACACCTACTCAAGCTATAATCAGATCCTCATACACCCAGACGACTATGAGAAGATGACCTTCATCACCAACAGGGGAATCTACTACTATAATGTGATGCCTTTCGGACTTAAGAATGCCAGAGCTACATACAATATATTGTCAACAATATATTTTCCCAACAGATAGGGAGGACAATAGAGGTGTACATTGACGATATGCTGGTGAAGTCATTGAAAGATGAACAACACTTAGAGCATTTGGGTCAAGCATTCGACATAATGAAGAAGTATGGCATGGAGCTGAATCCCACTAATTGTGCTTTCAGTGTATCATTTGGGAAGTTCCTAGGCTACATGATCACCCAGCAAGGGATAAAGGCCAGCCCGGATCAGATCAAGTCCATCCTTAATATTCCATCTCCCACGTGCCCGAAAGAGGTCATACAGCTTGCGGGTAGAGTAACGTCTTTAAACAAGTTTATCTCTAAGTCTACAGATAAGTGTTTTTTGTTATTCTCTGCCCTAAAGAAGGCAAAAGACTTCAAATGGACTCCAACATGTGAAGAAGCTCAAGGGTAACTAAAGAAGTATCTAACCACCCCGCCACTCCTCTCCAAGCCAATCGAAAATGAGAGACTCTACATCTACTTGAGGGTGTTCGAACGAGCATTTAGTGTAGTCCTAGTGCGAGAAGAAGATGATACATAGTTTCCAGTCTACTATGTGAGCAGAGCCTTACTCGATACAGAGACAAGCTATACTCAAATGGAGAAACTAGTAATAGCCCTGGTAACATCGGTTCAGAAGCTATGACCATACTTTCAAGGGAATCCAATCACAATCTACACCACCTATCCCATAAGGAACATACTCTTCAAACTCGAGCTCTACGGGAGGCTAGTCAAGTGGGCAGTGGAGCTAGGGGAACATGAAATAACTTACCAGCCTCGAATCGCGATCAAGTATTATGCACTAGCAGACTTCATGGCCAACATTTAACTTATTCTACAAGCCTAAGCTGCATGGAAATCCATTGTATCCAGTTGACAATAACTTGGAAACTCACAGTCGATAGATCGAGCAACAGACGAGGATGTAGATTGGGACTTGTACTCACCATGTCTGAAGAAGAAACATTGCAACAAGCAATCAAGTGTCGTTTCAAAGTCACCAACAACGAAGCTGAGTATGAAGCATTGATTGTTGGGCTAACATTGGCCAAAGACCTTGGGGTCAAGAAGATCAAGGTTCAATTAGACTCCTCACTTTGTGTTAACCAGCTTTAAGGGTCATATCAGGCAAAAGACTCACATATGGTTTCCTACATGCAAAATGTGAATGAGCTACAAGAAACATTTGAGAAATTTATAATTTCATAAGATCAAGAGTTGAGAACTCTCATGTAGACGCCCTGACCACTCTCGGTTCGACTATGTAATGGGACAAACCCTAATCTATTCCAATTGTTTACTTCCAGTGCCCACCCATATGAAAACAAGAGTTCAAAGATGTTGCCTCGTTCAACTCAGCCGACTCTTGGATGACTACACCAGTTAAGTATCTGAAGGGTGGAACAGTCCCATAAGATAAGGCCAAAGCTTGGAAGATCCAACGCCAAGCTGCGAGGTTTACCTTAAACCATGATATGCTTCTGAAGAGATCATATTCTAGGCCATACCTCAAGTGTGTCACTCCCAAAGAGGCCCAATACTTGCTAGCTGAGTTGTACGAAGGAGAATATAGGAACCACTATGGAGGAAAGAGTTTGACATGTCGATCCCATATTGTAGAATATTATTGGCCTTCCTTGTGGGCCGACGCAACAAACTTTGCTTGAAGATATGACAGATGTAAGAGGTTCCCCCCAGTCTCGCATTTTCCATAGGAGAGACTCAACCTCATTCTATACCATTGGCCATTCATGAAATGGGGCATGGACATCGTAGGAAAACTTCCAACAGCTTCAGACTAGCGAGTCTACATGTTTGCGCTCACAGATTATTACTCAAAATAGATCGAAGCTGAGGCTTTCACTATAGTACGAGACCACGAAGTCCAGACTTTCATTTAGAAGAACATGATATGTCTATTCGGGCTTCTAAGAGAGATAGTGACATATAATGGCTCCTAATTCATCAACCACTGCTTCCAAGACTTCTCGACTCCATGCTTCCATAAACTAACGGACAAGCTAAGTCGTTTGATCATCAGCAATACACTGAATAAGATTATAGAGAAAGTTAAAAAAAGGGCATGGGCAGACAAGCTCCTCGAAGTACTATGATCTTATTGAATAATAGTTCGCTCGTCGACTGGTGAGACCCCTTTCTCACTAGCCTTTGGAGCAGAAGTAGTCATCCTAGCCGAAAGAAACATTCCATCCCCACACTACTAGTGGCTCGAAGAGGAATCCAACAAGCAGCTCATGAATCATAGACTCGACACCATCGACGAGTTAATGGAACTCGTGTTGACACGACTTATTGTCCATCAGCAAAGGTGGCCAAATACTTCAACAAGAATGTTAGGTGCCAAACTTTCAAAGAGGGATAATGGGTCATACACAAGGTCTTTCAAAACACCAAGGAGATTGGAGATGGAAAGCTAGGGCCCACATGAGAAGACTCATACATCGTTACAAAGGTCGTTGGGGAAAGAGCATATAAATTGAAAACATAGTATGGAAAGCCCATTCAGAATAGCTGGAACGCAGTGCATATCAAGCGGTTCTACAGGTTGATCTAACGGACTAAAATTCATAGACTAGCCACTCGATAAGTGACTACTTTCTTACTAGGAGACTGGGTGACTACCTTTTAGATTTCTTACTTAGCATTTTGTTTTCCAAAAATTTTATTATTTTTTCAGACTCAAGACTTGGGGATAATTCCCCAAATTTATTGAAGTTACTCAAATATATCTGTATTATATGAAAAATTAAGTAACCAAGACCTATGAAACACGTATGCCTCGGTCCTGAAGTGACTAGCTCACACACTCAGACTTAGCTTTCCCCTTAACCCAATGTTGAGTTAACGACGCTACCAAGACATTTGGACTTGGCCTCCATCCGAGCCTAAGTCCAGAGTCGACATTAATCCCAGACAACTAAGATTTTCTCTTCATATGAGCATGAATAATAAATTGACGTAAAAAATACATAGAGTTTGGGCGACACATACTCGACTTATATAAACTAAGGTCTCAAGCTAATCTCGAGTCCAGATGGCAAGAATTCTTACCAATCTTAAGTTAAGTAAAGTTGCATATTTCATTCATGAGTGATAAAAAATAAACAAAGAGATAGATTAATAAGGCAAAAGATCAAGTATAAAAGAGAAACAAAGTTCTATTCATTCAACGATTAATTTTCTTTACAAGTCTAAGAAATTGGTCAAAAATCAAAATAATTACAAGGAAAGCTAAATAAAAAAGAAAGTCAGTCCCCCACCACTTGAGTCTCACGAACATTGCTAGTTGGAGCATCTTAATGATCAATGGCTGTGACACCCTCGATGCCATCAACCTTCAGTTCAGTTGCATCTTCAACCATCACATCCCATTCAGTCTCTATGGCCTATCTTTAACATCCTTGGGAACCTCATCCTTCTCAACATACTTCTCTTCAGCTGCAGCGTTCTTCCATTCGACTTTTCTACCTCATTCGCCCTTCGGAGCAACTTTCTCACCACCCTATACATCCTCGTCCTCCGAAGAAATTGAGAGGCCAGCCTCCATCTTCTTATTCATCCTAATCCATTTCTTTGGGTTTTAGACTTTGTGCTCTCCCTCCAAATATTACTTCATCATGTTACATCTTTCATTCACTATCACTTCAAATGCCACCCGTTCCAATTGTTCGACCAATTCAACATTCTCCCATTCCAAAGCCTTCAGACTTTCCTGTAGACCTACAGCTCAGTCGATATCATCTCTATCTCAAGTTTTAAAGTCATTTGAGCTCATCTAGCTTCTCTCTAAACCTCATTCACCCTCTCATTCATAGCCTTCATCGACACATTAGCCTTGGTGAGCTCATTCCTTAAGCAGTATTGGAATTTTCCACGTCTCTTACCCTTTGCTAGCTGGCCTCCACCTATAGAGATTGCAAAAGGGCATATTCCAGAGATTGCAAGAACAAAGAGGGAGATCAGTAGAGGTGTTTGTTGGAGTTGGAGGTTGGAGCGCCAATCCAAATAATGTATTGTACATTATATTTTATTATTTATTAATAAAATAACTATATTTTTATTTCAACATTTACTAATGGTAATTTCATTATGCATATTAGATTGATATATATATATATATATATATATATATATATATATATATATGCTGACAATGACATCGATCTTAGAATAATCATAATGTAAAACTGGACACTGGGTGGTTCGACATTGGGATAGTATTACTATTATAAACTATTCTTAAAGTAAATATTCCTAGTTATTGGTTTTTGAATACGGTCGAATTCCTATAACCTATAAGACTATCACATGTCGTATATTGGAATTTGAGTTCCAATTGTTTAACTCGATGTACCATGAGCAAGTGAAGCTTATACAGACATGTGAGTATTCGCTGGAGCGAATATTGAATGACCCACAAATAATTCCTAATAGTTGGAAGTACACACAACCGTCAATAGGAATCTCCTCGAGTTGAATAGCATATGTGATCCTTTGACTATAAGATAATATTGGTTTTGTGTGTGATCCTCCACACTTTGATGCCATGTATGTCAGAGACCTTTCATGTTCTGACCTCTAGATGTTCGTTGGATGTGGACCGATGCACTCGTTAATCAAGTGCATATCAAGATATGATCCGTTAGCCAGTATATGTACCATAAGGGGTTTCAATATCCATATGAGTAAGTCCCGATTCTTAATACTATGGCCAAAGCTGATCACCTAGGGTGGATCGCATATATCAGAAATGGTTTTTGATTAGTTGTAAAAAATCATGGACATGTCGATGTGAGATGTGCGCCTCGGAAACTTGACGGTGTAATCTACGTTTCCTAAGCAAAACTCGGATAGCCTACGATGGAGGGATTGTTAAACATAAGTGATGACCTCGACTTGTATAGTTCAGAAAGGTCGTTCGTATTCTTCGTGAATTCAGAGGTGGCCGAATTACGTACATATAATATAGGCTTATATGACGAATCTGTCTGAACTTAGAGAGTCCCACAATATGAAGTGTACTCATTGGGCACTTAGGTAGCCAATAATATTTGCTATTATCAACTAAAATAATTAAGTGTTATTAGATAACATTGATTATTTACTTTGACCCAATTGGATTAATCCAAAATCACACAAGGAATTTGTTACAAGTTTATAAATATCTCTACCATTGGAGGATATTTTGGTAATTATAAATATGTAATAATAGGTGTATTTGGCTTGATTTATTTGGATTAAATCAAAGTGGTATACATGTAACTAATCCATTAATTAAACTTTATCTTGATTTAATTGGATTAAATCAAAGTGGTAGATAAAGGTGATTAGTCACACCTAATTATTCATATTTGGACAAATTAGATTAAGCCCACATAAAAATTGATTAGAACTTTTTAATTAAAAATTACCTAAGTTTTTCTATAAATAGCAAGCTTGAGCAAGATTTTAATCAAGCTTGAGAAAGCTAAATACAAGCAAGAATTAGAGAAATTAGCCTAAGTTAGAGAAGTGTTTAGAGAAGCTTTGAAAGATCTCTACAACATTTCAATTAGGAGAAATAAATATTGGATCTTGGAGTGAAGCTTGCTATCATTGGAATTAAGATTGGTTCTTAGAGTCAAGCTTGAAAATTTTGGAATTTCTCCACAATATTTCAACTAGGAGAATTAGATTAGATCTTTGAATCAACCTTTCTAGGTAAGTTTGATCTTCTCCAAATCTATTTTTTTCATTAGCGAGTTATCATTACTGAGACATATAGTGATGAATTATGTATTAGATACATAATAACATAGCGTGATGTTCAAATCAGACTAATTAATTGTGTTAGGATGCTTTGAAAGTATAAACACAATATGCTTATAATTTGGTCAAAATTTATGTTAGAGATAGATATAAAATTAGAGTTTGGAACTCTAGATAATAGCTTGGACCTAAGGCTACCATTCTAGAATCACTTGACCGCCTTTGGGTGACCTAAAATTATCCATGAGTCACTTTATTGTGGGATTCTATTTTGATTTGTATTTCCATTTAAAGAAATAAATAAATAAATATATATATATATATATATATATATATATATATATTTATATGTTTATTGTATAACATGTGTTGTGGTTGGTTTTGAAAATTAAAATTATTTTGGGTGATTTTAAAATATGTTTAAGGTTTTTGAAAATTAAAAAAAAATGATCAAAACTTCAGCACAGAGCAGCTATGCTGCTGTGTGCGTGCTACATTGCAGCGCAGCGTATACTGCTGCCAGCAACATGCGTAGCATGCTGGCTGTGCAAGTAGCCTGCTAGTCCCGAGCGACCCGTGTTTTTCTGGTTTTCTCCCGTTTTGGTTTTTTCGGACCCCGATTTTTCCTTAAACACTCGTAATGGAATATGGTATTTCATTAAAATATTTTAAAAATAATCTCATGCTAGATATCCACATGTTAGACCCATTTTCACTGTATGGGGTACCGGTCCGACCCTAGGGGTTCCACATCCGCCCCAACACATGATTTGGTGTGTGGCTGGGGATATTTTACGTAGATATGAAATCCACTCTTTCTTGTGAAAAGTAGATGAGTATATTTCTTGAGGGTTGATTCGGTACTTGAACGGTTAGAGCGCTCAAGTCTTTCTATTACGAATAGAAAGATTAATATTTATAATAGTTATGAATAAATTTTTCATTAGAGAATCAATGACATTTATGATATAAAATAATTAGAGGGGTATAATAGATATTAAAACCCGACTCTAATTATAAGATACTCGTGGAGGGTCAATCTGTATGTAGTGATTATATCGGTGGCGCCGACGAGTTTCGGTATAAAATATATCTACAGTAACGAGAGTGCAACTTTAGGTTCTTAGTGGAATAACCTAAAGTTAATAATTCATAATATTTATTTAAAGAGCTTTAATTAATATTTCAGGATTATTGGAGCTCAGAACTGTAGGTTCATTTGGTCCCCATGTTGGCTCGTTACACTATAGAAATCCATGGAATAATGTGATAGTGCAATTATGAACTCACTTGAAAAAGATTAAATAATTGAGAATTATTTAATGACATAATTATTAATTTGATTAATAATTATACAATGTCACACTTTATAACTATTTATTAAAATGTTAATATATAGTTTTTATATTAATGATTATTAGATAATCATTTAATATAAGATTTGATTTTTAAATTAAATTTGATTTAATTCAAAATAAAATATGAAATTTATATCATGGTATAAGTTACATTTAAAATTTTAATTTCAAATTAAATTATATTTGATATCATATTTAATTTTTGAAATTAATAATTTTATTGTGAAAAATGTCATTGGCCAATATTTATTTGTGTGATTAAGGTTATGGTTAATTTTATACGAGCACAATTAATTAACCTAAACCCTAAATATAAATTAAAATGTCTACTCTTGTTTTCCTAACCCTAGCCAATTTCTCATATTTATCAATGAGATTGAAAAAGAGAAAATAGAGAAAAAACAAAGAGGAAATTTTATTAAGAAATTTTTTTCCTCAAGTAAGTTGATCCGAGCCAAATTCGCTATTGTTTGGGGTCGATTGTTTTACGAAAAAATACAGTAAAAAAGTGCAAAATAATAAGCTAAATGTGTTGTCAGTTTTGGCCAAAGGGTGAGAGAGCAAATAAAATTTTCAAGGTCGATCCCAGTTCCTAACACGCTTCCGCCGTGCGGGAAATCAGTTCCCTACAACATGGTCATTGCCTTGGCCAAACTCTAACTAGTTCAGCCGACATGACCTTTAGTCGACAAGTAAAATGATTATTATAAATACAACTAACTATTTTGGTGGTTACAGGAATAAAAGTAATACCATACGACCTGGTAATTCCAGTCGACGGTGTATATTGAACCAACATCGTCTATGGCGCAAGAATCTAGTCAACGTTGATTATATGGATGATTGAAGTTGAAGACTTGGGCCTTCATCTGGTCTAGACGATGTTGAAGACTCCTCTAGAACTTTTTTTAGGTATAGTCAACTGGAGATTATCCTTAATCTTCATCTGGTTCAGTTCACGGGAACATTCCTCATGGTTCTTACCGAGTCAGGTTGAAAACCTGGACCTTCATCTAGTCCAGATGATGATGGAGACTCCATTTGACCTTCTTCTAGTCTAGTCGACTGTATATTATCATAGACCTTAATCTAGTCCAGTCAATAGAAACATTCCCCAAAACCCTCGTCGGGTCAGGTTGAGGACCTAGGCCTTCATCTGGTCCAGACGAAGTTGAAGACTCCCCTGAACCATCATCAGGTCTAGTCGACTGGAGATAATCCTAGACCTTTATCTGGTCTAGTCGATGAGAACATTCCCAAGACCCTCGTCGGGCCATATTGAAGACCTGGACCTTCATTTGATCCATACGACATAGAACACTCCTCTAGACCTGCTTCAGGTCTAGTCAATTTGAGATAATTATGTACTTTCATCTAGTCCAGTCGACGAAAATATTCCCCAAATCCCTCATTGAGTCAGGTTGAAAACCTGGACCTTCATCTGGTCCAGATGACATAGAAGACTTTCTTGAACCTTCTTCAGGTCTAGTCGACTAGAGATAATCCTTGACCTTCATCTAGTCTAGTCGATGAGAATATTCCCCAGAGCCCTCGTAGGGTTAGGTTGAAGACATGGACCTTCATCTGGTCTAGACGACATTAAAGACTCCCCTAAGCTTCTTCAGGTCCAGTCGACTAAAGATGATCCTGGACTTTTATTTGGTCCAATCGACATGACATTCCTTAATGACCTTTGTCGGGTGAGAGAATCTCTTGGACCTTCATCTGATTAAATCGATGGGTCATTCTCTAACGACTTTCGTTGGGTCAGAGAACCTCCTGGACAATCATCTGGTCCAGTCGATCGAGAAGACTCATGGATCTTCCTGTAGGTCCGGTCTATGTAGCATGACCTTCGTCTGGTCTAAGCAACGCCAGCACCCCAAATGACATGGTGACTATATACGACATACTCGTTGATCATTCCCCAAGGCTCATTGACTTAGAGAGTATGAGACAAACTGTACGAGCCAAATTTTGGCTAAGAACCCAAAGGTCACAGTGTCTCAATGCCCACACATTAGACTTACATGGGAACATGACTCGGGGCCTCCGTCTGGCCCGAAGCAGCATTATGGACTGCCACTAAGGCCAAAATAATGTGATGCCGAGCCTACCACCCACAAGGCCCACAAGCCCATACAACCTAATGGAAGAGGCTCGTACGGCCTAAAGGCTTCTAGAAGCCCACATGACTCAAAAGGTCTTTTGCAGACTCTAATCATGTTATTTAATATTCTAACCGATAAATTATGAGCAGTGTTTCAGTCAACATTGCCTCATATTATATAATATTCCAGTAGACATGATCCGCCAGTCTACACACGACTAATTCCTTTGTAATAAGGAAACTAAGTATTTGAATCGAGACATATCACCTACAAATACGGTGGAATTGACCAGTACAATCACACGCGTATAACACAAGCGCACGTATCGTTCAAGTAGTATAAAAAGTATCGATCCCACGAGGACTTAATACCTAAGCTATTAATTTATGAAGTCAAATTTTTACGAGTTTCTAATGGATTGATTGTTTGATTGGATGGTGACTTTAAACTTAAAAAAAGTAAATAAAATTTTATGAAAGTAAATTGATGAAAATTCAAGATTATTAAACTATCCAGGGTTGTGAATCTTTCCAATATCTTTTTAAAGATGAAATGGTTATTTTACGTTTGTGTAATATATTGGTTTATTAACTTGGAACAAGAAATTATGCAAAAGCCTCTTCTGATGGTCAAATACAAATACTCAGTATAACTTTATTAATCATATTCCTATGTCAACAAATTTACCTGAATTCATTAAGATTAAGTTCCAATTATGGTTACCTCCGCCTGACAGGTATATTCCT
The DNA here is from genome assembly GCA_019454045.1 of Zanthoxylum bungeanum. Taxonomy (NCBI): domain Eukaryota; kingdom Viridiplantae; phylum Streptophyta; class Magnoliopsida; order Sapindales; family Rutaceae; genus Zanthoxylum; species Zanthoxylum bungeanum. Next base: position 45,179 of record SKCR01026133.1, on the reverse strand, counting down.
TTCCTGTAAGGAAATCTATTAAAGGGTTATCTCTACTCAAGGAAGATCGTGGGCTATTGAGTCTAAGGTCTTAAACCTAAAATTCCTTTTCCAAGTTCATTTTAAGTTTACCAGATCAATCTTATTAATGGCCACTTAACAAGAAACATTAAGACTAAGACTCAATAAATAAACTTTTATATTACCCAAACTGTAAATTAACCCCTTATAAACTGGTGATATTAGAATTCATCACAACCCCAGATAACGGGTTTAGCTACGACACATATTTACGGCTAGTAAAAACTTAAATAAAAAAGACATAAAGTAAAATACTGAAAAGTAAATGCTGGAAATTAAATGCTGAAAAGTAAATGGCTGGAAAGTAAATTGCTGAAAAGTAAATGCTGAAAAGTAAATGCTGGAAATTAAAAAGGAAAAGTACAATAAAAGAAAACGATGAGGTTAGAGGATCCACTTCTATTACTATTATTTTAGATATCTCCCTTAATATAATATATTAACTTTGTGTGATATTACCAACCAACCATATATGCGGTATCCTGATTAATTCAAATTAATAATTAATCACCAACTGACCAATATGGCGGTATCCTTGTTAAGTCAGGTTTTAAATAGTTATTATATTATAATTAAGGGAGATTAATCTAAATATTAGTAATAGAAGCTTTACCTTATGATTGTGCTGACGTAGCGATGATGTGGCGATGTTGATTATCGGTAGCATGTGATGGTGACACGTGGCATAAGATGATTGGCTGATGATGACGTGGCTGACACGTGGCAATCTGACTCGGCATGTGACTGATGTGGACGCCACGTGGCTGACACATGGACAGCACGTAGAGGACACGTGGCGATTGCGATTGTCGGCAGCATGTGATGATGACATGTGGCGTGACGCACGTTAACAGATCTGCTCTGATGTTGACACGTGGCAGGCGCATGTTAGCAAAGGCGCATGTTAGCAGACTTCTCAGATTTTGACACGTGTCCCGGCGTATTTTAGTATGATTCGGCTCACGTTAGCAAGGTCTGACGCACGGTAGCGGTCGCGACGCCCAAAAGTCAGTTTTGCCCTTCTTGTCCGTTTTTCACTGTTTTGGCCCTGATTACCTCCACTGAGTCCTGAACTTTTATTTATCTATAAAATAACACAAAATACATCAAAACATTCACAAAACTTAAGAAACTATACAAAATATTAGGTCAAATGAGTGGGAAATAGTGATATATTTACCACTCATCAGATATAATCCAAATACCATAGGGATTACACCTAATCTCGGATATCTAGGCACTCATAATTCAACCTTGATTTAACTACCCCTTCCTAAATAGGATTGAAATACAACTCTTCCAATGAATCATAAACCAACTAAAATGGGCTATTTCACAGCCTATAAAATGAAAGGGGAACTAAAGGGAAGATTCATTAAAGCTTGGGCTCTCGCACTCAAGTTCCCAAAGCATACATAACTCTCTGGACACCAGCCCACCGCACTCACGAAAATATACGAAGGCCAATGTAACTCCCTTCCTTTCTCTTCCCTTTCTTTTCACTCGTCATCATCACTGATTTGAGCGTCAGAGTGCCTAGGGCATCCACCACACCGGTGGATAGTTGCTTCACGTTCACTTTATATTTGTTTTGCAGGATCATCCATACTCCTATCATATAAATTCTCGATTGTAGGCCGAATGCGAAATTCAACATCTACACCTAATCATTCTTCATACTATGGAAGATAAATTTAAATGTTAAATAATCCGTGAAAGTTCACTCCATATATATTCATGTTAGAAGAGAATTTTGATCGGTTTAGGTGACACGTAGAATCGAGATTTACAAAAGTGGGCGTGCTTGAACAGAACTTTATGTAGAGTAAGTAATTTGGCCAGCACCTTTTTATACTATAATGATGCGAAAAATAGTAAAACACGTTTTTAATGATTGGTGAAATTATACAAAATTTTCTTTTATGATTTCATTTAATTTTAAAATATCAAAAATATTTTGTTTAGTTTCATCAAATATCAAGCGATTTCCGATTTAATAATTTGGGTAACAAAATTATAAATAGTGAACGTATTGGTTTCACATTTAGACGTAAAGTTATAGAAATAGAAATGGATAACCAAATTAAATTAATGGATCAGGAAACCCTATGAAAATTGTACTGTGTTTGCATCATCGTTGAGAGCAGGAGCCAGCTCCCCTGGTATATGTGTACTTAGACAATATTTGTATTTTTGACAAAGAGTTAGTGATCGATACGACCAAAACTAACAGTAATTTTGAATAATTTGTAAAATGATCATTGAGAGCTACTAGCTATGGCTGCTACATGTGATTCAAGGCTACCCTAGATGCTAGAAAGTCTTAAGATAGAAGGCTGCCGGAATATCATACCAAGTCATATTTGTTCATTCATCTAATATATTTAGTCCAATAAAAACGACACTACATAAGATTTTCTTCATAGTTGATTTAATTTTCTTCCAGTAGCAAATGCAAATCCCTTGTAAAAATTTGGAAAACATTACCATAATTCCTCTTTTATTTGACGAAAAATTTTCTTTTTTATGTTTTCTCCATAGGTTCAGTCTTTTTGTAATAAATAAATGAAAAATGAATGAATTTTATATTATTATTTTTATATATAATGTTGACAGTTAATGTAATATTTTTTAAATTAATAGGTTAAAACATAAGGAAATAATTAATTACGAAACGAAAAGTTAGGATTTGGTCGTTTTCACTAAAAATTGTCAATCGTTCTGATTTTCATCACCAGCAGCAGGAGTAAAAATGTTTGAAGTTTGTAACTTTGTGGATTGTCTTATCCTCGATGTATAGTTTGAAAACAGAATTTTTGTTAGACGATATATTAATTAGCTAATTAATTATTTTTATTTATATTCAAATTTCAAACGAATACTTTCCTGCTGCTGCGCATTTATTAAAAAAAAAAAAAAATCCCAAGTTGGTGTTGTTAATTTGCCACTACAGTTTCTGATGTCATCTACAGAAGTATGAAGGAGACCTTATGATTATCAAGTTCGGGACTGAACAGGATATGGGTATTAGCTCACCACCTTTGAGAATTAATTCTCAAAATTTTCAATTTTCCAATGAGAAATTCCAAACCCGTTTTATATCCGAAGTTTTCCACTCCTATTCATAAGCCAACTCAAAAAGCTTACTCGTAATTCTCATATTCGTTATCTAAATCAAATTCACGTTCATTTACATTAAATTTGTTTAATTAGAATCCTCTTATTATTTTTTCTTCCCCTTGATATTATTATTTAACGCCATGTGATATATAATTCAATTTTAATAATCGATATTTTATTGTACGTGACATATAATTAAATAAAAACACTAATGAGAGATAATGATGTAATCATTTTTGTCGTGCAAACTTATTTGAAAGTTCATGTTTTACGAGTTCGGCAAAATATTTCATAATTTTTAGAACATAATTTTAGTTGTTGATGGTGTTTTTCACCGCGGGGAGGTTCAAAAATCGAGAAGGGGTAGAATTAGGTTTGTACTTGACCAAAAGATGATGATAAAGGGCCAAGGGTTTAGAGAGGCTGAAGTTGGACATAAGGGCCCGACCCTATTATACGAGGGAGTCCTCCTGAGGGCATAATCTGCTGGTGATGAAGCAAGTTGGGATACCAACCCGACCTAAAGAAGAAGTGTTGGATTTGTCAACATTTGAGTATTTTTAGAAGCCGACCCGAGATGGTCCATGAGTCACAACCCGACCTACTTAAAGAAGTCAAGAAATTTGACCAAGCGTCATTCACCTCGATATGCCGACTGAGGAAGGAGCTGGGATAACAGGTCAACCTGTGTTGAAGTCATGTCACATATGCCCTAGTTGAAAGGATAAGCCTCTAGAATATTAATGATGATTGTGAGAAAAACAACGGTTCTCATTGGAAGTAGCCATTGTCAGCCGCCATAGCGCAGTGTTGTGGCAGGGAAGTGGGAGAGCAGAGCCGCCATAGGCCTGTACGGTGACAATGAAATGGACTATTTTGATTGGCGCATTTAAGGGTAGTTGAGGAGAGTTATGATGACAATGATGGCAATATGACGTGAGCTGATATCATAGGCAGTGAAATAGTGAATTTGGAAGCCTATATAAAGGGGTTGGAGATTCAGATTCAAGGGTTAGTAATTTTCGCATTTCACAACTTGTAAAAGAGCTCAGAGCTTAAAAACTCGTGATAGAGATAGAAAAGTTGGTCGGTTACTTGATTGAGTGAGTGAATTGTAATAGTCAAGTGTAAGACCCGAGGTGTTATACATTCCTTGTAAGCTAAATACCCCACTTGTAGCTCGAGTCGTCTTGACCTCGAACAATGGAAAATACCCCATTTCTCCTGTGGACGTAGGTTGGAGCCACTCTCCACTGAACCACGTAAATCCCCGACTCTGTGATTTATCTGTCTGCTTCCTAAGTTTGCTTTTGTTCCCTACTATCCAAAAAAATTCACTGTTGATGGAGGTTTGTTCGAGGGGTTAATTTCTCATATTGCCATTGGAATGAAAAATAGTCGTCAATAGTTAGCTTCGTCTGAAAAAAACCACACTAAAACGATGGCAGGAGACAGAAGCCATGGAGTTTTGGAGACTTCAATGACGGAGTTGATAGAAAATATGTAAGAAAACATGCGATTAGAAAGAGAGCATGCACGAAAAGAAAGAGAGATGGCCCAGGCCTTCAGGAAGACCATGATGGAGAAGATTGAAAAATTGGAGAAGAGATAAGAAGAGCAAAGACAATGAGGCCCCAATAGAATGAACAAATAGATTGCTAGTGGAAAGATGATAGACGGTGTAAAAGGGGATTGAGAAGCTCGGAGAAGAAACACCCATAAAGTGAGGTAAATGGTTGTGGCTAGTGCCATATCTTTAGATAAGTCATGAGAGGAAGGAGACGAGAGGCAAACCACAGAATCGTCTAGTAATAGCCATTGTTTTGGGGAAAGTGATTTATGACAATGTCCAGAGTGGGGGCATAGAGCTCCCAGCAGTAGGAGATACCATGCCCGAAGAAGAAAGTATGAGGAAACCCGTGGTTGAGGGTACTAGAACACCGAGAGAAAAATGAGGGACTGGTTTTAGAAGGAGATAAAAAAGTGGGAGGAGATGACGCGAGGAGGTGCTCGGGGTAACCAAGATATGGAGATACCGTCCTCGTTTACCAATGAGGTGTTGAGAGTGGAGTTCCCAATGAGGTTCACCATGCCCACGATGAACATCTACAAGGGTATGACCTAAGTCTTAGATTGAAAAATGAGTTTGCTAATGGAGATCTAGTGCATGCTCGAGGAGGCGGTATGCAAGGTGGTCCCCACTGAACTTGGGGTGATCATCTAGCTTATGGTTCAGAAATCTGACTCTAGGGAGTATTAGTAGTTTTTCATAGTAATAGAAGTCCTTCTTGCGCCATTTTAAAGGATCATGCGCACCAAGGAAGCCAGTCGGATCACTGAGGAAAATGAAGCATCATGATGATGAGCCGCTAAAAAGCTTCATAGATCGATACCATAAATTGGTATTTGAGGTTGGAATGTACGAGTCCGCGGAGGCACTAGAGAGCTTTAACGGAGCCTTGAGGGTTTGGAGGTTGTGATCCCACCTTAGGATCCAGGAAACACCAGATTATATCACGACCTTGGAGTAGGCGATGAAGATTGTGTTATTTGAGGAAGATAAGAAGATAGCCTGAGGGGGTGCTGCTTGGGTAAAGAAGAAACCCAAGCAGGAAAATCGTCGGGATACTGGTAGTGGATGGAGAGGACCAGACCCGAGGCAACGAAAGTTTAGGCCAATAACTCAGGGTAACCTAACACTTGAGATGAGGCCTCTGATCAAGGTCGCACATGTTACAGGGGGCACAGTGTACACCGCCCTCAATAGGCCTTTAGCACAGATAAATCGGGAGATACATGACAAAGGCCTGATGACAGAGCCCGACCATATGAGATTCCTGGTGGAGAAAAGAGATAACCAGGCTTATTATCCGTATCACAATACATGGGGACATTCCACTAAGATCTATAAAGATTTACACGAGCTGGTTGAGGACCTAATCAGGAATGACTACCTCAAGGATTTCATCGATCATTAGGCCATGAGGGTTAGGAAATGAAAGGAGAAGAGGCATGTGTTTATGATAGCGGGAGGAAGTACCTTGGTCAGAGAATCAAACCAGACAAGGAAGAGTTACTATCGGATCAATAGCCATGAGGTAATGGCTGTGGAGAGGGCCCCGAGGATTCAGAAAACCAGGTCAGTGCCAATAATGTTTACCGAGGAAGATGCTCAAGGTGTGAGTTACCCTAATGATGATGCACTAATAATTAAGGCCAACATTGGCGATTAGATAATAGACATGATATTTGTGGACCATGGGAGTGCAGTGTACATCATATCCAAATAGGACTTGAACGAGTTGGAGATGGATTTCACCACATTGATTCAAGAGAAAACCCCATTATAGATGGTAAATTGCTTAAGTATCTACCAGGGGATTTTGGGAAGGCCTTTCATGATGAAATCAAGGGAAGCTAAGTCAAGCTACTACGTGAAATTGAATTTCCCAACCAGGGATGGGGTCAGAATAGATTGTGGAAGTCAGAAAGTGGAGAGAAGTTATTTTACAGCCACTTCAAATGAGACTCTGTGTATTGATGATCTCACAGGGTAAAAAATGAAGGAGAGAGAGGATGAAGCAACTAAAATGGAGTCAATAGGTCCCCAACCTGAAGACCCCGCTCAATATGGAGGTACATGAGATGTGTTGGAGTCGGTGGATCTTTTTGGATCGGAGAAGACAGTCAAGATCGGAGTCAGGTTGGAACAAAGTCTGAAGAGGAAGCTAATGGACTTCTTGAAGGAATTTGCAAACTTTTTCGCATGGATTCATAAGGATATATTCGGAATAGATCCTCTGGTCATCAGTCATCGCATGTAGATCGATCGAGATCATAAGACATTAAAGCAGAAAAGAATGACCTTCAACCAGGAACGATATAAGGCTATCCTTGCAGAGGTAGAAAAATTGATGAATGACGGGTTCATCTGAGAGGTCAAATACCCGGATTGGGTATCAAATGTAGTCTGGGTAAATAAGGCCAATGACAAGTGGAGAAAGTGCATAGATTTCTCCGATTTAAACAAATCTTGACTAAATGACAAATTTCTACATCCTAATGTGGACTAACTGGTGGACTCAACAATATGTCATGGGCTACTAAGTTTTATGGATGTATTTTTGGGATACAATCAGATCAAAATGTGTCACGAGGACGAAGAAAAGACAACATTCAGCACAGACCATGAGCTGTATTGCTACAAGGTGATGCCATTTGGGTTGAAGAATTTCAGGGCCACATATAAGAGATTGGTAAATCGGTACTATAAGCCCTTTGTCGGTAAGATAATGAATGTCTATGTCGATGACATGATAACAATGACCGTAATGCCTGGGGACCATTTGAGGGACCTCGGAGAAACTTTTGAACTCTTGAGGAAGTATAAGATGTGGCTAAATTCCAAAAAATTTGCCTTCGAAGTATTATTGGGAAAGATTTTGAGGTACATAGTCAGCAACGGGCATTGAGGCTAATCATCAAATGATTAGGGCAGTGCTAGATTTAAAGTCATCAAGAACAGTGAAGGAGGTGCGGAACTTGAGCAGTCAGGTAGCAGCACTCAATTGATTTATATTTAAAGCCCCTGAAAAATGTCATGTTTTCTTCCCGTTGATCAAGAAGGAAAAAAGAAGTTGAATGGACAAACGAATGAGCGAATACATTTCAATAGCTTAAAGGGTACCTGACCCGACCTCCACTTCTCGCCAAGATAATTTCGGGTGAGATATTATTCTGTATTTAGCTGTATTAGAACATGCTATAAGTTGAGTGCTAGTACATGACATAGATAAAATCGAGAGGCCAATGTATTATTCTAGTAAGACCTTTTTAGATGCGGAAACCCAGTACCCAGCTTATGAGTTGATGGCCATATCCTTCATACTACAGTAAGGAAGTTGTGTCCATTTTCTAAGCTCACCCTATCGAGGTACATATCGACAACCCACTTAGAAAAATATTGCATATACTTGAGACCTCAGGTCATCTTGTAAAATGCTCTGTAGAGCTTAGTGAATATAATATATCATACCTACCTTGAATGTCAATCAAGTGGCAAGTTATAGCTGACTTTGTATCATAATTTACTAGGTCTCAAGTCATGATGATCAGAGAAGAGAAGTATGAACTGTTTGTTGATGTGTCAGTTAGCTCACAAGGGTGCGGGGCTAGTGTCATCCTCAACAATGAATAAGGTGGGAAGCTAAGTTTTTACGTTTGAGGCAACCAATAATGAGGCCGAGTATGAAGCAATCCCGGTCTGGCAAAAGTTTTATGAGGCGGTCGGGGTAAGAGATGTAAAAGTGAAAATGGACTTGCAGTTGGCTGTTCAGCAGTTGAACGATGGGTTCCAGACAATGGAGCCCAAAATGATAGCTTACCTTATGGAGGTGAAAACGTTGTTCGAAGAATGGGGAATGTGATCTTCGAGCTGGTTGGTCCATAAATTAATCAACATGTGGATTCGTTGGCTCGGCTGGCGTCGTCTATTAAATCAAAGATTCCACAGGTTATCCCCTTAGAGATTCTAAAGCCTAAGAGTGTAGGAGTACTGAGTATGATGGAGGTAGAGGCCAAATTTAAACCGACCTGGATGGACTCGATCAAGAGGTACCTAGAGTCCGGGGACTTATTGAAGGACTAGAAAAAGGAAATAAGGTTGAAGTATTGGAGTGCACGTTTTTCCTAAGGTGTTGTATAGAAGGGGCTACACGATGTCGTATCTGAGGTGTCTTAGGCCCAATGAGGAAAAATACATGCTTAGAGAAATTCATTAAGGAATTTATGGAAGCTATATTAGTGGGAAATCAATTGCCCACAAAGCACTCGGGGATGGTTTCTTCTGGCCCACAGTGCAACATGATAGGTTCAGAGTGGTCCGATCATATGATGGCTATCAGAGGAATGCTAATGTGCCTTGCCAACCACCCGAGCATCTCACCATCGTGTCGAGTCCTTGGCTGTTTGCCTAGTGAGGTTTGGATCTCATTGGACCTAGCATTTTGAAGAGTGGCGGAACAAAGAACTCCTCAGGCACCACATTGACCTTGTCGAAGAGGGGAGAGAGAGGTCGGAATTGAAGGTGGAATCGTGTCAGTAAAGGATGACTCGCTTCTACAATAAAATAGTCTGGATGTAAACCTTTCATCCTAGAGACTTGGTCTTAAGGGGAGTCACCCTAAATACAAAGAAGAACGAAAAAGGCTCCATGGGATCCAAATGGGAAAGGCCTTACAAAGGTGTCGAGGTCATCAATTCGAGAGCATATCACTTAGAACAGCTGGACGATACCCGACTCAAGAAGGCCTGGAATCCCGAGAAGGTATTTTCAATAGAGCCTCGCTTAGAATAACCCTAAAAGAGTTATAAGATGGCGGTCGATCCCTAGACTACAAGAAGCAATTTCCCTTTTTTTTTTTAAATAAGTTACTCGCACCTTTACACGCTTGTTGTTTATTTGAAAGAGAAAAACTTACTCGGTATTTTTCGAAAATACTCATGATCGGAATACAACGAGGGGTGCAAGACAGGTGGGAAAAATGTACACCATCATGGCACGCCAATCCCTGATGTCATTATCAAATCCTCGGGCTAGAATGTTAATACCCAGTGGCTTGCAGCTTTGGGGAATAGAGCGACAAGGCTTGCATGGTGTTTGGCGACTCAAGTATCCATAGCATGTTTGGTGATAGAGTCGACATTATAATTGGTGCCCCGAGGTAATCATAGCCCACATGGATGGAAGATTTCTTACAAGGTACTACGGTTCCTTCGGGTTTTGCATAGCATGAGGAAGAATTTTTCTCCCATGGCGTTTGCTGACCATAAAAGAGAGTTAGAGGTTCATAGCATGAGTAAGGCCCACGGGCCTCTCTGGCATGGAGATTTAGAGAGTTAGAGTTTGTAGCTTCGAGATTTGCCTAGCATGGGTAGGGATAATGCTGCCATGGCACTGGTCGTCCATTTTCCTGGGTCCGTATGAGCATAACACAAGGAAGACTAGAAGTCCTCCGTGGCGTTTACAGACTCGGGGCCTACCTAGCATGAGGGGAAATTCCACCAAGGCATTGGTCACCCCTTAATCCGTAGCCCGGTTCGCCGAGATGTTTTATTGGAGTGGACGCAGCGGAAAGGCGTGGTAGAGGCAAAAATGGTTTTAAACATTTTAAAATTTTTCCGTGTGAATTAATAAATATCAAATATTTTTAATTCACCCAAATAAGTTTAAATATATTATTTAATAACATTTAATAACAAAATATATTTCGAAACACGACATATTATTTTACGAAAAATATTTGGGCAATGTTCAAACCGGTTGACCAACCGCCGAGCCGGGCCAACCCGGACACTTGGGTAGTGTTCGATCAGCCCTTGGGCTGCCCGAACAGCGCCCAGTTCAGTGGTTTCACAGTCGCCACTAGCCGAGCCCGTTTCGACGCGAATTTCGCTGTTTTCTCGTATTTTCACCCCGGAATAATTTCCGGAATTTATCCACCACCCAATACACATCCAAAATCATCCAAATAACATATTTTACATGAAAAATATTTTGTTTTACATGATAAAATCAGATCTGATCCAGATTTTATTTTATCCAATTTTCATGCCATAATTCAATTTATTCACAAATTAATCCAATTAATCTACACCAAAATTTAATCACCACAACATAATGTCTCAAGAACAATTCTAGGCAATATTAGAGTGATAACATCACTCTAGAATGACAATTTTAATTTAGAGATTAATTCCCTAATTAATCTTAATACACATGCTTAAAAGGAAAACTATTAATGTTATTAACCAATCAACACCAAATTTTTGATCCATATACATATCCAAGATACATATATTTTCAAGTCATGCAAAATACATATTTAATACATATTTTCATGCTTTAGAAACAAAAACTAAGAAATTAAAAATTGGGAACTTTTAATTACCTTAATTCCAAGCTTTACCTTTCTTAATTTCTTCTCTTTTGGTGTTGGTTGATTAATTTGGAAACCCTAACCCCTCTTTTCCTTTTATTCTCAACACATGAGAATGGCTAGAAGCCTTGCAAAATGAAAGCAAGTTTCATTTATATATTTTCTAGCCCAATTTCGAAATTTCTAGCATTTTTTGGTCAAAAATAATTTTTTATTTTGGCCAATCATTTTGACACACATTTAATCTTATCCAAAATTAAATTAAATGATTATTTTGATTATTTTGTTAATTAAAATCCATTTGTTCAATTTACATGGAATGACAAATCAAAATTTGCCAAATGAATAAGAATATTCCAAGATATTATTATCTAATAAATAAATTAATTAACTATTTAATTAATTTATTTATCTAATTAACAAAAAGACAAAATAAATACATGGAAAAATATTCCAAGAATATTCTTCCATTTTATCATTAATATTAATTAATTAATTAATTAATTAATAATAACAATAAAACAAATGTCAAAATTTAGTAGGTTAATAATGTGCATCTAATCTAAATAATGTATCATATATAAATACACATTATTTAATACACATGTTTATATTAATTAATTGCCCAAGTGCTCAACGAGTACATTTTATATTGTGGGACTCTCTAGGTTCAAGTTTATATGTCATGGAAACCAATTCCATGTTCGTAATTTGTCAACCCACAAATTATGACGACCACAGATAATCGAGTTGAACCATCCAAGTCGAAGTCATTGTATATATGCAATCCCTCTGTCATAGGTTATCCGAATTGGTCCAAAGATATAGATTTAACGTCAAATATCCACTATGAACAATTCATGTGTCGCGACATATTTATGATTCTAAACAAATATTCAGAACTCGCTTCCGAATCATGCATCGGCCAAGGATTTCAAAGAACCACAAATTCGACACCTAAATCCCGTACATAGGATTGACAGATCCTCTCTGGATACATCACATGATATCGTGAGTATCAGTCTATACCTGACGAACATGCGGAAGTCTGATCTAAAAAGATCATTGACGTGACTGTCATCAAAGTACGGAGGATATCTCACATATCCACAGTGGTATCACAAGTCAAATGAGCTAATATGCTATTCGACTCGTAAAGATTGCTATTGACATTGGTGTACCATCTATGAGGAATCCTCAAGTGAATCCCCAAGACTCATGGTTTACTGAGATAAAACATTAGAACAATTCTAATATATAACACGTACCAGTCTCACGGGTTTACTAACCGACTAGGTATGTAAACCTTGACCAGGAACAGTTTAAGAATGAGTCATATTGTGATATTTCTCAGTAATAATTGCGACGCTTTTGCAATTATGTCACAACTACTCATTCTAATGTCTTTTACGACTTTACCATATATAAGATTATATTGATGAAAATTACTTAATTTTATTCATAATAAAATAAAATATACGTCGTATTTACAATAAATACAATAAAATTTGGCGCGCCGAGCACCAACTCCAACATTTTCTCGCACTTGCTCTAGTTCCAAATTTGATGGTATCTAATACCCATCGCCTCTATATGTCTATCATTTAGTCTCGGAGGCAAGGCCTTCGTAAGCGGGTCTGCTATGTTGTCATCTCCAGATATCTTGCATATGGCAACGTCTCATCGAGCGATGATTTCACGAATAATGTGGTACTTTCGTTCCACATGTTTCGATTTCCGATGTGCTCTAGGTTCTTTTGCATGTTCAACAGCACCACTGTTATCACAGAACAACGGATCGAATCCTCGATGCTTGGGACAACTCCCAATTCTGTGATAAATTTTCTAATCCAAACAGCTTCATTTGCAGCATCTGATGCCGTAATATATTCCACCTCAGTAGTGGAATCAGCTGTTGACCCTTGTTTGGAACACACTTCCAACTGACTGCATCATTATTAAGAGTAAATAAAAACCTGAGGTAGACTTTCTATCATCAGGATCTGGCTGAAAGTCAGAATCTGTATATCCTTTATCTGGAAATCACCTTCCCCCATAAATAAGAAACTTATCCCTAGTACCTTTTAGATAATTTAGGATATCTTTAACGACCATCCAATGGTCGTTACCTGGATTTGACTGATATCTTCTAGTAACGCTTACTGCATGACTAATATCAGGCCTCGTACATAACATGACATACATATACTTCATAAGCATGACGCATAAGGACTAGACTGCTCATCTGCTAGCCTTTTCATCTTCTGTCTGAGGACACATCTTCTTCGAAAAATGAATGCCATGTCAAAAAGATATATTAGCAACTTTACAATTGCTAAAGTTGTACCTTGTAGGATCTTATCTATATACGAAGATTGGGATAACCCAATCAGCTTCATTTCTTTATCTCTATAGAGTTTTATTCCAAGTATATATGAAGCTTCAACCAGGTCTTTCATGGAGAAGTTTTTACAGAGATATGTTTTAACACTCTGTATCATTCCAATACCATTTCAAATGATCATGATGTCGTCAACATAAAGCACCAAGAACACAATCATGCTCCCACACTAACCTTCTTATAAACACAAGGTTCTTCTTCATTTTTTAGAAAATCAGACAATCTGATTACCTCATCAAAATGAAGATTCCAACTCCACAAAGCTTGTTTAAGTCCATAAATGGACTTCTTAAGCTTACATACCATGCCAGAATTTTGGCTGGAGATAAAACCCTCCGGCTGTTCCATATAGATTTGTTCATCAAGAAATCCATTAAGAAAATCCGTTTTGACACCCATTTGCCAAATATCCTAATCCGTTTTGACATACATCACTATGTATAAGTTCCAATAAGTCAGTGGCCCGATGTCCAACACCAGTAAATGAGGCTTTGGTCATTTTACCCTGAATACAAGATTCAAAAGTTGGAAAAGATTGTATGGTTAGATTCTCAATCAGACCATTCTTAACCAACTGGGTTAGGCGTTGTACACATATATGACCTAACTGCATATGCCACATTTCAGTATCAGTTATTTCAGATCTTTTACGTTTATTATTTCATAAACATATCTAATGGCATACAAAATATAATAACCTTGTGAATTTGAAAATTTGTGTAACAAAACATCATTCATATCATATATATACATAGAACGATTCTTAATATGTACATGATATCCTTTTGTATCTAATATAAACATTGATATAATATTAGCTACATAATCAGGCACAAAAAACACAATCTGTCAAAATGATGATGCCTCTGGATAGACGAATCTCGTATTCGCCAACGGGCTGCATATAAAGAATCATCATTCCCAAAACGAAGTTGCATCTCGCCTGGATCAAGTATCATACTGACCCTCAGCCCCTACAACGAATTACAAATGTGAGTACGACTAGCAGAATCTAAAACCCATCCAGAACCAATGGCTTCACAAGCAAAAGAGATATCAATGATTGGGAAAATAAACATACATTATGTGGAGGCCCTCACCCGTCTGACAGAAGCTATATAATCTGGACAGTTGCTCCTCTAATGTCCAATCTTGCCACAATAGTGGCAATTATCCTTATCTGATTTCTTCTTCGACTTGCTTGGTTTCACAACTTTTCCCTTGGGTGGAACATCAGAACCAGTCTTCTTTGCCTTTTTCTTCTTCTTCTTCTTCCCTGATCTGGATCTCGTAGATTGAAAACAAAGAACTAAACAAAGAGGACTTTGAGATGAGTGTCGGCACACACTTCTTTATGTTCTCCTCTGCAGTCTGAAGCATCATATACAATTGACTATCGGAACAATGAATACCAAACATGTTGAAGTTCATAATGAACTGGGAATACGCCGGTGGGAGTGAGCCAAAAATCAAATTCCCGCCCAATGTCTCATTTAGCTGAAAGTCAAACTTTCAAAGCTGCTCAATGAGATCCATCATGTGCAGGACATGTGGACTCACTGGCTTGCCATCAGCCAAACGAGCGTGGAACAATTCTACAGAGATTCTATACACCAGGGTATATTCCTGGTTTAGAAATAGCTCCCGAAGCTGAGTTATAATGTTGTAGGAGTCAGACATATCAGCATATTGCCTCTTTAGATCAGGAGACATAGAACATAGAATGAGTGACCTGACTCTCAGATTATCATCCTTCCATTTCTCAAATACCTCCATCTCTTCAAGTAAAGACTCCGTTTCAATATCTAATGGTTCTGGATTATCCAGCACATAACCCAACTTCTCTGATCTCAAGACAATCTTAAGATCTAATTCCCATTCACTGAAATTCTCAGGACCAGTCAGTTTGTTCACGTCCAAGACAAGTGCAAACGGATTAGAGGAAGTAGTAGCTGCCATCACAAACTTAACAAAAAAAACAGGAGTTAGCAGAAAAAAACATTTCATCAATATCACAAAACATCCAACATATCATGGATTTTTAAGATAAGGATGTCTTCCCACCATTTTACGTAAATTGATAATCCTCAAATAAATACGAGAATTCAATAATTAAATTAAATTCTATAGCAGGAAGTAGACCTTACAAATATATTTGAACACACAGCTTTGGCACATTGTGCCCAAATATATTTGAAAGTATGTAACAATTACCAATCACATCCAATGTGACTCTTTACAATAGGTCCTGAACCTTTTTCGATCCTCACTGCTTTGACATCTATTGGATGAGGCGTATTCAAGGCAATACTCGTCAATGTACATATCCAAGGTACTAATACATCACCTCACTGCTTTGGCATCTATTGGTATGCACATTTGCTTGAATTTGTTTCTTATTAAATAAGTTTTACTGGTATAATTAAATTTCCATCAACCATAGTCGCACTGCTTTGGTAGACACAACCACAGTATCAAAAAAATTATTTACATTCGTATTGACAAGACGAACCTATTAGTGTACAATACACTCACAACAAAAAAAGCCTTATTAAGGGGATTTTACAAAAACTGTCAAACAGCCAAAATAATTTATCCATCAATTAATTAATTCTAAACATGTGTAAAATAAATTGAATTAAATATCAAATATTTTAAGGCATGAAAAATTATTTTGGTTATGGGATCAGACGCTCTGATACCATTTTGTTGGAGTGGACGCAGCGGAAGGCGCTGTGGAAGGCAAAAATGGTTTTTAAACATTTTAAATTTTTTCCGAGCGAATTAATAAATATCAAATATTTTTAATTCACCCAAATAAGTTTAAATATATTATTTATTAATATTTAATAGCATAATATATTTCGAAACACGACGAATTATTTTACGAAAATATTTTTCGATCAATACTACGCGTAACGGGCAAACGGTAAAACCGTTTGACCAACCCCCGAGCCGGGCCAACCCCGACACTTGGGCAGTGTTAGGTCAGCCCTTGGGCTGCCCGAACAGTGCCCAGTTCACTGGTTTCACAGCCGCCACTCGCCGAGCCCGTTTTGACACGAATTTCGCTGTTTTCTCGCTTTTTCGACTCGGAACAATTTCCAGAATTTATCCATAACCCAATACACATCCAAAATCATCCAAATAACCTATTTTTACATGAAAAATATTATGTTTTACATGATAAAATCAGATCTGATTCAGATTTTATTTTATCCAATTTTCATGCCATAATTAAATTTATTCACAAATTAATCCAATTAATTTACACCAAAATTTAATCACCACAACATAAAGCCTCAAGAATAATTCTAGGTAATTTTAGAGTGGTAACATCAATCTAGAATGATAATTTTAATTTAGAGATTAATTCTCTAATTAATCTTAATACACATGCTTAAAAGGAAAACTTTTAAGGTTATTAACCAATCAACACCAAATTTTTTATCCATATACATATCCAAGATACATATATTTTCAAGTCATGCAAACTACATATCTAATACATATTTTCATGCTTTAGAAACAAAAACTAAGAAATTAAAAATTGGGAACTTTTCATAACTCCAAGTTCCACCTGTGGGACACAGGAACTGGGCGACACATGTTGTTCTAGGCTCGCGGCCCGGTCGGGAGTACGGAGTAGCCACGGGGGACTAAACCGGAGAATAATGGAGTCGCCACCGGGTGCGAACCAGGAAAATGAGATTTAAGGCCGCACTCACCCCTCGCAAGGGAAGACCTCAAACCGTTGGGTTCGGAATGGTCCCTTACTTATGTCACTTGTAATGAAAGGATTTGTGTAATAATTTAATCAAGCTTAAGTAACACTTATTTCCAAGAGTATCATGCTTCTAAATCCATATGCACAAAAATAAAACTTACACCTAAATTTGCATATATTCACATCTAAGATTGCATGCTTGAAAGTACATCAAAGTAGCAACGAACATACAACTTCATTGGCATATTGTATTCATGGAAACACAAGCACACACTAACCACACAAGCACACATAAAGGCGAATCAAATAATGGCGAACATGTGATTTTATAGACATATCATAAACAAATAGCCATTACATGTCCATGTACAAATAAAAGATTCAACTAAGTACATAATACAAAAAGACACTTAAGGATGCAATTAGGCATTAAAGTAAGCATGATATGACGTGGTGCAAAAGAAGATAACTTATATGGACACTAACACACATGTGAGCACTTTTCCAAGTGGTACGTGGAATTGTATCCCAAGTACAGATCGCATTACCGTCCATTCAAAATCGGCTACGGAATTTATGTCTGGGTTTCCATCCAATGTACTACAAGAAATAATACTCAAATGCTATCATAACATGGATATATGAATTATACTACGTTAGGCCAAGACTAAGGTAAATGATGCAACCAATGGAATAAATATGTTTTTCATTACGATGCGTACAAATAAAAGGATGACTATATAGGATTTCGTATACCCGATTGAACACATCTTATATTCAACCGAATATACATCAACCGGCGCGGCAAAGCATCGTGGTAAAGGATTTTAACCCCTCCAAATAGGGGACCTTTAATCCGACTTACTAAGCCCATGCGCTCGATTGTATCATGCATACAAAGAATAAATACAATAACATCAAACTTAGTATGCCCGATTGAACATATCTTACATTCAACCGAACACACATCAACCGGCACGGCAAAGCATCGTGGTAAAGGGTTTTAACCCCTCCAAAGAGGGGACCTTTAATCCAACTTAATAAGCCCATGCGCTCGATTGCATCATGCATACAAAGAATAAAGACAATAATATCAAACTTAGTATACTCGATTGAACACATCTTACATTCAACCGAATATGCGTCAACCAGCGCGGCAAAGTATCATGGTAAAGGTTTTTAACCCCTCAAAATAGGGGACCTTTAATCCAACTTACTAAGCCGATGCGCTCGATCATATAATTACATAAACAAGTAACATGCATAATTTAAATGACGAATAATAATGAATCAAAGCAACATAAAACAAAAGAATGTGTTGTTTACTCAAGCGGTACGTGGAGTTGTATCCCGAGTAAAGATCATACTACCGTCCATTCGGAATCGGCTATGAAATTTATGTCCGGGTTTCCTTCCGATATACCGCGAGAGTTGATACATCTTTCATTTTATTCCAAGGCCACAACATACAATATTTCACAATTCATGCACTTTCTATCTATTCAAGGGCCACAACATGCTTCACTTAAAAATAATCATGCAAACGAAACTCAATAAATAATAAAAATACAACTGAAAACAAGTGTGAAAAATACCCTCAAGTCTAACCTTTTACGTCGACTTTCGGACTCGCGTTTCACGGCCGTCGGAAGGGCTATCGCTCCGCAACTCTTCCGGTTCACTGGTTTAGCATCTTAGCTCACTGTTTTGCTGTTTTGCTTGCTATTTTACCTCTGTTTTGCTGCCGTTTTCTTGATGTTTCTTCAGTCACTATTTTTGCGGTTAAAGGCCATTGTTTTTGCGGTTTTAAGGAGTTAAGAGGCTGTTGTTTTGTGGTTGTTTAAGGGGTTTTCTGGACAGTTTTTAGGGTGCAGTTTGGGACTGTTTTGGGCAGTTTTATGGGCAAATTTTGGGGGTGATCGGTGGCAGTTCAAAAAGTGTTTATGGAGGCTAATATGTGGCAGTGCAAGAGAGAGAGTTAGCTACGGTTCCTTACTGCTTTATGTGGCGTGAGTAATGAGGCAGTGGCGTGCATGTTTTGGGCTGATGAAGGTATGTGGGCAGTTGTCTAAGCGTGGGGCTGTGGGCTGATGAAGGTGTGAAGGAAGGCGCTTTGTGGCATTAAGCTAGGTGGCCTTTGCTGGCTACGAGTGGCGAGAGAGTTGGTAGGGGAGCAGGTGGCGTTGTTTTGGGTTGAAGGCTTGGACGTGTTGATTAGGTGTGTGGCTGCTTAAGGACTTTTGCTGGTTTTTGTGCTAGTAGAGGCTGCGTGAGGCTGAATGTCTTTGTGATATGCTGAGGGACGTTTGTGACTTTGGCGTGAAGATTATGAGTGTGAGCTAGGGGGCTGCATGTCTTGGTTATGGGTTGTTTATATAGAGAAGGGCTAGGGCTTCTCCTTATCTCACAAGGAATGGATTTGATTTAATGTTGAGCAAGGAAAGTCAAAGATTTGATGGAGACAAGATTGGTTTAGATTAGGAAGTCAATATCTTTAAATTGGTTATGAGTGATTTAATTAGGCATGACATCTTTTTAATTTAGTATATGATTTTGTCTATTTAGGAAGTTAATATATTTGATTTATCTAAATTAGGTATGATTATATTTTATGTTTTATTTAATTGGTAAATGGTTTAATTATTTTATTTAATTCAATGTTTAATTTAATTAATATTTGATTTAATTTGGGTGTAATTTTAAGGGCCTTGGACGTGTGGGCCTCGCAGCAAAACCAGAAATACCGACACTGTTCCAACGCCTCTAAGAACGCTGCACGAACGCCTGTAATCTGTTTGACGTTCGAACGTGGTAACGAACGGAGCACGAAGGAAAATAGTGAACTTGTGAAATGAACTTGATGACATACTTATTCCGAATTTCCCCTTCCGACGTCCGTTTCCCGCAATATCCTTAACTTAAAAAAGGTAGTGCCTCCAACTGAGACTCATCATCGGGTTTCACATGCAAAAATGCAATGCCTACAGTCGCCCCCACTTTGATGGGACTTGTGCAGTGTGTGACTTTGAACAATCCTATCAAAGTTATGCAATGCATTTTCACTTACCTGGCTCGTCTGCTGCCTCGAGCTGAGTTGGTGCTGCCGTGGACCTCGATCCTGGGACGCATCCCAATAACTGCAACCAAAAACAGGGGAACCTCGACCCTAGGATGCATCCCGATACCGCTGGAAATGATGGCCTCACCCTAGAACAAATGATGTAGTGGGCCCTCGACCTTGGGACGCATCCCGGAACTACAACTGATGATGCAATGGGCCCTCGACCCTCGGACGCATCCCGGAACTACAACTGATAATGTAGTGGGCCCTCGACCTTGGGACACATCCCGGAACTGCAACTGTCAACAGGGGTACCTCGACCCTAGGACGCATCCCAAAACTGCTGATGTTGTGGGCCTCGCCCTCAAGCTGATATGGGCCTCGCCCCCAAGCTGACATGGGCCTCGCCCCCAAGCTGATATGGGCCTCGCCCCCTGGGACTTATCCCCAAAAACTGTTGATGTGGGCCTCGCCCCTGGAACTCATCCCCAAAACTGAAACTGCGCTGACGCTGTTTGGCTCATTTCTGCCGCTTTCTCTTTTCTTCGAACTTGCGAACACAAAACAAAAACAAACACGAAGAGAATGCAATGTTACGTACATGCATGAATGATTTTCTTTTCCCGTTGGGTTAAGTCTTCTGCCAATTTCCTTGGTGACTGCTCGGTCTTCTCTCCCTCAGGCAAAGTACTGTTTCAATCTGTCTACGTTGATCGGCTCGGTGAACTCGTTCCCTTCCAAGTCTGATAGCCTCACTGCTCCATATCCCATTACTTTCTGCACTATGTAAGGTCCTTCCCAGTTAGGTCTGAACTTTCCTCTTGGATCTGTCGTCGACGGCCTTTTGCTTAAGTACCAAATCACCCTTTCTGATCTTGGTGGGGCGTACTTTCTTGTTGAATGCTCGGGCTAATCTCTTCTGATACAACTGCATGTGATACAAAGACTTCGTTCTCTTCTCATCCAGCAGTGCTAACTGATCAGACCTCTGTGCGGCCCATTCTTGTTCCGGTAATTCTGCCTCTGCTAATACCCTCATAGACTGTATTTCCACTTCTACTGGCAATACTGCTTCCATTCCATAGACCAAAGAGTAAGGGGTGGCCCCTGTTGCTGTTCTTACTGATGTTCTGTACCCCCACAAAGCATATGGTAGTTTCTCGGCCCAATCTCTGCAGTTCTCTGTCATCTTGGCTAAAATCGTCTTTATAGTCTTGTTGGCTGCCTCAACTGCCCCATTTGCCTGCAGAATGTACGGTGATGACTTGTGGTGGCCTATCCTGTATTTCTGCAACATTGCCTTCGTCTCTCCTTGAAACTGAACTATGTTGTCTGTCACTACATGATGCGGCATACCATACTGACAAATGAGGTTCCGAGCTATAAACTTTGCCATCTGTTTTGCTGTAACATTGCGGAATGATTCGGCTTCCACCCACTTCGAGAAGTAGTCCACCGCCACAATTATGAAACGATGCCCATTCGATGCATTCGGTCGAATTTCTCCAATCATATCAATTCCCCATGCTGAGAAAGGCCACGGCTCTGACAGCCCGTGCAACTCTGTTTGCGGTAAGTGATTCAAATTACCATGTGCTTCACAGTCATGACAGTTCTTTACCATCTTCGCGCAGTCTGTTTCCATGGTTGACCAATAAAAACCATGTCTCATTATCTTGCGGGACAGATTCAACCCGTTCATGTGCGGACCACATACCCCGGCGTGTATTTCTTCCATTACATGCTGAGCTTCTTCTTTTTTTAAGAACTTCAACTGAATAATGTTTGCTTGCCTCTTGTACAGTTCCCCTTTCAAAATCACATACTGGGAAGCTAACTTCTGAATGGCTATTCTGTCTTTTCTGCCTGCCCCTTCCGGGAGTTCACCATGTTCCAGATACCTCTGAATGTCATAATACCAAGGTTTACCATCGTCGAGCTCAACTTCTAGAATTCTTTCTATCTCATAAACAGGTCTGCTTGCTGTTGTCAGTATCA
This sequence comes from Zanthoxylum bungeanum, assembly GCA_019454045.1. Lineage (NCBI taxonomy): Eukaryota > Viridiplantae > Streptophyta > Magnoliopsida > Sapindales > Rutaceae > Zanthoxylum > Zanthoxylum bungeanum. The sequence goes on along the minus strand of SKCR01026133.1, from coordinate 22,875 downwards.
ACGGTCTCATCACTAACTTTTCTGGATTTTACCAAGTTGCTACAAGTGTAGCCAGTGCGTCTGCCATCTGATTCTCTTCTCTCGGCAAGTGTTGAAACTTACAATCTGGGATAACTTGTGCCAACTTCCTGAGGTGAAAAAGTTAAGGTTTCAACCGTTCTTCTTTCAACTCCCATTCTCCTCGCATCTGCTGGACTACCAACATAGAATCTCCGTAGACTTCCACACTCCCGGCCTTCAAGGCTATCAATGCTGTCAAACCAAAAGCACATGCTTCATACTCGACCATGTTGTTAGTCACTCTAAATGTCAACCTCTTGGCCAAAGGCAAAGTCTCTCCCTCGGGGGTCACTATCACGATCCTAATTCCGGCTCCCTTGTAATTCACTGCTCCGTCAAAATACATCTTCCATCTCTGAACTGTTATTGCTTGGATCTCTTCATCTGGAAATTCAAACTTATACTGATCACCCTCAACAGGTTGCAATGCCAGAAACTCTGCTACTGCTCGCCCTTTGATCACTTTGGAGGTGAGATACTCAATGTCAAACTCTGTCAGCAGTACCAACCATCTGCCCAATTTTCCCACTAGTGAAGGCACCAAATGAAGATATTTCAGAGGATTTTCCTTTGCCACTACCTGGATCTTGTAAGACTGGAAATAATGTCGCAACTTTCTGGAAGCCCATACCACGGCAAGACAGATCTTCTCTACTTCTTGATACCGAGCCTCATACGGGAGCATCTTCTTACTCAGATAGTAAACTGCATGTTCTACCCCTGTCTGATCTGCATGTACCATCATTGCCCCCACTGCTTCTGATTCTATAGCCAAATACAATATCAAAGGTCTGCCCGGTCTCGGAGGTTTCAATACATGAGGCTTTACCAAGTACTCTCTGATTTTGTCGAAGGCCGTCTGACACTGTTCATTCCATCTCACTGGCTGATCTTTTCTCAACAGTTTGAAGATAGGCTCACATACTGATGTCAACTTGGCGATGAACCGACTGATGTACTGAATCTTCCCCAGGAATGCTCTGACTTCCTTTTCTGTCTTCGGTGCGGGCATTTATGTGATTGCTTTGATTTTCTCAGAATCTACCTCTATTCCGCCTATTCCCACTGTATGACCAAGCAATTTCCCTGATGTCACCCCAAACACACATTTCTTGGGATTTAGCCGCAGGTTGTATCTGTCAACTCTCTGAAGGAACCTTTCCAGTGCTTCAATATGCCTAACCCTTGTCTCTGATTTCACCATCATGTCATCCACATACACCTCAATCTTTTTGTGCATCAAGTCATGGAAAAATGTAGTGGCCATCCGCTGATAAGTAGCCCCCGCATTCTTAAGCCCAAACAATATTACCTTGTAACATGAGTTTTATGTTTGCCCAATTCAGTTTTACACCATCTCAGTTTCACCCGATTACGTTAGAGGCTACCTTATAAGTTCTGTATCGACTCGTATATTCATAACACATCGTGATATACATTCGATGCCTTCGGAGTGATAACATTTTCTTGTACAAGCCATTTGAATTTGAATCTGATTCTGTAATATGTTTCTTAATCTATTTCTAAACCAGTTATCCGATGATAAATCATCGCATGTATCACAAGTTTCGCCATCAAAATGAAGGAAGTCTATTGGAACTCTAAAAGTTGAGTGGAACTTCTTCTTTTAAATTCACTTTTACTTTGATTATTTTATTTCATACTTATATTTTTGCGCTATAGGGCGTTAGAGGATTTCCATTTCAGTTATTTCTTGCAAAATTACATTTGATAAAAGCAATAGTTTTCAGAAAATGTTTTATCCAGTTTTGAGATTTAAGCATGAGTTTTATGTTTTTCGGGGCATGGGGAAAAACCCACCCCAATATGTAACTTATACAAAGATGAAATTGACGGACATAAAACATATGCACATGTAGAGGACTGGGGGACGGCGATACGTAACGTCCCCAGATCCTAGATCAGGGCTAGGGGGACGGCGATACATAACACCCCTAGACCCTAGTTTCATAGAATGGTGGGTAGCATAGATCTGCACCCCCAGTTCTAGTTTATGGCTTGGGGGACGGACATACGTAATGCCCAAAGATCACCAGTTTCAGGGATAGTAGTGTCATGCTTTGGGGGACGGCGATACGTAACGCCCCCATACGTCAAAGTTTTCAGATACAGAGCAATTTACAGTTATCAGATTTTCAGGAAACAGTTTTCAGAAAATCAGAGATCATAAAAAGTTTTCAGAAACCAGACTTTCAAAAACAGATTTAGAAATAATAGTTTTATTAAAAGGGTTTTAAGAGAAGTTTTCAGAAAGAAAGTTTTCCTATAAGTTATTTTGTTGAAAACTTGGTTTTAGAACCAAATGACTTTATTTCAGTTTTTTGTCCACTCACTTAGATCGAATAGCGATCTAACCCCCCCACTCCCAGTTTCTGTGGTTGCAGGTACTCTCGGAGGATAAACTCGGGAGGACGGATACTGATGCAGTCATTTGGGTATGGAGTCCATCAGTCCAAGTTAGAGAGAGAGTGAGAGAGTCCAGTCATAGTCAAATGAAAGTTATGTAGTAGTCGTGTGTTAGAAGATAGTCATTGTTAAAGTGTATTGTTAATATTTCATTTGCAGATATTGAGTTTGTATGTCATGTTTTGCTTGGGCTACAATCCCATATTAATAAAGAAAATAATGTTAGTATTTTTTCATGATTAGAGAGTCTGAGGCTTACGAGGTTAGTACGGTCTATCCCCTGCTGGTAACATCTCTCAAATCGGGGATGTTACAGGTAATTACAAAATATGTAATAATATGTGTATTTGACTTCATTTAATTGGATTAAATCAAAGTGGTAGACAATGAACTAATTAGTTGGTTAATCTTTGTTTAGATTTAATTGGATTAAATCAAGTGGTAGACAAATGGGATTAGTCACACCTAATTATACATATTTGACAAATTGGATTAAGCTCATCTAAAAGTTGATTAGAACTTTTATTAATTAAAAATTACTAAGCTTCACTATAAAAGGCAAGCTTGAGCAAGTTTTTAATCAAGCTTGAGAAAGCTAAAGTAAGAAAGCATTAAGGCAAAGCATAAGAGAAATTAGCCTAAAGAAGTGTTTAGAGAAGCTTTGGAAGTTCTCTATAATTTTTAACAAAGAGTAGAAGATTAGGTATTTGGTTCAAACTTACTAGGTAAGTTTGATCTTCTCTAATAAGCTATGTTTTTTGTATTTGATATATAATAATATAGCTTGAAGTTGAAATTAGGCTGATAAATCTGTGTATGGATGCTTTGGAAGCATAAACACAATATGCTTATGATTGCGTCAAAAATGTTAATGTTAGATATGAACTTAAAATTTGAGTTTGGAACTCTAGATAAAAGCTTGGAGTTATGGCTACAATTATAGAATCACTTGACCATATTTTAATGACCTAGAATTGTGCATAAGTCTTTTCATTGTGGAAGGGTTCAGAATTTTCTAAGTGTGGAAGAAATGCATCATGAGATCAGATTTATGGGGCATTGTCTTATTGGCCTATCAATGTGCTCAGGCATTGATGTTCATGTTTGGAGTGAGGATCCTTAGGGTCAGTTAAAGGAGTTAATTTTGTTACAATTACCAAGTTTTGATTAAGGTTGATTATGCCAATTCAACATTTCGCTTAGTGATGGAAGTAAAAGTTGCCCTATATTGAGTCTCTATTCAGTCTGTGCTTTGGTGTGGAAAATGAAGTATGCAATTATAAATTTTTTTCATTATGTTCAAGATTACAAATTGGGCTCCCTCAGGATTACCCACAATGAGGGATGAGTTTGTTATAAAGAAGAAGAAAAGCCGAGAAAATCTTCGGCCAGCGCAGAAGTAGAAGGAGGATATGAGGACTGAGAAGTTGGATCAAGAGAGGACCCAATTTCTTCATGAGTTATGCCAAAAGCTTTATCAAGAGAGATTTCCCTCTTTGCCACTTGAACGACCTTCTGAAGCTCGCTCAGGTCCAGGTCAGGGTATGTTTCCCTGATCAGCTCCAAGGATTCCTCCAAGCCCTCCACCTGGGTGTCAAATTTAGCATCCTTGATCCGTTTGTCAAGGTTGGCTTGAAGATCATTCAGCTAAGCCCAAACTTTGGTAAACTATTCCCATCGGTTAGATCATCTTTGTCTCTGATCAGTTCGACTCTGTTGTAGTCCCGATCAATCTCGGCAGTTGCCGTCTTTGCCTGTTGTAACCTGAGCTCGGAGGATTTAGAGGAAGCTTCAACACAGACCTCATCCCGTTATTTTCTTACAGATCGAAGGGTTGACAGGAGGTTTCAGATTCAACTTTGGCTTCGTCTATCCATTTAAGAAGCTCATGATCCCTCTCAGTCAACCTACTCTACAGCCTCTTAGCCTGGCCGCCCACGGCCATGGTGCTGGAAAGCACATCCATATTGATAGCTGACACACTCTCAAAGTGGTTTTTTACTCCCAAGTATAAGAGTGTCGAAATAATAAAATACCCGGTAAGTCCGGGGTCATTCCACAATGAATAAATTTAATAAGATAAAATAATAATTCAACTAATAAAATAAAATACTAGGATTATGGGATCCACTATTGATATTTCCAAAATAAAATAAATTTTATTTTTTATAAAATATAAATTATAATTATTTTCAATCAATTGATTTCATGATCGTCAGGTATTAACTATGTCAACATATGTAATCTGTCATGTCGAAAATTAGTCATTCCAAGGTACTAAATATGCCAAAACATGTAAAATCATATTGTCTATAACTAATCCAGATTTTTAGTAGTTCACTCTCTCATATTCATGGGATTCAAGTATTATCTGTGTCAATCGGGGACTGTCTACAACTAGTCAAGGGTCCTCTATAAATTGAAAAAAGTACGGATTTATCTGGGACATACTCAGAATTTATAAAATATATTATAAATAAAAATCACTTATACTAGCTTCACCCTTTACCCAGTATGGTACAAGTTAGCAGAACAAGATATAAATAAAAACACTCAGGATTTTATTAATAAAAGAAAAAATATAAACAAAAACTCATCCAAAAAACCTCAAGAGAGATCCATGAGAATTTGCTGAGGAAAATGAGAGGTGAGCACCTCTATTTATAACAAGAGGTGTTCACCTCTTACTTTACAAATTACAAGATTGGAAAGAATATGTCAACCCACCGAAAGGTGGATTGACAATTTCTTTAAATTTTTATTTTTTTATTTTTTTATTTTTAATCTTTTATACTTTTATTTTTTCTGTTTTGTTTTTTTATACTTTTATCTTTTTTTTTTTTTTTTTTGTTTTGGTTTGTTTTATATATTTATATAAAATACATATGTAGTTAAATACATCATAAGCTCATTTTTCATCAATCTAAACATGGTGAATGTTTTCAAGTCCAATTCGAATCTAACAGTCACGCTCTTTTGGGTTTCTGGGTATTGGAATTCATATTTTATATCCATTTTTCATGTTGAGCTTCCAAAGCAGTATTTTACCTACACAATAAACAAAAAACATAATAAAAATATATAAAACATAAATTTAATTATTATTTTACAAATGTTTGAAATTGATGAGATTAATGAAACTACAAGTATAAAATAAATAATTTTTCTTTTAATAAATATGTAATTTTTAGTGTTTATCATACCCCAACCAGCTTATTATTAGTCCCTAATAATTTAAACGAAAACTTAAAAGAAAATTTTTTTTTAATTCAAGTTAATGATTGTTTTCTTTCTTTCTAAATTATCAAATAAGTAAATCATCATATACATTTTACCATTTTCCATACACACATAAGACAAAGTACCAATCAATTTATTGTGCCCATAAATATTCATAGGTATTGTTGAAAAAAGTGTAATATATTTGTCTTAAAGTTATATGAGAATTATGTTGGGGTTTTATACGGAACTACAAGGTTAGCGCAGCGGAACGCGGAGAACAGAATTTTCCGATTTCAAAAATTTTTCTTGGATCAATTAAATAAACTTATTTATTTAATTAATCAATACTTCAAATCTGAAATTTTAACCCAAAAAATCATATTTCTTATTGAAAGAATACTATACTCTTTCAAGTATATGAGAAACTTATTGCTTAAGTATTTTCATCATGGTCTAACCGTGACGGTTGGATACTTTAGCCGATATGTTTGTCTATTTCGTGTCGAAACTCTACAAGTTTCCGATTTGTGTTTCAAAAGAAACACATAACCATAACGCGATGCCACATCCGTAAAGGTCACGAAATATTCATATCCAGCTCTAGCCTAGCTAGACATGGGCCCACTTGCTTCACTATGAACTAGGGCTAACAGATCGGTGGCATTTACACTTTTACCAAGTAAATAGTGTTTTAGGCATTTTGCCCAATAAACTAGATTCGTAGACATTATTTGAATAGAATCAAAATTGTCCTAGCATCCACTCTTCGAAAGTGTGGATATACGAGTCTTGTTTAAATTGTATCCCGGACAACAACGCCACAATTAAGTTTAATCTGATCAAATCAGTTTGAGCTATTACTTTATCATATTATATGTTTGAGATTTATTTATTTTCAAAATATAAATACTGTTATTAACATCTAATATGGTTATCTCAATATCATCTTTATAAAATAAAACAGTTTAGTGTTCTATAATATAAAGGTATATCCGCAACGGATTATACTCTGATATAGAGATAATATATCTAGTCAAACTAGTTACATTATAACAGTTTCCTAATTTAAGTACACACCCGAAGGGTAGTTCCTCAACTTAGATATCTACGGTTAAAACAGCGACTTTCGTTCTGTTTCCAATTCGCAGATTAATCTTAACTGTAGTCAGTATCCTACTCATAGCAGATTCTACACATCAGTACATATTTATGTACCACTTTTAGTATCTAAAATCCAATTTTAATACTAGCAGTGAACATATTATGACAAACATATTGAAGTCAGAGCCTTGCTCGTCTTCAATTCCTTCATTTCTGCTTTGTTCAAACGGCAGTCACGCTTCCGCGTTCCTGTTTGCCACAATTTAGGCAGACATTATGAGATATGTCCTTTATCTTCCCAGAAGATTATAATGATTTTACATTTGCCCTTTTCCACACTCAGAAGCCTTCGGCCTAGCCTTGGCCTTCTGGAATGTTGAAGTAAGGTGCGCGCCTTGCGCTTCTTGCCTTATTGCAAATTCTGGCTTTGTCTCCTTGAGAATTGTCATTAACTCTGCAAGAGTTTTCTATTGCAATTTTAGTACTTCTAAAATCTAAGTATAGATTTATGAAGATCCTTCAATTTCATTATCATACTTTAAGGATCTAATCCTTAGTTCTGATTAAGAAATTAATGAGTCTATATGACAAGTATAATGGATTAAGCACTAAAGTTATCATCACATGAATATTCCAAATATCATATTCTACTATTTGCTTAACTCTGGGCTTAGGCCTAATATGTTATTTTATCAAATAAAGTAACTTATTACTTTCCAGGACCATCCTGAAATTTTGTCCCCAATTTGAAAATTAAAGTCGTTTAAATACATTTTCACACAGGATTATGTTTTAAACACTAATCTTTCAATTTTATCTTGATTCTAATAGTCCAACTATTTAATCAACGATATTCGGTACTATTTATTATAATGATTACTATAGTCCAACTATATAATCAACTATAATTTAATAGATAATTCAATTATATTGATTACTATAATCCAATTATAAAATCAACTATAATTAATTAAATCAAATATATTGATTACTATAATCCAATTATATAATCAACTATAAATGAATAGTTTGAATACAGTCCAACTGTTTATTAAAACAACCATTTAAATATTAGTCCAATTAACATTTAATTTATTTGACGTAATATTTGATATGAGCGCGTATGGCAAGTTATTAAACGAATATTGCAAATTCAATACTTGCCTCCCACTATTTTTCGGCGAGCCTCTAACCCTCTGTTGAGTACTCGGGAAACCTTGTTTCCTAGTGGGCTAGGATCCCGTTAAATGTCACACAATCTTGACTTTGGCCAACAAATTGTATGATAATTAACTAGGTAGATCTCTAAGATCAATTGGATCTCATCCAATTCCTAGATCCAGTATGGGGACATCCAAGTCCGAAACATATATCTTATATATGCCAATATATTCAATATATTTCCTAACCTTTTTCATCTGAATCAACTAAGCCTTGGCTTTGGCATAACAAACTTAGTGATCCCAGTTAAGCGGAACCCATTGACCATGGAAAGCTTCGTAATCAATGTCGATGGACAAGAAATGATCTTGACTTTGGCCAACAAATCACAACTTGGACAAGACACCAATATGGAACAAAGCTCTCGTGATTCAAACATATCCTCAACGGACAAAGGTCTTGACTTTGTACAACAAACCAATGCCAGTCTTGGATCTTGAGTAAGAATCACTCAATGGAAGGAAAAACGCTTAATATTTTGTGAGGGTTTTTCGCGTGCAAATTGGCAACCAATTTATTATCTTTGTTAAGGTCTCATCATCATACACCCTTAAACATGCATTCTAAACACATAATAAGGTGCGTAAATAAATATAATAATGATATGCGGATGGAAACTCAACACATTGTTCCTAGAAAAAATCTCTCACTTTCCTCTCTCCCGCTAGCACAAGTATTTACTTCTACCCATTACATAACATTTCTAAAGAAACCTCATTTACATTGAGGGGAATAGGTGAGAAGAGAAATACACAGAGTCAAAGAGGTAATAGGCTGGACACGCAGGTCCAATTAATAAATTCTAAATTTATTACAACAATTTCCAAAATTACCTCACCCATCTAATATACATCCGATATACATTATTCATGCATCGCAACCATGTATTCACACAAACATGTTATCAATCAATCTAATCCAATTAATTAATCTGATAATTAGTGACCATCCAATGTTCAAACAACGATTTGATTTTGCGCGAGTCCAACTCGTTTTGCGAATAAGTATTCAAAGTACGAATTCTTGAATTAAATTAAACTACAACATTAAATCCAATTTAAAATGTATTTAATACTAATTCGCTATTTAATTCCAAATTAAATATTACTCTTATTAATAAACCTTTACGACTTAAATTTCAAATTTAATCGTTACGGGTCTCAAAGCCTGATTAACATCCAATGTCAATTTAATTAAAGTCCAATGGGCTGTTAATTAATTTCTTTAAGGCATGGACTTTTGGTCAACTTGAGTCAAACCCAATAACCAAAGCCCAATCAAGGAATAACCCCATAAGCCTATAAATCAATTAAGACCCATTAGGCCCCATTATTATTAAAGGTCCATTAAGTCATAATTGAACTTTATGGATATAGTTTTGGGCCCAATTGGATCCAACCAATTTAGCCTAAACCTTACTTGGTACAACCAAGCCCAATTAGCCCATTTACAACATTTCAAGCCCAAATCCAATTTAAGCCCATTAATTAAATTCCAAAAATCCAATTTCACAATTTAATTAACCTAAAGTGTAAACATAATTAATTACCCTAATTAACATTTCTAAAACATCAATTAGCCTAATTAATTATGCACATTAACAACAAAACATGTCCAACACATTTTTATCAAAAATCAAACCATATTTACATGATCATAGTCTCGGCAATTGGGGATTATTTGATCAATTTCAAATTCAATCCAATTAATTCTCAAATCAACAATTCCCAATTGATATCAATTCATCCAATGAATCAAAAATCAAAAATTCCAAGACCTCAAAATAGGGTACCATTCTCGGCCAAGCCTAAAATTTGGGCAAATTTGTTCCAAATAATTTTTCATGAAATTGATCCAATCAATCTTCAATTAAACTACATTTAAGCATACCAAATCATCCAATTTCATCAAATCATTCTCAAATACATTTTACCCAATTTTAACCTTAAATCAAGTTTCATGCTTAATCAACGCTCTGATACCATTGTTGGGAAAACTCTAATTCTTGAGGATCGATTATCAAGCAAGAAACATAGTGCGAATACATCGAGGAAGTTGCGGAATACTTACATCGATCGGTTGAGGCGATGCGGTGAAGAACAAAACTCTTTGCTCCTCCTAGAATGGTCTCGGCAGAGGGCTGAAATTTGTCCTCCAAATTCGGCAATGGTCCATGCTCCAAGCTTCGTGATGTGATTCCTAGCTCACATGTGCGGTTCCCTATCACCTTCGTAAGACTCAAATGGTGTGCTAGCACTATGAATTTTGCCACAAAAACCTTAGCTTCTCCTTCAAATTCGGCAGTGACAGAAAAAAGGAGGAAGAAGATGTCCAAGACCACGTGAGAGAGAGGGGAAAAATGGCTCCAAAAAAGTGAACCAAGGAGAGAGAGAGAGAGAGTAAATGTTGTAGTGTTGAAATTGATTTCCAAAATCAAATAAACATATACAAATTTTTCTTTCCAAAAAGTCAATCCATAAATGCCAACCACTACATCAATCAATCAATCAAATGTCACATCACTCAAAGTGACATGTGATTTGACTCTTGATTTGACTAATGATTTGACGCTTGATGTGACTTGCGAGCCGCACTCGAATTCGAAATGCGAATGCGCTCGCAAACACTCCCGGGCTCGGGTTCGCTAATTCCAAATTAACGAATTTCCGTTGCGACGCAATTAAATGATTATGCCTAGCGAAATCACTATTCACGTCGCTAACGAATTAATTCTAAATTAACTCGTTCGCTCGAATTAAAATCTAATTTTAATTCCGCGTCGAAATCCAATTTCGTATAATATATCGAATATATTATTTTATCGATTAATTCCAAATTAATCGTTCTCTCTCTTAAATTGATATTTTATCCCAGATAAAATATCTCCGTAATTAATCCCAGATTATTTTCTCTCTCATCTAATTAATCCCAGATTAATAAAGTGCGAGTCATACGTCATCGGTGAATCTTCGGGAAGCGACCCATGAGATCCCCAGATATGTTGGCAGTAAATTCGGTCGTCGGACTATCCGAACACGTAAATACCTAGTACTACGTTTGTACCGATTTACAAGACAATGTTGGCTTCTAGCAAAGCGCCATGCCTACCCAATTCTCCAGAATATCCTTACAGGAATATGTGATCTATATCAGGCGTAGTATACGTAGTATTAAGTATCTCGATCCAATATCGGATGTCACGTGCTAGGCCTGGGGCTGGAAATGTGTATGCCCCGTACGAAGCACATATCGGATCTCTGGTAACTAGTCTCTATAATCGGATAATCATGACCTAGTCATATTATCCCGATGACTGCAGTACATAAGAGAACCAGTTCCGTATCCTACGTGACCATCATCTCCACTATGACTGGAGTGATACTTCCGTCTTGACATCACACCCAACACACTACGATTCTCAATATACCCAGCAGAGGCGTACACAGAACCTGTTAAAGCCCTGGACGACCTAAAACCAAAGTATATTGATTGTCGCAAGTATTAGCGGTGCAAGTCTCAGGTTAAGACCAAATACACCTACCCTGATTTCGGACTTCCATAGACACATAGTCATACTACCAATGGAATTCCGAGGGGTCTATCCAGAGCGAAGCTGTTTTCCGTACCATCGGTAAAACACAACCTCCTACTACACTTCATGAGTATCCTATACCCAAATATATGAGAACTATGTCGTTATGCCCTCACAACGCGCACAAGTGTAATACTAGTCTTTTACGCATTATCGATGTCCAATCTCGATAATACTCTGACTAGGGATATTTAATGATTAAACCTTCGTGGATTGATACTGTCTCATATCATCTCAATCCAGGAACTAATCATAAGGACCTCCTATCATTTATACATCTTGGTGATCTAATCACAAATGATAAGAGAGCAATTTCTTTTGTCACATAGTTAATTTGTACAACAACACCATGATCTGTACAAATAGTGACGCTATGGGTCATAATTGTCCAACAATCTCCCACTTGGCCTATAGCCAGTCACTCGAGTGTCCTACACCCGAACTATGTACGGTTCGCTCAAACTGCTGAGGAAAGACTTTCGTCAGCGGATTTGCATGATTATCATCTGATGCGATTTATTCGATCATCACATCGCCACGATGTATGATCCGAACGAATCAGATGAATATTGAAGTATATATATTGGATCGTTGATGAGACCATTAATTCTTTAGCCTGCGTTGTAGCCTAGCTCAGCTGCTAACAGAACTATATCTAATCTAATTAGATTTATTATCGATCCAGAAGGCTTCTATTGTTGCCTCAGCTGCGCAATAATCCACATTTGTTATTATTTGGTAACAGTATCTTGCTTGGAAGATTTCCAGCTCACTGTTCCGTTATTCAAACTGTATAGTACCGTTGTTATGACTTATAGTCATTATTATCGGTTAGGAAACTTGCAAAGTGACCCAGTCACTTCAAGTTCTCCTTCTCCATAGTATAAGACATCATCCTTAGTTCTCTAAGATACTCAAGGATGTTCTTAACATCAATCCGATGACTATCACTTGGATTGGCCTGATTGTGAATCCATATGCTCAAAGCGTATGAGACACCAGGTCGCGTACATTTTTCAATGTACGATTTCTCGGAGAGATTATTAACAACTTTTAGATCTATCCCAGTAGATCTTTATTCCTAGAATAAAGGTTGTTTCTCCCAAGAATTCTACGGAGAATTTTCATGAAAGCCAAGCTTTCACCGATTGTTTTATGGGAATATCATTTCCAAGAAATGACATGTCATCATTACTTAGGACATTCATGTCAGTGCGCTCCCACTAACCTCCTTATATACACAAGAATCATTCTCTTTGAATTAAATCATACACCATTATGATTACATCAAAACGATAATTCCAAGAAGAAATATATGCTTGCTTCAATCCATCCATGGATCGAATAACCTGCAAACCTTGTTTGCTTGTTTTGGTACGACAAAACCGTCAGGATGTTGTAAACATCCTCCAAAAGGTTTCCGTTAAGGAAAGCGGTTTTGGCATTCAGCTGTCATATTTCATAAATGAAACATGCAGCATCAGCAAGCATTATCCAAATGGATTTACCGTGGCAACAGTTAAAAGGTTTCGTCGTAATCGACACAATGTTGATAACGATACTTTTCGCTACAAGCCTAGCTTAGTACGTTGGTATGTTGCCTTCCATGTATGTCTTCCTTGAAGACTTATATAGTACCAATAGGCACAATGCCTTGTGGTACAACAACTAGTGTCCAAACTTAGTTGGTATACATGGAATCCATTTCGGACTTCATGGCACTTTCCATAATAGGGAGTCGATACCTTGTATCACTTCCTCATACGTAGTCAGTTCGTATTCCTCAATAAGATTGACATCTTTATGAGGTGAGATCAGAAACCCATACCCCAGGTTGTTTCTGACTCTCTCCGACTTACGTGGTTCTTGTGTATTCGAAGATTATTGGTATAGTTTCATCCTTGATGAACTATTTGTGTTCCATTAAGGAATCGGTGCCTGGAATAGTATTACTCCGATTTTCATCGAGTTTTACTCCCCACTTACCACTGCATATAGGTATTCCTCTTAGGAAAACCGCATGGTGAGCAACAATTACATTGTTCTCTTGTGAGTTGTAAGTACTATACTTTGGTATCCCTAGGATAACCACAAATTGGCACTTATCCGATTGGGTTTTAGTTTGGTATCATCCAAACATATGCCTAGCATACCCAAATCTTCAGGAATGAAAAAACCCAGTTTCTTTCCTGTTCATATCTAATATGAAGTCTGTCAAACAGATTTTTATGGAACCTTATTCTAAATAAGTTCTGCACTGTTAAATGCGTATCCGTTGAAGGAAATGGTAGCTCAGAGCGACTCATGATTAACCTTATCATGTCCAACAAAATTCGGTTTCTCGTTCGACACACCGTCAAACTGACGTGTTCCGGGAGGAGTCCTCATTGAAAGAATACTATACTCTTTCAAGTATATGAGAAAACTGCTTAAGTATTTTCATCATGGTCTAACCGTGACGGTTTAATACTTTAGCCGATCTGTTTGTCTATTTCGTGTCGAAACTCTAAAAGTTTCTGATTTGTGTTTCAAAAGAAACACATAACCATAACGCGATGCCACATCCGTAAAGGTCACGAAATATTCATATCCACCTCTAGCCTAGCTAGACATGGGCCCACTTGCTTCACTATGAACTAGGGCTAACAGATCGGTGGCATTTACACTTTTACCAAGTAAATAGTGTTTTAGGCACTTTGCCCAATAAACTAGATTCGTAGACATTATTTGAATAGAATCAAATTTGTCCTAGTACCCACTCTTCGAAAGTGTGGATATACGAGTCTTGTTTAATTGTGTCCCAGACAACAATGCCACAATTAAGTTTCATCTGATCAAATCAGTTTGAGCTATTTGTTTTCATGTTATATGTTTGAGATTTATTTATATTCAAAATATAAATACTGTTATTCACATCTAATGTGGTTATCTCAATATCATCTTTATAAAATAAAACACTTTAGTGTTCTAGAATATAAAGGTATATCCGCAACAGATTATACTCTGATATAGAGATAATGTATCTAGTCAAACTAGTTACATTTAACAGTTTCCTAATTTAAGTACACACCCGAGGGTAGTTCCTAAACTTAGGTATCTACGGTTAAAACAGCGACTTTTTCCCGTTTCCAATTCGCAGATTAATCTCAACTGAAGTCAGTATCCTGCTCATAGCAGATTCTGCACATCAGTACATATTTATGTACACCACTTAGTATCTAAAATCCAATTTTAATACTAGTAGTGAACATATTTATGACAAACATATTTGAAGTCAGAGCCTTGCTCGTCTTCAATTCCTTCATGTCTGCTTTGTCCAAACGGCAGTCACGCTTCCGCGATCCCGTTTGCCACAATTTAGGCAGACATTTTGGGATATGTCCTTTATCTTCCCAGAAGATTATAATGATTTTGCCTTTGCCCTTTTCCACACTCAGAAGCCTTTGGCCAAGCCTTGGCCTTCTTGGAATGTCGAAGTAAGGTGCGCCTTGCGCCTTGCCTTATTGCAAATTTGGCTTTGTCTCCTTGATAATAGCCATTAACTCTCCAAGAGTTTTCTATTGCAATTTTAGTACTTCTAAGATCTAAGTATAGATTATGAAGATCCTTCAATTTCATTATCATACTTTAAGGATCTAATCCTTAGTTCTGATTAAGAAATTAAGGAGTCTATTTGGCAAGTATAATGGATTAAGCACTAAAGTTATCATCACATGAATATTCCAAATATCATGTTCTATTATTTGCTTAACTCGGGCTTAGGCCTATATGTTATTTTATCAAATAAAGTAACTTATTAGTTTCCAGGACAATCCTGAAATTTTATTCCCAATTTGAAAATTAAAGTCGTTTAAATACATTTTCACCCAGGATTATGTTTTAAACACTAATCTTTCAATTTATCTTGATTCTAATAGTCCAACTATTTAATCAACGATATTAGGTACTATTTATTATAATGATTACTATAGTCCAACTATAATCAACTATAATTTAATAGATAATCAATTATATCGATTACTATAATCCAATTATAAATCAACTATAATTATTAAATCAAATATATTGATTACTATAATCCAATTATATAATCAACTATAAATGAATAGTTTGAATACAGTCCAACTGTTTATTAAAACAACCATTTAAATATTAGTCCAACAATTTAATTTATTTGACGTAATATTTGATATGAGCGCGTATGGCAAGTTATTAAACGAATATTGCAAATTCAATACTTGCCCCCACTATTTTTCGGCGAGCCTCTAACCCTCTGTTGAGTACTCGGGAAACCTTGTTTCCTAGTGGGCTAGGATCCCGTTAAATGTCCACACAATCTTGACTTTGGCCAACAAATTGTATGATAATTAACTAGGTAGATCTCTAAGATCAATTGGATCCCATCCAATTCCTAGATCCAGTAGGGGACATCCAAGTCCGAAACATATATCTTATATATGCCAATATATCCAATATATTGCCTAACCTTTTTCCTCTGAATCAACTAAGCCTTGGTTTGGCACAAAAAAACTTAGTGATCCCAGTTAAGCGGAACCCATTGACCTGGAAAGCTTCGTAATCAATGTCGATGGACAAGAAGTGATCTTGACTTTGGCCAAAAAATCACAACTTGGACAAGACACCAATATGGAATAAAGCTCTCGTGATTCAAACACATCCTCAACGGACAAAGGTTTTGACTTTGGCCACACAAACCAATGCCAGTCTTGGATCTTGAGTAAGAATCACTCAATGGAAGGAAAAACGCTTAATATTTTGTGAGGGTTTTTCGCGTGCAAATTGGCAACCAATTTATTATCTTTGTTAAGGTCTCATCATCATACACCCTTAAACATGCATTCTAAACACATAATAAGGCGCGTAAATAAATATAATAATGATATGCGGATGGATACTCAACACATTGTTCCTAGAACAAATCTCTCACTTTCCTCTCTCCCGCTAGCACAAGTATTTACTTCTACCCGTTACATAACACTTCTAAAGAAACCTCATTTACATTGAGGGGAATAGGTGAGAAGAGAAATACACAGAGTAAAGAGGTAATAGGCTAGACACGCAAGCAATGTCCAATTAATAATTCTAAATTTATTACAACAATTTCCAAATTGCCCCACCCATCTAATATCCATCCGATATACATTATTCATGCATCGCAACCATGTATTCACACAAGCATGTTATCAATCAATCTAATCCAATTAATTAATCTGATAATTAGTGACCATCCAATGTTCAAACAACGATTTGATTTTGCGCGAGTCCAACTCGTTTTGCGAATAAGTACTCAAAGTACGAATTCTTGAATTAAATTAAACTACAACATTAAATCCAATTTAAAGTATTTATTACTAATTCACTATTTAATTCCAAATTAAATATTACACTTTATTAATAAACCTTTACGACTTAATTCCAAATTAATCGTTACGGGTCTCAAAGCCCGATTAACATCCAATGTCAATTTAATTAAAGTCCAATGGGCTTTTAATTAATTTCTTTAAGGCATGGACTTTTGGTCAACTTGGGTCAAACCCAATAACCAAAGCCCAATCAAGGAATAACCCCATAAGCCTAAAATCAATTTAGGCCCATTAGGCCCAATTGGATCCAACCAATTTAGCCTAAACCTTACTTGGTACAACCAACCCAATTAGCCCATTTACAACATTTCAAGCCCAAATCCAATTTAAGCCCATTTAATTAAATTCCAAAAATCCAATTTCACAATTTAATTAACCAAAGTGTATAACATAATTAATTACCCAATAACATTTCCAAAACATCAAAGATTAATTAATTATGCTCATTAACAACAAAACAGTGTCCAACACATTTTATCAAAAATCAAACCCAATTTACATGCTTCCTAGTCTCGGCAATTGGGGATTATTTGTTCAATTTCAAATTCAATCCAATTAATTCTCAATCAATAATTCCAATTGATATCAATTCATCCAATGAATCAAAAATCAAAATTCTAAGACTCAAAATAGGGTACCATTCTCGGCCAAGCCAAATTTGGGGAAAATTGTTCCAAACAATTTTTCATGAAATTGATCCAATCAATCTTCAATTAAATACATTTAAGCATACTAATCATCCATTTTCATCAAATCATGCTTAAAACATTTACCCAATTTTAACCCTAAATCAAGTTTCATGCTTAATCAACGCTCTGATACCATTGTTGGGAAAACTCTAAGTCTCGAGGATCGATTATCAAGCAAGAAACATAGTGCGAATACATCGAGGAAGTTGCAGAAATACTTACATCGATCGGTTGAGGCGATGCAGTGAAGAAAAAAACTCTTGCCTCCTCCTAGAATGGTCCCGGCAGTGGCTGAAATTTGTCCTCCAAATTCGGCAATGGTCCAAGCTCCAAGCTTTCGTGATGTGATTCAGCTCACATGTGCGGTTCCCTATCACCTTCGCAAGACTCAAATGGTGTGCTAGCACTTAGAAATTTTGCCACAAAACTCTTAGCTTCTCCTTCAAATTCGGCAGAAGAGCAGTGACAGAAAATGGAGGAAGAAGATGGCCTAGACGTGTGAGAGAGAGGGGAAAAAATGGCTCCAAAAAAGTGAAAAAAGGAGGAGAGAGAGAGAGAGAGAGAGAGTAAAGTGTAGTGTTGAAATTGATTTCCAAAATCAAAATAAAACTATACCAAATTTTCTTTTCACAAAAAGTCAATCCATAAATGCCACCACTAATCAATCAATCAAATTGTCCACATCACTCAAAGTGACATGTGTTTTGACTCTTTATTTGACTAATGATTTGACGCTTGATGTGACTTGCTGCCGCACTCGAATTCGAAATGCGAATGCGCTCGCAAAACTCCCGGGCTCGGGTTCGCTAATTCCAAATTAACGAATTTTTCATTGCGACGCAATTAAATGATTATGTCTAGCGAAATCACTATTCACGTCGCAAACAAATTAATTCTAAATTAACTCGTTCGCCCGAATTAAAATCTAATTTTAATTCCGCGTCGAAATCCAATTTCGTATAATATATCGAATATATTATTTTATCGATTAATTCTAAATTAATCATTCTCTCTCTTTAATTGATACTTTATCCCAGATAAAATATCTCCGCAATTAATCCCAGATTAATTTTCTCTCTCATCTAATTAATCCCATATTAATAAGTGCGAGTCATACGTCATCGGTGAATCTTCGGGAAGCGACCCATGAGATCCCGGATATGTTGGCAGTAAATTCGGTCGTCGGACTATCCAAACACGTAAAATACTGTTGTTTCTATTAAGGTCCCAAGATCATAAACAAGCATGAATATGTGCGAATACAAATCAAAGAGTTGCGGAATACTCACATCGATCGGTTAAGTGAGCGGAGACAAACAAAAAAGAAATCTGGCTCCTCTTCACTGGTTCGATAGTGGCAGTTCCAAGCTCACTGGTTCGACCTTCAAACAACAAGAAACAAGCTCCAAGCTTCGTCATTTGATTCTCGACTCATGGGTGGACTTCCCTATCACCTTCGCATGTCTCGTAAGTGTGCTAGCACTTGTGATTTTGCCACAAAACCCACTCTTACTTCCTTCACTGCTCGGTTTTTGGAGAAACCAGTAAGCAATTTGGCCTCAAGGGCGTGAAGAGAGGAAGGAGAGAAGAGAGAATTGTCTTAAGTTTGATTCAAAATTTGTGTATCTTATACACACATTTAAATTTCAAATTTCATTTTGAATGAATTTGGCCTTTCAAAAGTCAAACAATTAAAGGCTCTAACCATTTCCATCACTCAATCAAATCAATCACAAGTTGTCAAGTCACATCACTCAAAGTGACAAGTGATTTGACGCTTGATGCGACTAATGATTTGACGCTTGATTTGACTTGCGTGCCGCACTCGAATTCGAAATGTGAATGCGCTCGTAAATAATCTCGGGCTCGGGTTCGCTAATTCCAAATTAACGAATTTTCCGTTGCGTCGTAATTAAATGATTACGCCTAGCGAAATCACTATTCACGTCGCTAACGAATTAATTCTAAATTAATTCGTTCGCCCGAATTAAATTTTAATTCCATGTCGAAATCTAATTTCATTTAATATATCAAATATATTAAATCGATTAATTCCAAATTAATCATTATCTCTCTTTTAATGATATTTTATCCAAGATAAAATATCTCCGCAATTAATCCCAGATTAACTTTCTCTCTCTTCTAATTAATCCCAAATTAATTTAGAGTGCGAGTCATACGTCATCGGTGAATCTTTGGGAAGCGACCCATGAGATCCCCGGATATGTTGGCAGTAAATTCGGTCATCGGACTATCCGCACGTAAGTACCTCGAACTACGTTTATACCGATTTACAAGACAAGGTTGGCTTCTAGCAAAGCGCCATGCCTACCCAATTCTCCGGAAATATCCTTACAGGAATAAAGATCTATATCAGGCGTAGTATACGTAATATTGCGTATTTCTGTCCAGTATCGGATGATCACGTGCTAGGCCTGGGGCTGGAATTGTGTCTACCCCGTACGAAGCACATGTCGGATGTCTGGTGACTAGTCTCTATAATCGGATAACCTGACCTTGTCATTTTATCCCGATAGCTGCAGCATTTAAGAGAGCCAGTCCGTATCCTACGTGACCATCATCTCCATATGAATGGAGTGACACTTCCGTCTTGACATCACACCCAACACACTACGATTCTCAATATACCCAGCATTGGCATACACAAAACCTGTTAAAGCCCTGGACGACCACAACCAAAGTATATTGATTGTCGCAAGTATTAGCGGTGCAAGTCCCAGGTTAAGACCAAATACACCTACCCCAATTTCGGACTTCCATAGACACATAGTCATACTACCAATGGAATTCTGAGGGGGTCTATCCAGAGTGAAGCTGTTTCCCGTACCATCGGTAAAACA
This sequence comes from Zanthoxylum bungeanum, assembly GCA_019454045.1. Lineage (NCBI taxonomy): Eukaryota > Viridiplantae > Streptophyta > Magnoliopsida > Sapindales > Rutaceae > Zanthoxylum > Zanthoxylum bungeanum. The sequence continues at coordinate 2,318 of SKCR01026133.1, read as the reverse complement.
CAACCTCCTATTACACTTGCATGAGTATCCTATACCCAAATATATGAGAACTATGCCGTTGTGCCCTCACAACGCGCACAAGTGTAATACTAGTCTTGTACCATTTATCGATGTCCAATCTTGACAATGCTCTGACTAGGGATATTTAATGATTTATCCTTCGTGGACTGATACAGTCTCATATCATTCTCCGTCCAGGAACAAATCACAAGGACCTCCTATCATTTATATATCTAGGTGATCTAATCACAAATGATAAGAGTGCAATCTCCTTTGTCACATAGTTAATTTGTACAACAACACCATGATCTGTACAAATAGTGACGCTATGGGTCATAATTGTCCAACAATCTCCCACTTGGCCTATAACCAGTCACTCGAGTGTCTTACACCCGAACTATGTATGGTTGGCTCAAACTGCTGAGAAAAGGCTTTCGTCAGCGGATTTGCATGATTATCGTCTGACGCAATTTATTCGATCATCACATCGCCACGATGTATGATCTGAAAGAATCAGATGAATATCGAAGTATTTATCTGGATCATTGATGAGACCATTATTTCTTTAGCCTGTGCTGACGCCTAGCTCAGCTGCTAACAGAACTATATCTAATCTAATTAGATTTATTATCGACCCAGAAGGCTTCTATTGCGCCGCCAGCTGCAGCAATAACCCGCATTTGTTGTTTATATTCGGTAACAGTATCTTGCTTGGAAGATTTCCAGCTCACTCTACTTTCCGTTATTCAAACTGTATAGTACCATTTGCGACTTATAGTCGTTTTATCGGTTTAGGAAACTTGCATTAATGATCCCAGTCACTTCAAGTTCTCCTTCTCCATAGTTTAAGACAACATCCTTAGTTCTCTAAGATACTAAGTATGTTCTTAACATCAATCCAGTGACTATCACTTGGATTGGCCTGTTTGTGAATCCATATGCTCAAACCATATGAGACACCAGGTCGCGTACATTTTTCAATGTACGATTTCTCGGAGAGTTTTCTCGAAAGCCAAGCTTTCACCGATTATTATTATGGGAATATCTTTTCCAAGAAATGACATATTATCATTATTTTATAGGACAGCCACTGTCAGTGCGCTCCCACTAACTCTCTTATATACACAAGAATCAATTCGTTTTGAATTAAATCATAAACTATTATGATTTCATCAAAACGATAATTCCAAGAACCTATGCTTGCTTCAATCCAAACATGGATCGAATAACCTACAAACCTTGTTTGCTAGTTTTGGGTATGACAAAACCGACAAGATGTTGTAAACATCCTCCAAAAGGTTTCCTTTTCAGGAAAGCGATTTTCCCGTTAAGCTGACATATTTCACAAATGAAACATGCAACATTAGCAAGCATTATCCAAATGGATTTACCGTGGCAACAGGTAAAAGGTTGAATCGTAATCAACACAATGTTGATAACGATACCTTTTCGTTACAAGCCTAGCTTAGAACGTTGATATGTTGTCATCCATGTATGTCTTCCTTGAAGACTTATATAGTACCAGTAGGCACAATGCCTTGCGGTACATCAACTAGTATCCAAATATAGTTGATTTAAATGGATCCATTTCGGAATTATGGCACTTTGCCATAATAGGGAGTCGATACCTTGTATCACTTCCTCATACGTAGTCAGTTGGTATACCTCAATAAGATAGACATCTTTATAAGGTGAGATCAGAAACCCATACCCATGTTGTTTTCTGACTCTCTCCGACTATGCGGTTCTTGTGTATTCGAAGATTATTGGTAATAGTTCATCCTTGATGAACTATTTGTGTTCCATTAAGATTGGGTGCCTTGAATAGTATTACTCCGATTTTCATCGAGTTTTACTATCCTCCCACTTACCACTGCATATCGGTATTCCTCTTAGGAAAAACCGCATGGTGAGCAACAATTACATTGTTCTCAAGTGAGATGTATAAGTACTATACTTATGGTATCCCTAGGATAACCTACAATTGGCACTTATCCAATTTGGGTTTTAGTTTGGTATCACCCAAACATATGCCAAGCATACCCAAATGATCAGGAATGTGAAACCCGGTCTATTCCTGTTCATATCTAATATGAAATCTGTCAAATAGATTTTTGTGGAACCTTATTCTAAATAAGTTATGCACTGTTTAAAGCTTATCCGTTGAAGGAAATGGTAGCTCAGAGCGACTCATGATTAACCTTATCATGTCCAACAAAATTCGGTTTATTCGTTTGACACCTGTCAAACTGACGTGTTCGGGAGGAGTCCTCATTGAAAGAATACTTTACTCTTTCAAGTATACTAGAAACTTATTG